>JAOWCC010000797.1:0-55703 GCA_030867875.1 Actinernus sp. WN-2022
CCTGATTCATCATTCATCATTCCTGATTCATCATTCCAGATTCCTGATTCATCATTCCTGATTCATCATTCATCATTCATCATTCCTGATTCATCATTCCTGACTCATCATTCCTGATTCCTGATTCATCATTCATGATACCTGATTCCTGATTCATCATTCCTGATTCATCATTCCTGATTCATCATTCATCATTCCTGATTCATCATTCCTTATTCCTGATTCATCATTCCTGATTCCTGATTCAACATTCATCATTCCTGATTCATCATTCCTGATTCCTCATTCCTGATTCATCATTCCTGATTCCTGATTCATCATTCCTGAATCATCATTCCTGATTCATCATTCATCATTCCTGATTCATCATTCCTGATTCCTGATTCATCATTTCTGATTCATCATTCATCATTCCTGATTCATCATTCATCATTCCTGACTCATCATTCCTGATTCCTGATTCCTGATTCATCATTCCTGATTCCTGATTCATCATTCCTGATTCCTGATTCATCATTCCTGATTCCTGATTCATCATTCCTGATTCCTGATTCATCATTCCTGATTCATGATTCACCATTCCTGATTCCTGATTCATCATTCCTCTTTCCTGATTCATCATTCCTGATTCCTGATACATCATTCATCATTCCTGATTCATCATTCCTGATTCCTGATTCATCATTCCTGATTCCTGATTCATGATACCTGATTCATCATTCCTGATTCATCATTCCTGATTCATCATTCCTGATTCATCATTCATCATTCCTGATTCATCATTCCTGATTCCTGATTCATCATTCCTGATTCCTGATTTATCATTCATCATTCCTGATTCATCATTCCTGAATCCTGATTCATCATTGCTGATTCCTGATTCATCATTCATCATTCCTGATTGATCATTCCTCATTCCTGATTCATCATTCCTGATTCCTGATTCATCATTACTGATTCCTGATTCATCATTCCTGATTCCTGATTCCTGATTCATCATGCCTGATTCATCATTCCTGATTCATCATTCATCATTCCTGATTCATCATTCCTGATTCCTGATTCATCATTCCTGATTCCTGATTCATCATTCCTGATTTCTGATTCATCATTCATCATTCCTGATTCATTATTCCTGATTCCTGATTCATCATTCCTGATTCCTGATTCCTGATTCCTGATTCATCATTCCTGATTCCTGATTCATCATTCATGATACCTGATTCCTGATTCATCATTCCTGATTCATCATTCCTGATTCATCATTCATCATTCCTGATTCATCATTCCTTATTCCTGATTCATCATTCCTGATTCCTGATACAACATTCATCATTCCTGATTCATTATTCCTGATTCCTGATTCATCATTCATCATTCCTGAATCATCATTCATCATTCCTGATTCGTCATTCATCATTCCTGATTCATCATTCCTGATTCCTGATTCCTGATTCCTGATTCCTGATTCATCATTCCTGATTCCTGATTCATCATTCCTGATTCATGATTCACCATTCCTGATTCCTGATTCATCATTTCTCTTTCCTGATTCATCATTCCTGATTCCTGATACATCATTCATCATTCCTGATTCATCATTCCTGATTCCTGATTCATCATTCCTGATTCCTGATTCATCATTCCTGATTCATCATTCCTGATTCCTGATTCATCATTCCTGATTCCTAATTCATCATTCATCATTCCTGATTGATCATTCCTCATTCCTGATTCATCATTCCTCATTCCTGATTCATCATTCCTGATTCCTGATTGATCACTCCTCATTCCTGATTCATCATTCCTCATTCCTGATTCATCATTCCTGATTCATCATTCATCATTCCTGATTCATCATTCCTGATTCCTGATTCATCATTCCTGATTCCTGATTCATCATTCCTGATTCCTGATTCATCATTCCTGATTCATCATTCCTGATTCATCATTCATCATTCCTGATTCATCATTCCTGATTCCTGATTCATCATTCCTGATTCCTATTCATCATTCCCGATTCCTGATTCATCATTCATCATTCCTGATTCATCATTCCTGAATCCTGATTCATCATTGCTGATTCCTGATTCATCATTCATCATTCCTGATTGATCATTCCTGATTCATCATTCCTGATTCCTGATTCATCATTCCTGATTCCTGATTCATCATTCCTGAAACCTGATTCACCATTCCTGATTCCTGATTCATCATTCCTCTTTCCTGATTCATCATTCCTGATTCCGGATACATCATTCATCATTCCTGATTCATCATTCCTGATTCCTGATTCATCATTCCTGATTCATCATTCCTCATTCCTGATTCATCATTCCTGATTCCTGATTCATCATTTATCATTCCTGATTCATCATTCCTCATTCCTGATTCATCATTCCTGATTCCTGATTGATCATTCCTCATTCCTGAATCATCATTCCTGATTCCTGATTCATCATTCCTGATTCCTGATTAATCACTTCTGATTCCTGATTCTTGATTCATCATTCCTGATTCATCATTCCTGATTCATCATTCATCATTCCTGATTCATCATTCATCATTCCTGATTCATCATTCCTGATTCCTGATTCATCATTCCTGATTCCTGATTCATCATTCATCATTCCTGATACTGATTCCTGATTCGTCATTCCTGATTCATCATTCGTCATTCCTGATTCATCATTCATCATTCCTGATTCATCATTCCTTATTCCTGATTCATCATTCCGGATTCCTGATTCATCATTCATCATTCCTGATTCATCATTCCTGATTCCTGATTCATCATTGCTGATTCCTGATTCATCATTCATCATTCCTGATTCCTGATTTATCATTCCTGATTCATCATTCATCATTCCTGATTCATCATTCATCATTCCAGATTCCTGATTCATCATTCCTGATTCCTGATTCCTGATTCATCATTCCTGATTCCTGATTCATCATTCCTGATTCCTGATTCATCATTCATGATTCCTGATTCATCATTCCTGATTCCTGATTCATCATTCCTGATTCCTGATTCATCATTCCTGATTCATGATTCACCATTCCTGATTCCTGATTCATCATTTCTCTTTCCTGATTCATCATTCCTGATTCCTGATACATCATTCATCATTCCTGATTCATCATTCCTGATTCCTGATTCATCATTCCTGATTCCTGATTCATCATTCCTGATTCATCATTCCTGATTCCTGATTCATCATTCCTGATTCCTAATTCATCATTCATCATTCCTGATTGATCATTCCTCATTCCTGATTCATCATTCCTCATTCCTGATTCATCATTCCTGATTCCTGATTGATCACTCCTCATTCCTGATTCATCATTCCTCATTCCTGATTCATCATTCCTGATTCATCATTCATCATTCCTGATTCATCATTCCTGATTCCTGATTCATCATTCCTGATTCCTGATTCATCATTCCTGATTCCTGATTCATCATTCCTGATTCATCATTCCTGATTCATCATTCATCATTCCTGATTCATCATTCCTGATTCCTGATTCATCATTCCTGATTCCTATTCATCATTCCCGATTCCTGATTCATCATTCATAATTCCTGATTCATCATTCCTGAATCCTGATTCATCATTGCTGATTCCTGATTCATCATTCATCATTCCTGATTGATCATTCCTGATTCATCATTCCTGATTCCTGATTCATCATTCCTGATTCCTGATTCATCATTCCTGAAACCTGATTCACCATTCCTGATTCCTGATTCATCATTCCTCTTTCCTGATTCATCATTCCTGATTCCGGATACATCATTCATCATTCCTGATTCATCATTCCTGATTCCTGATTCATCATTCCTGATTCATCATTCCTCATTCCTGATTCATCATTCCTGATTCCTGATTCATCATTTATCATTCCTGATTCATCATTCCTCATTCCTGATTCATCATTCCTGATTCCTGATTGATCATTCCTCATTCCTGAATCATCATTCCTGATTCCTGATTCATCATTCCTGATTCCTGATTAATCACTTCTGATTCCTGATTCTTGATTCATCATTCCTGATTCATCATTCCTGATTCATCATTCATCATTCCTGATTCATCATTCATCATTCCTGATTCATCATTCCTGATTCCTGATTCATCATTCCTGATTCCTGATTCATCATTCATCATTCCTGATACTGATTCCTGATTCGTCATTCCTGATTCATCATTCGTCATTCCTGATTCATCATTCATCATTCCTGATTCATCATTCCTTATTCCTGATTCATCATTCCGGATTCCTGATTCATCATTCATCATTCCTGATTCATCATTCCTGATTCCTGATTCATCATTGCTGATTCCTGATTCATCATTCATCATTCCTGATTCCTGATTTATCATTCCTGATTCATCATTCATCATTCCTGATTCATCATTCATCATTCCAGATTCCTGATTCATCATTCCTGATTCCTGATTCCTGATTCATCATTCCTGATTCCTGATTCATCATTCATGATACCTGATTCCTGATTCATCATTCCTGATTCATCATTCCTCATTCATCATTCATCATTCCTGATTCATCATTCCTTATTCCTGATTCATCATTCCTGATTCCTGATTCAACATTCATCATTCCTGATTCATCATTCCTGATTCCTGATTCATCATTCATCATTCCTGAATTATCATTCATCATTCCTGCTTCGTCATTCATCATTCCTGATTCATCATTCCTGATTCATCATTCCTGATTCCTGATTCCTGATTCCTGATTCATCATTCCTGATTCCTGATTCCTGATTCATCATTCATCATTCCTGATTCATCATTCCTGATTCCTGATTCATCATTCCTGATTCCTGATTCATCATTCCTTATTCCTGATTCATCATTCATCATTCCTGATTCATCATTCCTGAATCCTGATTCATCATTGCTGATTCCTGATTCATCATTCATCATTCCTGATTGATCATTCCTCATTCCTGATTCATCATTTCTGATTCCTGATTCATCATTCCTGATTCCTGATTCATCATTCATCATTCCTGATTCATTATTCCTGATTCCTGATTCATCATTCCTGATTCCTGATTCCTGATTCCTGATTCATCATTCCTGATTCCTGATTCATCATTCATGATACCTGATTCCTGATTCATCATTCCTGATTCATCATTCCTGATTCATCATTCATCATTCCTGATTCATCATTCCTTATTCCTGATTCATCATTCCTGATTCTTGATTCAACATTCATCATTCCTGATTCATCATTCCTGATTCCTGATTCATCATTCATCATTCCTGAATCATCATTCATCATTCCTGATTCGTCATTCATCATTCCTGATTCATCATTCCTGATTCCTGACTCATTGTTTAGAAGTTATTAACTATATTTTAACTGTATCGGTTAGTAGTTTATTAGTTTCATTATAGTAGTTTTTTTTTTTTTAGAGTTTGTATTATAGTAGGTTTTAGCTGCAGATTTTTATTACTATTGTAAAGCGCTCTGGGCAATTAATGGAGCTAGCGCTATATCAAATTAAATTATTATTATTATTATTATTCCTGATTCCTGATTCCTGATTCATCATTCCTGATTCCTGATTCCTGATTCATCATTCCTGATTCATCATTCCTGATTCATCATTCATCATTCCTGATTCATCATTCCAGATTCCTGATTCATCATTCCTGATTCATCATTCATCATTCCTGATTCATCATTCATCATTCCTGATTCGTCATTCATCATTCCTGATTCATCATTCCTGATTCCTGATTCCTGATTCCTGATTCATCATTCCTGATTCCTGATTCCTGATTCATCATTCCTGATTCATCATTCCTGATTCATCATTCATCATTCCTGCTTCATCATTCCAGATTCCTGATTCATCATTCCTGATTCATCATTCATCATTCCTGATTCATCATTCATCATTCCTGACTCATCATTCCTGATTCCTGATTCATGATTCATCATTCCTGATTCCTGATTCATCATTCCTGATTCATGATTCACCATTCCTGATTCCTGATTCATCATTCCTCTTTCCTGATTCATCATTCCTGATTCCTGATACATCATTCATCATTCCTGATTCATCATTCCTGATTCCTGATTCATCATTCCTGATTCCTGATTCATCATTCCTGATTCATCATTCCTGATTCCTGATTCATCATTCCTGATTCCTAATTCATCATTCATCATTCCTGATTGATCATTCCTCATTCCTGATTCATCATTCCTCATTCCTGATTCATCATTCCTGATTCCTGATTGATCACTCCTCATTCCTGATTCATCATTCCTCATTCCTGATTCATCATTCCTGATTCATCATTCATCATTCCTGATTCATCATTCCTGATTCCTGATTCATCATTCCTGATTCCTGATTCATCATTCCTGATTCATCATTCCTGATTCATCAATCATCATTCCTGATTCCTGATTCATCATTCCTGATTCCTGATTCATCATTCCTGATTCCTGATTCATCATTCATCATTCCTGATTCATCATTCCTGAATCCTGATTCATCATTGCTGATTCCTGATTCATCATTCATCATTCCTGATTGATCATTCCTCATTCCTGATTCATCATTCCTGATTCCTGATTCACCATTCCTGATTCCTGATTCATCATTCATCATTCCTGATTCATCATTCCTGATTCTGGATACATCATTCATCATTCCTGATTCATCATTCCTGATTCCTGATTCATCATTCCTGATTCATCATTCCTCATTCCTGATTCATCATTCCTGATTCCTGATTCATCATTTATCATTCCTGATTGATCATTCCTCATTCCTGATTCATCATTCCTGATTCCTGATTAATCACTCCTGATTCCTGATTCCTGATTCATCATTCCTGATTCATCATTCCTGATTCATCATTCATCATTCCTGATTCATCATTCCTGATTCCTGATTCATCATTCCTGATTCCTGATTCATCATTCATCATTCCTGATTCCTGATTCGTCATTCCTGATTCGTCATTCATCATTCCTGATTCTTTATTCTTTATTCCTGATTCATCATTCCGGATTCCTGATTCATCATTCATCATTCCTGATTCATCATTCCTGATTCCTGATTCTTTATTCTTTATTCCTGATTAATCATTCGGGATTCCTGATTCATCATTCATCATTCCTGATTCATCATTCCTGATTCCTGATTCATCATTGCTGATTCCTGATTCATCATTCATCATTCCTGATTCCTGATTTATCATTCCTGATTCATCAATCATCATTCCTGATTCATCATTCATCATTCCTGATTCCTGATTCATCATTCCTGATTCATCGTTCCTGATTCATCATTCCTGATTCATCATTCCTGATTCATCATTCCTGATTCCTGACTCATCATTTATCATTCCTGATTCATCATTCTTTATTCCTGATTCATCATTCCTGATACCTGATTCATCATTCATCATTCCTGATTCATCATTCCTGATTCCTGATTCATCATTCCTGATTCCTGATTCCTGATTCATTATTCCTGATTCATCATTCCTGATTCATCATTCATCATACCTGATTCATCATTCCTTATTCCTGATTCATCATTCCTGATTCCTGATTCATCATTCATCATTCCTGATTCGTCATTCCTCATTCCTGATTCATCATTCCTGATTCCTGATTCCTGATTCCTGATTCCTGATTCCTGATTCCTGATTCCTGATTCCTTATTCCTGATTCCTGATTCCTGATTCCTGATTCCTGATTCCTGATTCCTGATTCATCATTCATCATTCCTGATTCATCAATCCTGATTCCTGATTCCTGATTCATCATTCCTGATTCATCATTCCTGATTCCTGATTCATCATTCATAGATTCCTGACCGCGAGCTAATCTTAAAAACGTTCAATGTGCCGTAAAAGTCTCAAACGGAGAGATTCCATCTTTCCAGCCAATTCATAGATTCCTGACCGCGAGCTAATCTTAAAAACGTTCAATGTGCCGTAATATTCTCAAACGGAGCGATTCCATCTTTCCAGCCAATTCATAGATTCCTGACCGCGAGCTAATCTTAAAAACGTTCAATGTGCCGTAAAATTCTCAAACGGAGAGATTCCATCTTTCCAGCCAATTCATAGATTCCTGACCGCGAGCTAATCTTAAAAACGTTCAATGTACCGTAAAATTCTCAAACGGAGAAATTCCATCTTTCCAGCCAATTCATAGATTCCTGACCGCGAGCTAATCTTAAAAACGTTCAGTGTGCCGTAAAAGTCTCAAACGGAGAGATTCCATCTTTTCAGCCAATTCATAGATTCCTGACCGCGAGCTAATATTAAAAACGTTCAATGTGCCGTAAAATTCTCAAACGGAGAGATTCCATCTTTCCAGCCAATTCATAGATTCCTGACCGCGAGCTAATCTTAAAAACGTTCAATGTGCCGTAAAATTCTCAAACGGAGAGATTCCATCTTTCCAGCCAATTCATAGATTCCTGACCGCGAGCTAATCTTAAAAACGTTCTATGTGCCGTAAAATTCTCAAACGGAGAGATTCCATCTTTCCAGCCAACTCATAGATTCCTGACCGCGAGCTAATCTTAAAAACGTTCAATGTGCCGTAAAATTCTCAAACGGAGAGATTCCATCTTTCCAGCCAATTCATAGATTCCTGACCGCGAGCTAATCTTAAAAACGTTCAATGTGCCGTAAAATTCTCAAAAGGAGAGATTCCATCTTTCCAGCCAATTCATAGATTCCTGACCGCGAGCTAATCTTAAAAACGTTCAATGTGCCGTAAAATTCTCAAACGGAGAGATTCCATCTTTCCAGCCAATTCATAGATTCCTATTCGCGAGCTAATCTTAAAAACGTTCAATGTGCCGTAAAATTCTCAAAAGAGAGATTCCATCTTTCCAGCCAATTCATAGATTCCTGACCGCGAGCTAATCTTAAAAACGTTCAATGTGCCGTAAAATTCTCAAACGGAGAGATTCCATCTTTCCAGCCAATTCATAGATTCCTATTCGCGAGCTAATCTTAAAAACGTTCAGTGTGCCGTAAAAATCTCAAACGGAGAGATTCCATCTTTTCAGCCAATTCATAGATTCCTGACCGCGAGCTAATCTTAAAAACGTTCAATGTGCCGTAAAATTCTCAAACGGAGAGATTCCATCTTTCCAGCCAATTCATAGATTCCTGACCGCGAGCTAATCTTAAAAACGTTCAATGTGCCGTAAAATTCTCAAACGGAGAGATTCCATCTTTCCAGCCAATTCATAGATTCCTCCTCGCGAGCTAATCTTAAAAACGTTCAGTGTGCCGTAAAAGTCTCAAACGGAGAGATTCCATCTTTCCAGCCAATTCATAGATTCCTCCTCGCGAGCTAATCTTAAAAACGTTCAGTGTGCCGTAAAAGTCTCAAACGGAGAGATTCCATCTTTCCAGCCAATTCATAGATTCCTCCTCGCGAGCTAATCTTAAAAACGTTCAGTGTGCCGTAAAAGTCTCAAAAGGAGAGATTCCATCTTTTCAGCCAATTCATAGATTCCTGACCGCGAGCTAATCTTAAAAACGTTCAATGTGCCGTAATATTCTCAAACGGAGAGATTCCATCTTTCCAGCCAATTCATAGATTCCTGACCGCGAGCTAATCTTAAAAACGTTCAATGTGCCGTAAAATTCTCAAACGGAGAGATTCCATCTTTCCAGCCAATTCATAGATTCCTGACCGCGAGCTAATCTTGAAAACGTTCAATGTGCCGTAAAATTCTCAAACGGAGAGATTCCATCTTTCCAGCCAATTCATAGATTCCTGACCGCGAGCTAATCTTAAAAACGTTCAATGTGCCGTAAAATTCTCAAACGGAGAGATTCCATCTTTCCAGCCAATTCATAGATTCCTGACCGCGAGCTAATCTTAAAAACGTTCAATGTGCCGTAAAATTCTCAAACGGAGAGATTCCATCTTTCCAGCCAATTCATAGATTCCTCCTCGCGAGCTAATCTTAAAAACGTTCAGTGTGCCGTAAAAGTCTCAAACGGAGAGATTCCATCTTCCAGCCAATTCATAGATTCCTGACCGCGAGCTAATCTTAAAAACGTTCAATGTGCCGTAATATTCTCAAACGGAGCGATTCCATCTTTCCAGCCAATTCATAGATTCCTGACCGCGAGCTAATCTTAAAAACGTTCAATGTGCCGTAAAATTCTCAAACGGAGAGATTCCATCTTTCCAGCCAATTCATAGATTCCTGACCGCGAGCTAATCTTAAAAACGTTCAATGTACCGTAAAATTCTCAAACGGAGAAATTCCATCTTTCCAGCCAATTCATAGATTCCTGACCGCGAGCTAATCTTAAAAACGTTCAGTGTGCCGTAAAAGTCTCAAACGGAGAGATTCCATCTTTTCAGCCAATTCATAGATTCCTGACCGCGAGCTAATATTAAAAACGTTCAATGTGCCGTAAAATTCTCAAACGGAGAGATTCCATCTTTCCAGCCAATTCATAGATTCCTGACCGCGAGCTAATCTTAAAAACGTTCAATGTGCCGTAAAATTCTCAAACGGAGAGATTCCATCTTTCCAGCCAATTCATAGATTCCTGACCGCGAGCTAATCTTAAAAACGTTCTATGTGCCGTAAAATTCTCAAACGGAGAGATTCCATCTTTCCAGCCAACTCATAGATTCCTGACCGCGAGCTAATCTTAAAAACGTTCAATGTGCCGTAAAATTCTCAAACGGAGAGATTCCATCTTTCCAGCCAATTCATAGATTCCTGACCGCGAGCTAATCTTAAAAACGTTCAATGTGCCGTAAAATTCTCAAAAGGAGAGATTCCATCTTTCCAGCCAATTCATAGATTCCTGACCGCGAGCTAATCTTAAAAACGTTCAATGTGCCGTAAAATTCTCAAACGGAGAGATTCCATCTTTCCAGCCAATTCATAGATTCCTATTCGCGAGCTAATCTTAAAAACGTTCAATGTGCCGTAAAATTCTCAAAAGGAGAGATTCCATCTTTCCAGCCAATTCATAGATTCCTGACCGCGAGCTAATCTTAAAAACGTTCAATGTGCCGTAAAATTCTCAAACGGAGAGATTCCATCTTTCCAGCCAATTCATAGATTCCTATTCGCGAGCTAATCTTAAAAACGTTCAGTGTGCCGTAAAAATCTCAAACGGAGAGATTCCATCTTTTCAGCCAATTCATAGATTCCTGACCGCGAGCTAATCTTAAAAACGTTCAATGTGCCGTAAAATTCTCAAACGGAGAGATTCCATCTTTCCAGCCAATTCATAGATTCCTGACCGCGAGCTAATCTTAAAAACGTTCAATGTGCCGTAAAATTCTCAAACGGAGAGATTCCATCTTTCCAGCCAATTCATAGATTCCTCCTCGCGAGCTAATCTTAAAAACGTTCAGTGTGCCGTAAAAGTCTCAAACGGAGAGATTCCATCTTTCCAGCCAATTCATAGATTCCTCCTCGCGAGCTAATCTTAAAAACGTTCAGTGTGCCGTAAAAGTCTCAAACGGAGAGATTCCATCTTTCCAGCCAATTCATAGATTCCTCCTCGCGAGCTAATCTTAAAAACGTTCAGTGTGCCGTAAAAGTCTCAAAAGGAGAGATTCCATCTTTTCAGCCAATTCATAGATTCCTGACCGCGAGCTAATCTTAAAAACGTTCAATGTGCCGTAATATTCTCAAACGGAGAGATTCCATCTTTCCAGCCAATTCATAGATTCCTGACCGCGAGCTAATCTTAAAAACGTTCAATGTGCCGTAAAATTCTCAAACGGAGAGATTCCATCTTTCCAGCCAATTCATAGATTCCTGACCGCGAGCTAATCTTGAAAACGTTCAATGTGCCGTAAAATTCTCAAACGGAGAGATTCCATCTTTCCAGCCAATTCATAGATTCCTGACCGCGAGCTAATCTTAAAAACGTTCAATGTGCCGTAAAATTCTCAAACGGAGAGATTCCATCTTTCCAGCCAATTCATAGATTCCTGACCGCGAGCTAATCTTAAAAACGTTCAATGTGCCGTAAAATTCTCAAACGGAGAGATTCCATCTTTCCAGCCAATTCATAGATTCCTCCTCGCGAGCTAATCTTAAAAACGTTCAGTGTGCCGTAAAAGTCTCAAACGGAGAGATTCCATCTTTCCAGCCAATTCATAGATTCCTCCTCGCGAGCTAATCTTAAAAACGTTCAGTGTGCCGTAAAAGTCTCAAACGGAGAGATTTCATCTTTTCAGCCAATTCATAGATTCCTGACCTCGAGCTAATCTTAAAAACGTTCAATGTGCCGTAAAATTCTCAAACGGAGAGATTCCATCTTTCCAGCCAATTCATAGATTCCTGACCGCGAGCTAATCTTAAAAACGTTCAATGTGCCGTAAAATTCTCAAACGGAGAGATTCCATCTTTCCAGCCAATTCATAGATTCCTCCTCGCGAGCTAATCTTAAAAACGTTCAGTGTGCCGTAAAAGTCTCAAACGGAGAGATTCCATCTTTTCAGCCAATTCATAGATTCCTGACCGCGAGCTAATCTTAAAAACGTTCAATGTGCCGTAATACTCTCAAACGGAGCGATTCCATCTTTCCAGCCAATTCATAGATTCCTGACCGCGAGCTAATCTTCAAAACGTTCAATGTGCCGTAAAATTCTCAAACGAAGAGATTCCATCTTTCCAGCCAATTCATAGATTCCTGACCGCGAGCTAATCTTAAAAACGTTCAATGTGCCGTAAAATTCTCAAACGGAGAGATTCCATCTTTCCAGCCAATTCATAGATTCCTGACCGCGAGCTAATCTTAAAAACGTTCAATGTGCCGTAAAATTCTCAAACGGAGAGATTCCATCTTTCCAGCCAATTCATAGATTCCTCCTCGCGAGCTAATCTTAAAAACGTTCAGTGTGCCGTAAAAGTCTCAAACGGAGAGATTCCATCTTTCCAGCCAATTCATAGATTCCTCCTCGCGAGCTAATCTTAAAAACGTTCAGTGTGCCGTAAAAGTCTCAAACGGAGAGATTTCATCTTTTCAGTCAATTCATAGATTCCTGACCGCGAGCTAATCTTAAAAACGTTCAATGTGCCGTAATACTCTCAAACGGAGCGATTCCATCTTTCCAGCCAATTCATAGATTCCTGACCGCGAGCTAATCTTAAAAACGTTCAATGTGCCGTAAAATTCTCAAACGAAGAGATTCCATCTTTCCAGCCAATTCATAGATTCCTGACCGCGAGCTAATCTTAAAAACGTTCAATGTGCCGTAAAATTCTCAAACGGAGAGATTCCATCTTTCCAACCAATTCATAGATTCCTGACCGCGAGCTAATCTTAAAAACGTTCAATGTGCCGTAAAATTCTCAAACGGAGAGATTCCATCTTTCCAGCCAATTCATAGATTCCTGACCGCGAGCTAATCTTAAAAACGTTCAATGTGCCGTAAAATTCTCAAACGGAGAGATTCCATCTTTCCAGCCAATTCATAGATTCCTGACCGCGAGCTAATCTTAAAAACGTTCAATGTGCCGTAAAATTCTCAAACGGAGAGATTCCATCTTTCAAGCCAATTCATAGATTCCTGCTCGCGAGCTAATCTTAAAAACGTTCAATGTGCCGTAAAATTCTCAAACGGAGAGATTCCATCTTTCCAGCCAATTCATAGATTCCTCCTCGCGAGCTAATCTTAAAAACGTTCAGTGTGCCGTAAAAGTCTCAAACGGAGAGATTCCATCTTTTCAGCCAATTCATAGATTCCTGACCGCGAGCTAATCTTAAAAACGTTCAATGTGCCGTAAAATTCTCAAACGGAGAGATTCCATCTTTCCAGCCAATTCATAGATTCCTGACCGCGAGCTAATCTTAAAAACGTTCAATGTGCCGTAAAATTCTCAAACGGAGAGATTTCATCTTTCCAGCCAATTCATAGATTCCTGCTCGCGAGCTAATCTTAAAAACGTTCAATGTGCCGTAAAAGTCTCAAACGGAGAGATTCCATCTTTCCAGCCAATTCATAGATTCGTGATCGCGAGCTAATCTTAAAAACGTTCAATGTGCCGTAAAATTCTCAAACGAAGAGATTCCATCTTTCCAGCCAATTCATAGATTCCTGACCGCGAGCTAATCTTAAAAACGTTCAATGTGCCGTAAAATTCTCAAAAGGAGAGATTCCATCTTTCCAGCCAATTCATAGATTCCTGACCGCGAGCTAATCTTAAAAACGTTCAATGTGCCGTAAAATTCTCAAACGGAGAGATTCCATCTTTCCAGCCAATTCATAGATTCCTCCTCGCGAGCTAATCTTAAAAACGTTCAGTGTGCCGTAAAAATCTCAAACGGAGAGATTCCATCTTTTCAGCCAATTCATAGATTCCTGACCGCGAGCTAATCTTAAAAACGTTCAATGTGCCGTAAAATTCTCAAACGGAGAGATTCCATCTTTCCAGCCAATTCATAGATTCCTGACCTCGAGCTAATCTTAAAAACGTTCAATGTGCCGTAAAATTCTCAAACGGAGAGATTCCATCTTTCCAGCCAATTCATAGATTCCTCCTCGCGAGCTAATCTTAAAAACGTTCAGTGTGCCGTAAAAGTCTCAAACGGAGAGATTCCATCTTTCCAGCCAATTCATAGATTCCTCCTCGCGAGCTAATCTTAAAAACGTTCAGTGTGCCGTAAAAGTCTCAAACGGAGAGATTCCATCTTTTCAGCCAATTCATAGATTCCTGACCGCGAGCTAATCTTAAAAACGTTCAATGTGCCGTAAAATTCTCAAACGGAGAGATTCCATCTTTCCAGCCAATTCATAGATTCCTGACCGCGAGCTAATCTTAAAAACGTTCAATGTGTCGTAAAATTCTCAAACGGAGAGATTCCATCTTTCCAGCCAATTCATAGATTCCTCCTCGCGAGCTAATCTTAAAAACGTTCACAGTGTGCCGTAAAAGTCTCAAACGGAGAGATTCCATCTTTTCAGCCAATTCATAGATTCCTGACCGCGAGCTAATCTTAAAAACGTTCAATGTGCCGTAAAATTCTCAAACGGAGAGATTCCATCTTTCCAGCCAATTCATAGATTCCTCCTCGCGAGCTAATCTTAAAAACGTTCAGTGTGCCGTAAAAGTCTCAAACGGAGAGATTCCATCTTTCCAGCCAATTCATAGATTCCTCCTCGCGAGCTAATCTTAAAAACGTCAGTGTGCCGTAAAAGTCTCAAACGGAGAGATTCCATCTTTTCAGCCAATTCATAGATTCCTGACCGCGAGCTAATCTTAAAAACGTTCAATGTGCCGTAAAATTCTCAAACGGAGAGATTCCATCTTTCCAGCCAATTCATAGATTCCTGACCGCGAGCTAATCTTAAAAACGTTCAATGTGCCGTAAAATTCTCAAACGGAGAGATTCCATCTTTCCAGCCAATTCATAGATTCCTCCTCGCGAGCTAATCTTAAAAACGTTCACAGTGTGCCGTAAAAGTCTCAAACGGAGAGATTCCATCTTTTCAGCCAATTCATAGATTCCTGACCGCGAGCTAATCTTAAAAACGTTCAATGTGCCGTAAAATTCTCAAACGGAGAGATTCCATCTTTCCAGCCAATTCATAGATTCCTGACCGCGAGGTAATCTTAAAAACGTTCAATGTGCCGTAAAATTCTCAAACGGAGAGATTCCATCTTTCCAGCCAATTCATAGATTCCTCCTCGCGAGCTAATCTTAAAAACGTTCAGTGTGCCGTAAAAGTCCCAAACGGAGAGATTCCATCTTTCCAGCCAATTCATAGATTCCTGACCGCGAGCTAATCTTAAAAACGTTCAATGTGCCGTAAAATTCTCAAACGGAGAGATTCCATCTTTCCAGCCAATTCATAGATTCCTCCTCGCGAGCTAATCTTAAAAACGTTCAGTGTGCCGTAAAAGTCTCAAACGGAGAGATTCCATCTTTCCAGCCAATTCATAGATTCCTGACCGCGAGCTAATCTTAAAAACGTTCAATGTGCCGTAAAATTCTCAAACGGAGAGATTCCATCTTTCCAGCCAATTCATAGATTCCTGACCGCGAGCTAATCTTAAAAACGTTCAATGTGCCGTAAAATTCTCAAACGGAGAGATTTCATCTTTCCAGCCAATTCATAGATTCCTCCTCGCGAGCTAATCTTAAAAACGTTCAATGTGCCGTAAAATTCTCAAACGGAGAGATTCCATCTTTCCAGCCAATTCATAGATTCCTGACCGCGAGCTAATCTTAAAAACGTTCAATGTGCCGTAAAATTCTCAAACGGAGAGATTCCATCTTTCCAGCCAATTCATAGATTCCTCCTCGCGAGCTAATCTTAAAAACGTTCACAGTGTGCCGTAAAAGTCTCAAACGGAGAGATTCCATCTTTTCAGCCAATTCATAGATTCCTGACCGCGAGCTAATCTTAAAAACGTTCAATGTGCCGTAAAATTCTCAAACGGAGAGATTCCATCTTTCCAGCCAATTCATAGATTCCTCCTCGCGAGCTAATCTTAAAAACGTTCAGTGTGCCGTAAAAGTCTCAAACGGAGAGATTCCATCTTTCCAGCCAATTCATAGATTCCTCCTCGCGAGCTAATCTTAAAAACGTCAGTGTGCCGTAAAAGTCTCAAACGGAGAGATTCCATCTTTTCAGCCAATTCATAGATTCCTGACCGCGAGCTAATCTTAAAAACGTTCAATGTGCCGTAAAATTCTCAAACGGAGAGATTCCATCTTTCCAGCCAATTCATAGATTCCTGACCGCGAGCTAATCTTAAAAACGTTCAATGTGCCGTAAAATTCTCAAACGGAGAGATTCCATCTTTCCAGCCAATTCATAGATTCCTCCTCGCGAGCTAATCTTAAAAACGTTCACAGTGTGCCGTAAAAGTCTCAAACGGAGAGATTCCATCTTTTCAGCCAATTCATAGATTCCTGACCGCGAGCTAATCTTAAAAACGTTCAATGTGCCGTAAAATTCTCAAACGGAGAGATTCCATCTTTCCAGCCAATTCATAGATTCCTGACCGCGAGGTAATCTTAAAAACGTTCAATGTGCCGTAAAATTCTCAAACGGAGAGATTCCATCTTTCCAGCCAATTCATAGATTCCTCCTCGCGAGCTAATCTTAAAAACGTTCAGTGTGCCGTAAAAGTCCCAAACGGAGAGATTCCATCTTTCCAGCCAATTCATAGATTCCTGACCGCGAGCTAATCTTAAAAACGTTCAATGTGCCGTAAAATTCTCAAACGGAGAGATTCCATCTTTCCAGCCAATTCATAGATTCCTCCTCGCGAGCTAATCTTAAAAACGTTCAGTGTGCCGTAAAAGTCTCAAACGGAGAGATTCCATCTTTCCAGCCAATTCATAGATTCCTGACCGCGAGCTAATCTTAAAAACGTTCAATGTGCCGTAAAATTCTCAAACGGAGAGATTCCATCTTTCCAGCCAATTCATAGATTCCTGACCGCGAGCTAATCTTAAAAACGTTCAATGTGCCGTAAAATTCTCAAACGGAGAGATTTCATCTTTCCAGCCAATTCATAGATTCCTCCTCGCGAGCTAATCTTAAAAACGTTCAATGTGCCGTAAAATTCTCAAACGGAGAGATTCCATCTTTCCAGCCAATTCATAGATTCCTGACCGCGAGCTAATCTTAAAAACGTTCAATGTGCCGTAAAATTCCTCATTCTTGATTCATCATTCCTCATTCCTGATTCATCATTCCTGATTCCTGATTGATCACTCCTCATTCCTGATTCATCATTCCTCATTCCTGATTCATCATTCGTGATTCATCATTCATCATTCCTGATTCATCATTCCTGATTCCTGATTCATCATTCCTGATTCCTGATTCATCATTCCTGATTCCTGATTCATCATTCCTGATTCATCATTCATCATTCCTGATTCATCATTCCTGAATCCTGATTCATCATTGCTGATTTCTGATTCATCATTCATCATTCCTGATTGATCATTCCTGATTCCTGATTCATCATTCCTGATTCCTGATTCATCATTCCTGATTCCTGATTCATCATTCCTGATTCCTGATTCACCATTCCTGATTCCTGATTCATCATTCCTCTTTCCTGATTCATCATTCCTGATTCCGGATACATCATTCATCATTCCTGATTCATCATTCCTGATTCCTGATTCATCATTCCTGATTCATCATTCCTGATTCATCATTCCTGATTTATCATTCATCATTCCTGATTCATCATTCCTCATTCCTGATTCATCATTCCTGATTCCTGATTCATCATTCCTCATTCCTGATTCATCATTCATCATTCCTGATTGTGATTCCTGATTCGTCATTCCTGATTCATCATTCATCATTCCTGATTCATCATTCATCATTCCTGATTCATCATTCCTTATTCCTGATTCATCATTCCGGATTCCTGATTCATCATTCATCATTCCTGATTCATCATTCCTGATTCCTGATTCATCATTGCTGATTCCTGATTCATCATTCATCATTCCTGATTCCTGATTTATCATTCCTGATTCATCATTCATCATTCCTGATTCATCATTCCAGATTCCTGATTCATCATTCCTGATTCCTGATTCATCATTCCTGATTCCTGATTCCTGATTCATCATTCCTGATTCATCATTCCTGATTTATCAATCGTCATTCCTGATTCATCATTCCTTATTCCTGATTCATCATTCCTGATTCCTGATTCATCATTCATCATTCCTGATTCGTCATTCATCATTCCTGATTCATCATTCCTGATTCATCATTCCTGATTTCTGATACATCATTCATCATTCCTGATTCATCATTCATCATTCCTGATTCATCATTCCTGATTCCTGATTCATCATTCCTGATTCATCATTCCTGATTCCTGATTCATCATTCCTGATTCCTGATTCATCATTCATCATTCATCATTCCTGATTCATCATTCCTGATTCCTGATTCATCATTCCTCATTCCTGATTCATCATTCCTCATTCCTGAATGATCATTCCTCATTCCTGAATCATCATTCCTGATTCCTGATTCATCATTCCTGATTCCTGATTAATCACTCCTGATTCCTGATTCCTGATTCATCATTCCTGATTCATCATTCCTGATTCATCATTCCTGATTCATCATTCATCATTCCTGATTCATCATTCCTGATTCCTGATTCATCATTCCTGATTCCTGATTCATCATTCATCATTCCTGATTCCTGATTCGTCATTCCTGATTCGTCATTCATCATTCCTGATTCATCATTCATCATTCCTGATTCTTTATTCTTTATTCCTGATTCATCATTCCGGATTCCTGATTCATCATTCATCATTCCTGATTCATCATTCCTGATTCCTGATTCATCATTGCTGATTCCTGATTCATCATTCATCATTCCTGATTCCTGATTTATCATTCCTGATTCATCAATCATCATTCCTGATTCATCTTTCATCATTCCTGATTCATCATTCCTGATTCCTGATTCATCATTCCTGATTCATCATTCCTGATTCATCATTCCTGATTCATCATTCCTGATTCATCATTCCTGATTCATCATTCCTGATTCCTGACTCATCATTCATCATTCGTGATTCATCATTCTTTATTCCTGATTCATCATTCCTGATACCTGATTCATCATTCCTGATTCCTGATTCCTGATTCCTGATTCCTGATTCCTGATTCCTGATTCATCATTCCTGATTCATCATTCATCATTCCTGATTCATCATTCCTGATTCCTGATTCATCATTCCTGATTCCTATTCATCATTCCCGATTCCTGATTCATCATTCATCATTCCTGATTCATCATTCCTGAATCCTGATTCATCATTGCTGATTCCTGATTCATCATTCATCATTCCTGATTGATCATTCCTGATTCATCATTCCTGATTCCTGATTCATCATTCCTGATTCCTGATTCATCATTCCTGAAACCTGATTCACCATTCCTGATTCCTGATTCATCATTCCTCTTTCCTGATTCATCATTCCTGATTCCGGATACATCATTCATCATTCCTGATTCATCATTCCTGATTCCTGATTCATCATTCCTGATTCATCATTCCTCATTCCTGATTCATCATTCCTGATTCCTGATTCATCATTTATCATTCCTGATTCATCATTCCTCATTCCTGATTCATCATTCCTGATTCCTGATTGATCATTCCTCATTCCTGAATCATCATTCCTGATTCCTGATTCATCATTCCTGATTCCTGATTAATCACTTCTGATTCCTGATTCTTGATTCATCATTCCTGATTCATCATTCCTGATTCATCATTCATCATTCCTGATTCATCATTCATCATTCCTGATTCATCATTCCTGATTCCTGATTCATCATTCCTGATTCCTGATTCATCATTCATCATTCCTGATACTGATTCCTGATTCGTCATTCCTGATTCATCATTCGTCATTCCTGATTCATCATTCATCATTCCTGATTCATCATTCCTTATTCCTGATTCATCATTCCGGATTCCTGATTCATCATTCATCATTCCTGATTCATCATTCCTGATTCCTGATTCATCATTGCTGATTCCTGATTCATCATTCATCATTCCTGATTCCTGATTTATCATTCCTGATTCATCATTCATCATTCCTGATTCATCATTCATCATTCCAGATTCCTGATTCATCATTCCTGATTCCTGATTCCTGATTCATCATTCCTGATTCCTGATTCATCATTCATGATACCTGATTCCTGATTCATCATTCCTGATTCATCATTCCTCATTCATCATTCATCATTCCTGATTCATCATTCCTTATTCCTGATTCATCATTCCTGATTCCTGATTCAACATTCATCATTCCTGATTCATCATTCCTGATTCCTGATTCATCATTCATCATTCCTGAATTATCATTCATCATTCCTGAATCATCATTCCTGATTCCTGATTCATCATTCCTGATTCCTGATTAATCACTTCTGATTCCTGATTCTTGATTCATCATTCCTGATTCATCATTCCTGATTCATCATTCATCATTCCTGATTCATCATTCATCATTCCTGATTCATCATTCCTGATTCCTGATTCATCATTCCTGATTCCTGATTCATCATTCATCATTCCTGATACTGATTCCTGATTCGTCATTCCTGATTCATCATTCGTCATTCCTGATTCATCATTCATCATTCCTGATTCATCATTCCTTATTCCTGATTCATCATTCCGGATTCCTGATTCATCATTCATCATTCCTGATTCATCATTCCTGATTCCTGATTCATCATTGCTGATTCCTGATTCATCATTCATCATTCCTGATTCCTGATTTATCATTCCTGATTCATCATTCATCATTCCTGATTCATCATTCATCATTCCAGATTCCTGATTCATCATTCCTGATTCCTGATTCCTGATTCATCATTCCTGATTCCTGATTCATCATTCATGATACCTGATTCCTGATTCATCATTCCTGATTCATCATTCCTCATTCATCATTCATCATTCCTGATTCATCATTCCTTATTCCTGATTCATCATTCCTGATTCCTGATTCAACATTCATCATTCCTGATTCATCATTCCTGATTCCTGATTCATCATTCATCATTCCTGAATTATCATTCATCATTCCTGCTTCGTCATTCATCATTCCTGATTCATCATTCCTGATTCCTGATTCCTGATTCCTGATTCATCATTCCTGATTCCTGATTCCTGATTCATCATTCATCATTCCTGATTCATCATTCCTGATTCCTGATTCATCATTCCTGATTCCTGATTCATCATTCCTTATTCCTGATTCATCATTCATCATTCCTGATTCATCATTCCTGAATCCTGATTCATCATTGCTGATTCCTGATTCATCATTCATCATTCCTGATTGATCATTCCTCATTCCTGATTCATCATTTCTGATTCCTGATTCATCATTCCTGATTCCTGATTCATCATTCATCATTCCTGATTCATTATTCCTGATTCCTGATTCATCATTCCTGATTCCTGATTCCTGATTCCTGATTCATCATTCCTGATTCCTGATTCATCATTCATGATACCTGATTCCTGATTCATCATTCCTGATTCATCATTCCTGATTCATCATTCATCATTCCTGATTCATCATTCCTTATTCCTGATTCATCATTCCTGATTCTTGATTCAACATTCATCATTCCTGATTCATCATTCCTGATTCCTGATTCATCATTCATCATTCCTGAATCATCATTCATCATTCCTGATTCGTCATTCATCATTCCTGATTCATCATTCCTGATTCCTGACTCATTGTTTAGAAGTTATTAACTATATTTTAACTGTATCGGTTAGTAGTTTATTAGTTTCATTATAGTAGTTTTTTTTTTTTAGAGTTTGTATTATAGTAGGTTTTAGCTGCAGATTTTTATTACTATTGTAAAGCGCTCTGGGCAATTAATGGAGCTAGCGCTATATCAAATTAAATTATTATTATTATTATTATTCCTGATTCCTGATTCCTGATTCATCATTCCTGATTCCTGATTCCTGATTCATCATTCCTGATTCATCATTCCTGATTCATCATTCATCATTCCTGATTCATCATTCCAGATTCCTGATTCATCATTCCTGATTCATCATTCATCATTCCTGATTCATCATTCATCATTCCTGATTCGTCATTCATCATTCCTGATTCATCATTCCTGATTCCTGATTCCTGATTCCTGATTCATCATTCCTGATTCCTGATTCCTGATTCATCATTCCTGATTCATCATTCCTGATTCATCATTCATCATTCCTGATTCATCATTCCAGATTCCTGATTCATCATT
The DNA here is from genome assembly GCA_030867875.1 of Actinernus sp. WN-2022. NCBI lineage: Eukaryota > Metazoa > Cnidaria > Anthozoa > Actiniaria > Actinernidae > Actinernus > Actinernus sp. WN-2022. Next base: position 22,847 of record JAOWCC010000797.1, read on the forward strand.
CCTGATTCATCATTCATCATTCCTGATTCATCATTCATCATTCCTGACTCATCATTCCTGATTCCTGATTCATGATTCATCATTCCTGATTCCTGATTCATCATTCCTGATTCATGATTCACCATTCCTGATTCCTGATTCATGATTCCTCTTTCCTGATTCATCATTCCTGATTCCTGATACATCATTCATCATTCCTGATTCATCATTCCTGATTCCTGATTCATCATTCCTGATTCCTGATTCATCATTCCTGATTCATCATTCCTGATTCCTGATTCATCATTCCTGATTCCTAATTCATCATTCATCATTCCTGATTGATCATTCCTCATTCCTGATTCATCATTCCTCATTCCTGATTCATCATTCCTGATTCATCATTCCTGATTCCTGATTGATCACTCCTCATTCCTGATTCATCATTCCTCATTCCTGATTCATCATTCCTGATTCATCATTCATCATTCCTGATTCATCATTCCTGATTCCTGATTCATCATTCCTGATTCCTGATTCATCATTCCTGATTCATCATTCCTGATTCATCATTCATCATTCCTGATTCCTGATTCATCATTCCTGATTCCTGATTCATCATTCCTGATTCCTGATTCATCATTCATCATTCCTGATTCATCATTCCTGAATCCTGATTCATCATTGCTGATTCCTGATTCATCATTCATCATTCCTGATTGATCATTCCTCATTCCTGATTCATCATTCCTGATTCCTGATTCACCATTCCTGATTCCTGATTCATCATTCATCATTCCTGATTCATCATTCCTGATTCTGGATACATCATTCATCATTCCTGATTCATCATTCCTGATTCCTGATTCATCATTCCTGATTCATCATTCCTCATTCCTGATTCATCATTCCTGATTCCTGATTCATCATTTATCATTCCTGATTGATCATTCCTCATTCCTGATTCATCATTCCTGATTCCTGATTAATCACTCCTGATTCCTGATTCCTGATTCATCATTCCTGATTCATCATTCCTGATTCATCATTCATCATTCCTGATTCATCATTCCTGATTCCTGATTCATCATTCCTGATTCCTGATTCATCATTCATCATTCCTGATTCCTGATTCGTCATTCCTGATTCGTCATTCATCATTCCTGATTCATCATTCATCATTCCTGATTCTTTATTCTTTATTCCTGATTCATCATTCCGGATTCCTGATTCATCATTCATCATTCCTGATTCATCATTCCTGATTCCTGATTCTTTATTCTTTATTCCTGATTAATCATTCGGGATTCCTGATTCATCATTCATCATTCCTGATTCATCATTCCTGATTCCTGATTCATCATTGCTGATTCCTGATTCATCATTCATCATTCCTGATTCCTGATTTATCATTCCTGATTCATCAATCATCATTCCTGATTCATCATTCATCATTCCTGATTCCTGATTCATCATTCCTGATTCATCGTTCCTGATTCATCATTCCTGATTCATCATTCCTGATTCATCATTCCTGATTCCTGACTCATCATTTATCATTCCTGATTCATCATTCTTTATTCCTGATTCATCATTCCAGATACCTGATTCATCATTCATCATTCCTGATTCATCATTCCTGATTCCTGATTCATCATTCCTGATTCCTGATTCCTGATTCATTATTCCTGATTCATCATTCCTGATTCATCATTCATCATACCTGATTCATCATTCCTTATTCCTGATTCATCATTCCTGATTCCTGATTCATCATTCATCATTCCTGATTCGTCATTCATCATTCCTGATTCATCATTCCTGATTCATCATTCCTGATTCCTGATTCCTGATTCCTGATTCCTGATTCCTGATTCCTGATTCCTGATTCCTGATTCCTGATTCCTGATTCCTGATTCCTGATTCCTGATTCCTGATTCCTGATTCCTGATTCCTGATTCCTGATTCATCATTCATCATTCCTGATTCATCAATCCTGATTCCTGATTCCTGATTCATCATTCCTGATTCATCATTCCTGATTCCTGATTCATCATTCATAGATTCCTGACCGCGAGCTAATCTTAAAAACGTTCAATGTGCCGTAAAAGTCTCAAACGGAGAGATTCCATCTTTCCAGCCAATTCATAGATTCCTGACCGCGAGCTAATCTTAAAAACGTTCAATGTGCCGTAATATTCTCAAACGGAGCGATTCCATCTTTCCAGCCAATTCATAGATTCCTGACCGCGAGCTAATCTTAAAAACGTTCAATGTGCCGTAAAATTCTCAAACGGAGAGATTCCATCTTTCCAGCCAATTCATAGATTCCTGACCGCGAGCTAATCTTAAAAACGTTCAATGTACCGTAAAATTCTCAAACGGAGAAATTCCATCTTTCCAGCCAATTCATAGATTCCTGACCGCGAGCTAATCTTAAAAACGTTCAGTGTGCCGTAAAAGTCTCAAACGGAGAGATTCCATCTTTTCAGCCAATTCATAGATTCCTGACCGCGAGCTAATATTAAAAACGTTCAATGTGCCGTAAAATTCTCAAACGGAGAGATTCCATCTTTCCAGCCAATTCATAGATTCCTCCTCGCGAGCTAATCTTAAAAACGTTCAGTGTGCCGTAAAAGTCTCAAACGGAGAGATTCCATCTTTTCAGCCAATTCATAGATTCCTGACCGCGAGCTAATCTTAAAAACGTTCAATGTGCCGTAATATTCTCAAACGGAGAGATTCCATCTTTCCAGCCAATTCATAGATTCCTGACCGCGAGCTAATCTTAAAAACGTTCAATGTGCCGTAAAATTCTCAAACGGAGAGATTCCATCTTTCCAGCCAATTCATAGATTCCTGACCGCGAGCTAATCTTAAAAACGTTCAATGTGCCGTAAAATTCTCAAACGGAGAGATTCCATCTTTCCAGCCAAATCATAGATTCCTGACCGCGAGCTAATCTTAAAAACGTTCAATGTGCCGTAAAATTCTCAAACGGAGAGATTCCATCTTTCCAGCCAATTCATAGATTCCTGACCGCGAGCTAATCTTAAAAACGTTCAATGTGCCGTAAAATTCTCAAAAGGAGAGATTCCATCTTTCCAGCCAATTCATAGATTCCTGACCGCGAGCTAATCTTAAAAACGTTCAATGTGCCGTAAAAGTCTCAAACGGAGAGATTCCATCTTTCCAGCCAATTCATAGATTCCTCCTCGCGAGCTAATCTTAAAAACGTTCAGTGTGCCGTAAAAGTCTCAAACGGAGAGATTCCATCTTTTCAGCCAATTCATAGATTCCTGACCGCGAGCTAATCTTAAAAACGTTCAATGTGCCGTAATATTCTCAAACGGAGAGATTCCATCTTTCCAGCCAATTCATAGATTCCTGACCGCGAGCTAATCTTAAAAACGTTCAATGTGCCGTAAAATTCTCAAACGGAGAGATTCCATCTTTCCAGCCAATTCATAGATTCCTGACCGCGAGCTAATCTTAAAAACGTTCAGTGTGCCGTAAAAGTCTCAAACGGAGAGATTCCATCTTTCCAGCCAATTCATAGATTCCTCCTCGCGAGCTAATCTTAAAAACGTTCAGTGTGCCGTAAAAGTCTCAAACGGAGAGATTCCATCTTTTCAGCCAATTCATAGATTCCTGACCGCGAGCTAATCTTAAAAACGTTCAATGTGCCGTAAAATTCTCAAACGGAGAGATTCCATCTTTCCAGCCAATTCATAGATTCCTGACCGCGAGCTAATCTTAAAAACGTTCAGTGTGCCGTAAAAGTCTCAAACGGAGAGATTCCATCTTTTCAGCCAATTCATAGATTCCTGACCGCGAGCTAATCTTAAAAACGTTCAATGTGCCGTAAAATTCTCAAACGGAGAGATTCCATCTTTCCAGCCAATTCATAGATTCCTCCTCGCGAGCTAATCTTAAAAACGTTCAGTGTGCCGTAAAAATCTCAAACGGAGAGATTCCATCTTTTCAGGCAATTCATAGATTCCTGACCGCGAGCTAATCTTAAAAACGTTCAATGTGCCGTAAAATTCTCAAACGGAGAGATTCCATCTTTCCAGCCAATTCATAGATTCCTGACCGCGAGCTAATCTTAAAAACGTTCAATGTGCCGTAAAATTCTCAAACGGAGAGATTCCATCTTTCCAGCCAATTCATAGATTCCTCCTCGCGAGCTAATCTTAAAAACGTTCAGTGTGCCGTAAAAGTCTCAAACGGAGAGATTCCATCTTTCCAGCCAATTCATAGATTCCTCCTCGCGAGCTAATCTTAAAAACGTTCAGTGTGCCGTAAAAGTCTCAAACGGAGATATTCCATCTTTTCAGCCAATTCATAGATTCCTGACCGCGAGCTAATCTTAAAAACGTTCAATGTGCCGTAAAATTCTCAAACGGAGAGATTCCATCTTTCCAGCCAATTCATAGATTCCTGACCGCGAGCTAATCTTAAAAACGTTCAATGTGCCGTAAAATTCTCAAAAGGAGAGATTCCATCTTTCCAGCCAATTCATAGATTCCTGACCGCGAGCTAATCTTAAAAACGTTCAATGTGCCGTAAAAGTCTCAAACGGAGAGATTCCATCTTTCCAGCCAATTCATAGATTCCTCCTCGCGAGCTAATCTTAAAAACGTTCAGTGTGCCGTAAAAGTCTCAAACGGAGAGATTCCATCTTTTCAGCCAATTCATAGATTCCTGACCGCGAGCTAATCTTAAAAACGTTCAATGTGCCGTAAAATTCTCAAACGGAGAGATTCCATCTTTCCAGCCAATTCATAGATTCCTGACCGCGAGCTAATCTTAAAAACGTTCAATGTGCCGTAAAATTCTCAAACGGAGAGATTCCATCTTTCCAGCCAATTCATATATTCCTGACCGCGAGCTAATCTTAAAAACGTTCAATGTGCCGTAAAATTCTCAAACGGAGAGATTCCATCTTTCCGGCCAATTCATAGATTCCTGACCGCGAGCTAATCTTAAAAACGTTCAATGTGCCGTAAAATTCTCAAACGGAGAGATTCCATCTTTCCAGCCAATTCATAGATTCCTGACCGCGAGCTAATCTTAAAAACGTTCAATGTGCCGTAAAATTCTCAAAAGGAGAGATTCCATCTTTCCAGCCAATTCATAGATTCCTGACCGCGAGGTAATCTTAAAAACGTTCAATGTGCCGTAAAATTCTCAAACGGAGAGATTCCATCTTTCCAGCCAATTCATAGATTCCTCCTCGCGAGCTAATCTTAAAAACGTTCAGTGTGCCGTAAAAATCTCAAACGGAGAGATTCCATCTTTTCAGCCAATTCATAGATTCCTGACCACGAGCTAATCTTAAAAACGTTCAATGTGCCGTAAAATTCTCAAACGGAGAGATTCCATCTTTCCAGCCAATTCATAGATTCCTGACCGCGAGCTAATCTTAAAAACGTTCAATGTGCCGTAAAATTCTCAAACGGAGAGATTCCATCTTTCCAGCCAATTCATAGATTCCTCCTCGCGAGCTAATCTTAAAAACGTTCAATGTGCCGTAAAAGTCTCAAACGGAGAGATTCCATCTTTCCAGCCAATTAATAGATTCCTCCTCGCGAGCTAATCTTAAAAACGTTCAGTGTGCCGTAAAAGTGTGAAACGGAGAGATTCCATCTTTTCAGCCAATTCATAGATTCCTGACCGCGAGCTAATCTTAAAAACGTTCAATGTGCCGTAAAATTCTCAAACGGAGAGATTCCATCTTTCCAGCCAATTCATAGATTCCTGACCGCGAGCTAATCTTAAAAACGTTCAATGTGCCGTAAAATTCTCAAACGGAGAGATTCCATCTTTCCAGCCAATTCATAGATTCCTGACCGCGAGCTAATCTTAAAAACGTTCAATGTGCCGTAAAATTCTCAAACGGAGAGATTCCATCTTTCCGGCCAATTCATAGATTCCTGACCGCGAGCTAATCTTAAAAACGTTCAATGTGCCGTAAAATTCTCAAACGGAGAGATTCCATCTTTCCAGCCAATTCATAGATTCCTGACCGCGAGCTAATCTTAAAAACGTTCAATGTGCCGTAAAATTCTCAAAAGGAGAGATTCCATCTTTCCAGCCAATTCATAGATTCCTGACCGCGAGGTAATCTTAAAAACGTTCAATGTGCCGTAAAATTCTCAAACGGAGAGATTCCATCTTTCCAGCCAATTCATAGATTCCTCCTCGCGAGCTAATCTTAAAAACGTTCAGTGTGCCGTAAAAATCTCAAACGGAGAGATTCCATCTTTTCAGCCAATTCATAGATTCCTGACCACGAGCTAATCTTAAAAACGTTCAATGTGCCGTAAAATTCTCAAACGGAGAGATTCCATCTTTCCAGCCAATTCATAGATTCCTGACCGCGAGCTAATCTTAAAAACGTTCAATGTGCCGTAAAATTCTCAAACGGAGAGATTCCATCTTTCCAGCCAATTCATAGATTCCTCCTCGCGAGCTAATCTTAAAAACGTTCAATGTGCCGTAAAAGTCTCAAACGGAGAGATTCCATCTTTCCAGCCAATTAATAGATTCCTCCTCGCGAGCTAATCTTAAAAACGTTCAGTGTGCCGTAAAAGTGTGAAACGGAGAGATTCCATCTTTTCAGCCAATTCATAGATTCCTGACCGCGAGCTAATCTTAAAAACGTTCAATGTGCCGTAAAATTCTCAAACGGAGAGATTCCATCTTTCCAGCCAATTCATAGATTCCTGACCGCGAGCTAATCTTAAAAACGTTCAATGTGCCGTAAAATTCTCAAACGGAGAGATTCCATCTTTCCAGCCAATTCATAGATTCCTGACCGCGAGCTAATCTTAAAAACGTTCAGTGTGCCGTAAAAGTCTCAAACGGAGAGATTCCATCTTTTCAGCCAATTCATAGATTCCTGACCGCGAGCTAATCTTAAAAACGTTCAATGTGCCGTAAAATTCTCAAACGGAGAGATTCCATCTTTCCAGCCAATTCATAGATTGCTGACCGCGAGCTAATCTTAAAAACGTTCAATGTGCCGTAAAATTCTCAAAAGGAGAGATTCCATCTTTCCAGCCAATTCATAGATTGCTGACCGCGAGCTAATCTTAAAAACGTTCAATGTGCCGTAAAATTCTCAAACGGAGAGATTCCATCTTTCCAGCCAATTCATAGATTCCTCCTCGCGAGCTAATCTTAAAAACGTTCAGTGTGCCGTAAAAATCTGAAACGGAGAGATTCCATCTTTCCAGCCAATTCATAGATTCCTCCTCGCGAGCTAATCTTAAAAACGTTCAGTGTGCCGTAAAAGTCTCAAACGGAGAGATTCCATCTTTTCAGCCAATTCATAGATTCCTGACCGCGAGCTAATCTTAAAAACGTTCAATGTGCCGTAAAATTCTCAAACGGAGAGATTCCATCTTTCCAGCCAATTCATAGATTCCTGACCGCGAGCTAATCTTAAAAACGTTCAATGTGGCGTAAAATTCTCAAACGGAGAGATTCCATCTTTCCAGCCAATTCATAGATTCCTCCTCGCGAGCTAATCTTAAAAACGTTCAGTGTGCCGTAAAAGTCTCAAACGGAGAGATTCCATCTTTTCAGCCAATTCATAGATTCCTGACCGCGAGCTAATCTTAAAAACGTTCAATGTGCCGCAAAATTCTCAAACGGAGAGATTCCATCTTTCCAGCCAATTCATAGATTCCTGACCGCGAGCTAATCTTAAAAACGTTCAATGTGCCGTAAAATTCTCAACGGAGAGATTCCATCTTTCCAGCCAATTCATAGATTCCTCCTCGCGAGCTAAGCTTAAAAACGTTCAATGTGCCGTAAAAGTCTCAAACGGAGAGATTCCATCTTTCCAGCCAATTCATAGATTCCTCCTCGCGAGCTAATCTTAAAAACGTTCAGTGTGCCGTAAAAGTCTCAAACGGAGAGATTCCATCTTTCCAGCCAATTCATAGATTCCTCCTCGCGAGCTAATCTTAAAAACGTTCAGTGTGCCGTAAAAGTCTCAAACGGAGAGATTCCATCTTTTCAGCCAATTCATAGATTCCTGACCGCGAGCTAATCTTAAAAACGTTCAATGTGCCGTAAAATTCTCAAACGGAGAGATTCCATCTTTCCAGCCAATTCATAGATTCCTGACCGCGAGCTAATCTTAAAAACGTTCAATGTGCCGTAAAATTCTCAAACGGAGTGATTCCATCTTTCCAGCCAATTCATAGATTCCTGACCGCGAGCTAATCTTAAAAACGTTCAATGTGCCGTAAAATTCTCAAACGGAGAGATTCCATCTTTCCAGCCAATTCATAGATTCCTGCTCGCGAGATAATCTTAAAAACGTTCAATGTGCCGTAAAATTCTCAAACGGAGAGATTCCATCTTTCCAGCCAATTCAAAGATTCCTGCTCGCGAGCTAATCTTAAAAACGTTCAATGTGCCGTAAAATTCTCAAACAGAGAGATTCCATCTTTCCAGCCAATTCATAGATTCCTGACCGCGAGCTAATCTTAAAAACGTTCAATGTGCCGTAAAATTCTCAAACGGAGAGATTCCATCTTTCCAGCCAATTCATAGATTCCTCCTCGCGAGCTAATCTTAAAAACGTTCAGTGTGCCGTAAAAGTCTCAAACGGAGAGATTCCATCTTTCCAGCCAATTCATAGATTCCTCCTCGCGAGCTAATCTTAAAAACGTTCAGTGTGCCGTAAAAGTCTCAAACGGAGAGATTCCATCTTTTCAGCCAATTCATATATTCCTGACCGCGAGCTAATCTTAAAAACGTTCAATGTGCCGTAATATTCTCAAACGGAGAGATTCCATCTTTCCAGCCAATTCATAGATTCCTGACCGCGAGCTAATCTTAAAAACGTTCAATGTGCCGTAAAATTCTCAAACGGAGAGATTCCATCTTTCCAGCCAATTCATAGATTCCTGACCGCGAGCTAATCTTAAAAACGTTCAATGTGCCGTAAAATTCTCAAACGGAGAGATTCCATCTTTCGAGCCAATTCATAGATTCCTGACCGCGAGCTAATCTTAAAAACGTTCAATGTGCCGTAAAATTCTCAAACGGAGAGATTCCATCTTTCCAGCCAATTCATAGATTCCTGACCGCGAGCTAATCTTAAAAACGTTCAATGTGCCGTAAAATTCTCAAAAGGAGAGATTCCATCTTTCCAGCCAATTCATAGATTCCTGACGGCGAGCTAATCTTAAAAACGTTCAATGTGTTACGTAAAATTCTCAAACGGAGAGATTCCATCTTTCCAGCCAATTCATAGATTCCTCCTCGCGAGCTAATCTTAAAAACGTTCAGTGTGCCGTAAAAATCTCAAACGGAGAGATTCCATCTTTTCAGCCAATTCATAGATTCCTGACCGCGAGCTAATCTTAAAAACGTTCAATGTGCCGTAAAATTCTCAAACGGAGAGATTCCATCTTTCCAGCCAATTCATAGATTCCTGACCGCGAGCTAATCTTAAAAACGTTCAATGTGCCGTAAAATTCTCAAACGGAGAGATTCCATCTTTCCAGCCAATTCATAGATTCCTCCTCGCGAGCTAATCTTAAAAACGTTCAGTGTGCCGTAAAAGTCTCAAACGGAGAGATTCCATCTTTCCAGCCAATTCATAGATTCCTCCTCGCGAGCTAATCTTAAAAACGTTCAGTGTGCCGTAAAAGTCTCAAACGGAGAGATTCCATCTTTTCAGCCAATTCATAGATTCCTGACCGCGAGCTAATCTTAAAAACGTTCAATGTGCCGTAAAATTCTCAAACGGAGAGATTCCATCTTTCCAGCCAATTCATAGATTCCTGACCGCGAGCTAATCTTAAAAACGTTCAGTGTGCCGTAAAAGTCTCAAACGGAGAGATTCCATCTTTTCAGCCAATTCATAGATTCCTGACCGCGAGCTAATCTTAAAAACATTCAATGTGCCGTAAAATTCTCAAACGGAGAGATTCCATCTTTCCAGCCAATTCATAGATTCCTCCTCGCGAGCTAATCTTAAAAACGTTCAGTGTGCCGTAAAAGTCTCAAACGGAGAGATTCCATCTTTCCAGCCAATTCATAGATTCCTCCTCGCGAGCTAATCTTAAAAACGTTCAGTGTGCCGTAAAAGTCTCAAACGGAGAGATTCCATCTTTTCAGCCAATTCATAGATTCCTGACCGCGAGCTAATCTTAAAAACGTTCAATGTGCCGTAAAATTCTCAAACGGAGAGATTCCATCTTTCCAGCCAATTCATAGATTCCTGAACGCGAGCTAATCTTAAAAACGTTCAATGTGCCGTAAAATTCTCAAACGGAGAGATTCCATCTTTCCAGCCAAATCATAGATTCCTGACCGCGAGCTAATCTTAAAAACGTTCAATGTGCCGTAAAATTCTCAAACGGAGAGATTCCATCTTTCCAGCCAATTCATAGATTCCTGACCGCGAGCTAATCTTAAAAACGTTCAATGTGCCGTAAAATTCTCAAAAGGAGAGATTCCATCTTTCCAGCCAATTCATAGATTCCTGACCGCGAGCTAATCTTAAAAACGTTCAATGTGCCGTAAAAGTCTCAAACGGAGAGATTCCATCTTTCCAGCCAATTCATAGATTCCTCCTCGCGAGCTAATCTTAAAAACGTTCAGTGTGCCGTAAAAGTCTCAAACGGAGAGATTCCATCTTTCCAGCCAATTCATAGATTCCTGACCGCGAGCTAATCTTAAAAACGTTCAATGTGCCGTAAAATTCTCAAACGGAGAGATTCCATCTTTCCAGCCAATTCATAGATTCCTGACCGCGAGCTAATCTTAAAAACGTTCAATGTGCCGTAAAATTCTCAAACGGAGAGATTCCATCTTTCCCGCCAAATCATAGATTCCTGACCGCGAGCTAATCTTAAAAACGTTCAGTGTGCCGTAAAAGTCTCAAACGGAGAGATTCCATCTTTCCAGCCAATTCATAGATTCCTCCTCGCGAGCTAATCTTAAAAACGTTCAGTGTGCCGTAAAAGTCTCAAACGGAGAGATTCCATCTTTTCAGCCAATTCATAGATTCCTGACCGCGAGCTAATCTTAAAAACGTTCAATGTGCCGTAAAATTCTCAAACGGAGAGATTCCATCTTTCCAGCCAATTCATAGATTCCTGACCGCGAGCTAATCTTAAAAACGTTCAATGTGCCGTAAAATTCTCAAACGGAGTGATTCCATCTTTCCAGCCAATTCATAGATTCCTGACCGCGAGCTAATCTTAAAAACGTTCAATGTGCCGTAAAATTCTCAAACGGAGAGATTCCATCTTTCCAGCCAATTCATAGATTCCTGCTCGCGAGATAATCTTAAAAACGTTCAATGTGCCGTAAAATTCTCAAACGGAGAGATTCCATCTTTCCAGCCAATTCAAAGATTCCTGCTCGCGAGCTAATCTTAAAAACGTTCAATGTGCCGTAAAATTCTCAAACAGAGAGATTCCATCTTTCCAGCCAATTCATAGATTCCTGACCGCGAGCTAATCTTAAAAACGTTCAATGTGCCGTAAAATTCTCAAACGGAGAGATTCCATCTTTCCAGCCAATTCATAGATTCCTCCTCGCGAGCTAATCTTAAAAACGTTCAGTGTGCCGTAAAAGTCTCAAACGGAGAGATTCCATCTTTCCAGCCAATTCATAGATTCCTCCTCGCGAGCTAATCTTAAAAACGTTCAGTGTGCCGTAAAAGTCTCAAACGGAGAGATTCCATCTTTTCAGCCAATTCATAGATTCCTGACCGCGAGCTAATCTTAAAAACGTTCAATGTGCCGTAATATTCTCAAACGGAGAGATTCCATCTTTCCAGCCAATTCATAGATTCCTGACCGCGAGCTAATCTTAAAAACGTTCAATGTGCCGTAAAATTCTCAAACGGAGAGATTCCATCTTTCCAGCCAATTCATAGATTCCTGACCGCGAGCTAATCTTAAAAACGTTCAATGTGCCGTAAAATTCTCAAACGGAGAGATTCCATCTTTCGAGCCAATTCATAGATTCCTGACCGCGAGCTAATCTTAAAAACGTTCAATGTGCCGTAAAATTCTCAAACGGAGAGATTCCATCTTTCCAGCCAATTCATAGATTCCTGACCGCGAGCTAATCTTAAAAACGTTCAATGTGCCGTAAAATTCTCAAAAGGAGAGATTCCATCTTTCCAGCCAATTCATAGATTCCTGACGGCGAGCTAATCTTAAAAACGTTCAATGTGCCGTAAAATTCTCAAACGGAGAGATTCCATCTTTCCAGCCAATTCATAGATTCCTCCTCGCGAGCTAATCTTAAAAACGTTCAGTGTGCCGTAAAAATCTCAAACGGAGAGATTCCATCTTTTCAGCCAATTCATAGATTCCTGACCGCGAGCTAATCTTAAAAACGTTCAATGTGCCGTAAAATTCTCAAACGGAGAGATTCCATCTTTCCAGCCAATTCATAGATTCCTGACCGCGAGCTAATCTTAAAAACGTTCAATGTGCCGTAAAATTCTCAAACGGAGAGATTCCATCTTTCCAGCCAATTCATAGATTCCTCCTCGCGAGCTAATCTTAAAAACGTTCAGTGTGCCGTAAAAGTCTCAAACGGAGAGATTCCATCGTTTCAGCCAATTCATAGATTCCTGACCGCGAGCTAATCTTAAAAACGTTCAATGTGCCGTAAAATTCTCAAACGGAGAGATTCCATCTTTCCAGCCAATTCATAGATTCCTGACCGCGAGCTAATCTTAAAAACGTTCAGTGTGCCGTAAAAGTCTCAAACGGAGAGATTCCATCTTTTCAGCCAATTCATAGATTCCTGACCGCGAGCTAATCTTAAAAACGTTCAATGTGCCGTAAAATTCTCAAACGGAGAGATTCCATCTTTCCAGCCAATTCATAGATTCCTCCTCGCGAGCTAATCTTAAAAACGTTCAGTGTGCCGTAAAAATCTCAAACGGAGAGATTCCATCTTTTCAGGCAATTCATAGATTCCTGACCGCGAGCTAATCTTAAAAACGTTCAATGTGCCGTAAAATTCTCAAACGGAGAGATTCCATCTTTCCAGCCAATTCATAGATTCCTGACCGCGAGCTAATCTTAAAAACGTTCAATGTGCCGTAAAATTCTCAAACGGAGAGATTCCATCTTTCCAGCCAATTCATAGATTCCTCCTCGCGAGCTAATCTTAAAAACGTTCAGTGTGCCGTAAAAGTCTCAAACGGAGAGATTCCATCTTTCCAGCCAATTCATAGATTCCTCCTCGCGAGCTAATCTTAAAAACGTTCAGTGTGCCGTAAAAGTCTCAAACGGAGATATTCCATCTTTTCAGCCAATTCATAGATTCCTGACCGCGAGCTAATCTTAAAAACGTTCAATGTGCCGTAAAATTCTCAAACGGAGAGATTCCATCTTTCCAGCCAATTCATAGATTCCTGACCGCGAGCTAATCTTAAAAACGTTCAATGTGCCGTAAAATTCTCAAAAGGAGAGATTCCATCTTTCCAGCCAATTCATAGATTCCTGACCGCGAGCTAATCTTAAAAACGTTCAATGTGCCGTAAAAGTCTCAAACGCAGAGATTCCATCTTTCCAGCCAATTCATAGATTCCTCCTCGCGAGCTAATCTTAAAAACGTTCAGTGTGCCGTAAAAGTCTCAAACGGAGAGATTCCATCTTTTCAGCCAATTCATAGATTCCTGACCGCGAGCTAATCTTAAAAACGTTCAATGTGCCGTAAAATTCTCAAACGGAGAGATTCCATCTTTCCAGCCAATTCATAGATTCCTGACCGCGAGCTAATCTTAAAAACGTTCAATGTGCCGTAAAATTCTCAAACGGAGAGATTCCATCTTTCCAGCCAATTCATAGATTCCTGACCGCGAGCTAATCTTAAAAACGTTCAATGTGCCGTAAAATTCTCAAACGGAGAGATTCCATCTTTCCGGCCAATTCATAGATTCCTGACCGCGAGCTAATCTTAAAAACGTTCAATGTGCCGTAAAATTCTCAAACGGAGAGTTTCCATCTTTCCAGCCAATTCATAGATTCCTGACCGCGAGCTAATCTTAAAAACGTTCAATGTGCCGTAAAATTCTCAAAAGGAGAGATTCCATCTTTCCAGCCAATTCATAGATTCCTGACCGCGAGGTAATCTTAAAAACGTTCAATGTGCCGTAAAATTCTCAAACGGAGAGATTCCATCTTTCCAGCCAATTCATAGATTCCTCCTCGCGAGCTAATCTTAAAAACGTTCAGTGTGCCGTAAAAATCTCAAACGGAGAGATTCCATCTTTTCAGCCAATTCATAGATTCCTGACCACGAGCTAATCTTAAAAACGTTCAATGTGCCGTAAAATTCTCAAACGGAGAGATTCCATCTTTCCAGCCAATTCATAGATTCCTGACCGCGAGCTAATCTTAAAAACGTTCAATGTGCCGTAAAATTCTCAAACGGAGAGATTCCATCTTTCCAGCCAATTCATAGATTCCTCCTCGCGAGCTAATCTTAAAAACGTTCAATGTGCCGTAAAAGTCTCAAACGGAGAGATTCCATCTTTCCAGCCAATTCATAGATTCCTCCTCGCGAGCTAATCTTAAAAACGTTCAGTGTGCCGTAAAAGTGTGAAACGGAGAGATTCCATCTTTCCAGCCAATTCATAGATTCCTGACCGCGAGCTAATCTTAAAAACGTTCAATGTGCCGTAAAATTCTCAAACGGAGAGATTCCATCTTTCCAGCCAATTCATAGATTCCTGACCGCGAGCTAATCTTAAAAACGTTCAATGTGCCGTAAAATTCTCAAACGGAGAGATTCCATCTTTCCAGCCAATTCATAGATTCCTGACCGCGAGCTAATCTTAAAAACGTTCAGTGTGCCGTAAAAGTCTCAAACGGAGAGATTCCATCTTTTCAGCCAATTCATAGATTCCTGACCGCGAGCTAATCTTAAAAACGTTCAATGTGCCGTAAAATTCTCAAACGGAGAGATTCCATCTTTCCAGCCAATTCATAGATTCCTGACGGCGAGCTAATCTTAAAAACGTTCAATGTGCCGTAAAATTCTCAAACGGAGAGATTCCATCTTTCCAGCCAATTCATAGATTCCTCCTCGCGAGCAAATCTTAAAAACGTTCAGTGTGCCGTAAAAATCTCAAACGGAGAGATTCCATCTTTTCAGCCAATTCATAGATTCCTGACCGCGAGCTAATCTTAAAAACGTTCAATGTGCCGTAAAATTCTCAAACGGAGAGATTCCATCTTTCCAGCCAATTCATAGATTCCTGACCGCGAGCTAATCTTAAAAACGTTCAATGTGCCGTAAAATTCTCAAACGGAGAGATTCCATCTTTCCAGCCAATTCATAGATTCCTCCTCGCGAGCTAATCTTAAAAACGTTCAGTGTGCCGTAAAAGTCTCAAACGGAGAGATTCCATCTTTCCAGCCAATTCATAGATTCCTCCTCGCGAGCTAATCTTAAAAACGTTCAGTGTGCCGTAAAAGTCTCAAACGGAGAGATTCCATCTTTTCAGCCAATTCATAGATTCCTGACCGCGAGCTAATCTTAAAAACGTTCAATGTGCCGTAAAATTCTCAAACGGAGAGATTCCATCTTTCCAGCCAATTCATAGATTCCTGACCGCGAGCTAATCTTAAAAACGTTCAATGTGCCGTAAAATTCTCAAACGGAGAGATTCCATCTTTCCAGCCAATTCATAGATTCCTCCTCGCGAGCTAATCTTAAAAACGTTCAGTGTGCCGTAAAAGTCTCAAACGGAGAGATTCCATCTTTCCAGCCAATTCATAGATTCCTCCTCGCGAGCTAATCTTAAAAACGTTCAGTGTGCCGTAAAAGTCTCAAACGGAGAGATTCCATCTTTTCAGCCAATTCATAGATTCCTGACCGCGAGCTAATCTTAAAAACGTTCAATGTGCCCGTAAAATTCTCAAACGGAGAGATTCCATCTTTCAGCCAATTCATAGATTCCTGACCGCGAGCTAATCTTAAAAACGTTCAGTGTGCCGTAAAAGTCTCAAACGGAGAGATTCCATCTTTTCAGCCAATTCATAGATTCCTGACCGCGAGCTAATCTTAAAAACGTTCAATGTGCCGTAAAATTCTCAAACGGAGAGATTCCATCTTTCCAGCCAATTCATAGATTCCTCCTCGCGAGCTAATCTTAAAAACGTTCAATGTGCCGTAAAATTCTCAAAAGGAGAGATTCCATCTTTCCAGCCAATTCATAGATTCCTGACCGCGAGCTAATCTTAAAAACGTTCAATGTGCCGTAAAAGTCTCAAACGGAGAGATTCCATCTTTCCAGCCAATTCATAGATTCCTCCTCGCGAGCTAATCTTAAAAACGTTCAGTGTGCCGTAAAAGTCTCAAACGGAGAGATTCCATCTTTTCAGCCAATTCATAGATTCCTGACCGCGAGCTAATCTTAAAAACGTTCAATGTGCCGTAAAATTCTCAAACGGAGAGATTCCATCTTTCCAGCCAATTCATAGATTCCTGACCGCGAGCTAATCTTAAAAACGTTCAATGTGCCGTAAAATTCTCAAACGGAGAGATTCCATCTTTCCAGCCAAATCATAGATTCCTGACCGCGAGCTAATCTTAAAAACGTTCAATGTGCCGTAAAATTCTCAAACGGAGAGATTCCATCTTTCCAGCCAATTCATAGATTCCTCCTCGCGAGCTAATCTTAAAAACGTTCAGTGTGCCGTAAAAGTCTCAAACGGAGAGATTCCATCTTTCCAGCCAATTCATAGATTCCTCCTCGCGAGCTAATCTTAAAAACGTTCAGTGTGCCGTAAAAGTCTCAAACGGAGAGATTCCATCTTTTCAGCCAATTCATAGATTCCTGACCGCGAGCTAATCTTAAAAACGTTCAATGTGCCGTAAAATTCTCAAACGGAGAGATTCCATCTTTCCAGCCAATTCATAGATTCCTGACCGCGAGCTAATCTTAAAAACGTTCAATGTGCCGTAAAATTCTCAAACGGAGTGATTCCATCTTTCCAGCCAATTCATAGATTCCTGACCGCGAGCTAATCTTAAAAACGTTCAATGTGCCGTAAAATTCTCAAACGGAGAGATTCCATCTTTCCAGCCAATTCATAGATTCCTGCTCGCGAGATAATCTTAAAAACGTTCAATGTGCCGTAAAATTCTCAAACGGAGAGATTCCATCTTTCCAGCCAATTCAAATATTCCTGCTCGCGAGCTAATCTTAAAAACGTTCAATGTGCCGTAAAATTCTCAAACAGAGAGATTCCATCTTTCCAGCCAATTCATAGATTCCTGACCGCGAGCTAATCTTAAAAACGTTCAATGTGCCGTAAAATTCTCAAACGGAGAGATTCCATCTTTCCAGCCAATTCATAGATTCCTCCTCGCGAGCTAATCTTAAAAACGTTCAGTGTGCCGTAAAAGTCTCAACGGAGAGATTCCATCTTTCCAGCCAATTCATAGATTCCTCCTCGCGAGCTAATCTTAAAAACGTTCAGTGTGCCGTAAAAGTCTCAAACGGAGAGATTCCATCTTTTCAGCCAATTCATAGATTCCTGACCGCGAGCTAATCTTAAAAACGTTCAATGTGCCGTAATATTCTCAAACGGAGAGATTCCATCTTTCCAGCCAATTCATAGATTCCTGACCGCGAGCTAATCTTAAAAACGTTCAATGTGCCGTAAAATTCTCAAACGGAGAGATTCCATCTTTCCAGCCAATTCATAGATTCCTGACCGCGAGCTAATCTTAAAAACGTTCAATGTGCCGTAAAATTCTCAAACGGAGAGATTCCATCTTTCGAGCCAATTCATAGATTCCTGACCGCGAGCTAATCTTAAAAACGTTCAATGTGCCGTAAAATTCTCAAACGGAGAGATTCCATCTTTCCAGCCAATTCATAGATTCCTCCTCGCGAGCTAATCTTAAAAACGTTCAATGTGCCGTAAAAGTCTCAAACGGAGAGATTCCATCTTTCCAGCCAATTCATAGATTCCTCCTCGCGAGCTAATCTTAAAAACGTTCAGTGTGCCGTAAAAGTGTCAAACGGAGAGATTCCATCTTTTCAGCCAATTCATAGATTCCTGACCGCGAGCTAATCTTAAAAACGTTCAATGTGCCGTAAAATTCTCAAACGGAGAGATTCCATCTTTCCAGCCAATTCATAGATTCCTGACCGCGAGCTAATCTTAAAAACGTTCAATGTGCCGTAAAATTCTCAAACGGAGAGATTCCATCTTTCCAGCCAATTCATAGATTCCTGACCGCGAGCTAATCTTAAAAACGTTCAGTGTGCCGTAAAAGTCTCAACGGAGAGATTCCATCTTTTCAGCCAATTCATAGATTCCTGACCGCGAGCTAATCTTAAAAACGTTCAATGTGCCGTAAAATTCTCAAACGGAGAGATTCCATCTTTCCAGCCAATTCATAGATTCCTGACCGCGAGCTAATCTTAAAAACGTTCAATGTGCCGTAAAATTCTCAAAAGGAGAGATTCCATCTTTCCAGCCAATTCATAGATTGCTGACCGCGAGCTAATCTTAAAAACGTTCAATGTGCCGTAAAATTCTCAAACGGAGAGATTCCATCTTTCCAGCCAATTCATAGATTCCTCCTCGCGAGCTAATCTTAAAAACGTTCAGTGTGCCGTAAAAATCTGAAACGGAGAGATTCCATCTTTTCAGCCAATTCATAGATTCCTGACCGCGAGCTAATCTTAAAAACGTTCAATGTGCCGTAAAATTCTCAAACGGAGAGATTCCATCTTTCCAGCCAATGCATAGATTCCTGACCGCGAGCTAATCTTAAAACGTTCAATGTGCCGTAAAATTCTCAAACGGAGAGATTCCATCTTTCCAGCCAATTCATAGATTCCTCCTCGCGAGCTAATCTTAAAAACGTTCAGTGTGCCGTAAAAGTCCTAAACGGAGAGATTCCATCTTTCCAGCCAATTCATAGATTCCTCCTCGCGAGCTAATCTTAAAAACGTTCAGTGTGCCGTAAAAGTCTCAAACGGAGAGATTCCATCTTTTCAGCCAATTCATAGATTCCTGACCGCGAGCTAATCTTAAAAACGTTCAATGTGCCGTAAAATTCTCAAACGGAGAGATTCCATCTTTCCAGCCAATTCATAGATTCCTGACCGCGAGCTAATCTTAAAAAGGTTCAATGTGGCGTAAAATTCTCAAACGGAGAGATTCCATCTTTCCAGCCAATTCATAGATTCCTCCTCGCGAGCTAATCTTAAAAACGTTCAGTGTGCCGTAAAAGTCTCAAACGGAGAGATTCCATCTTTTCAGCCAATTCATAGATTCCTGACCGCGAGCTAATCTTAAAAACGTTCAATGTGCCGCAAAATTCTCAAACGGAGAGATTCCATCTTTCCAGCCAATTCATAGATTCCTGACCGCGAGCTAATCTTAAAAACGTTCAATGTGCCGTAAAATTCTCAAACGGAGAGATTCCATCTTTCCAGCCAATTCATAGATTCCTCCTCGCGAGCTAATCTTAAAAACGTCCAGTGTGCCGTAAAAGTCTCAAACGGAGAGATTCCATCTTTCCAGCCAATTCATAGATTCCTGACCGCGAGCTAATCTTAAAAACGTTCAATGTGCCGCAAAATTCTCAAACGGAGAGATTCCATCTTTCCAGCCAATTCATAGATTCCTGACCGCGAGCTAATCTTAAAAACGTTCAATGTGCCGTTCAATTCTCAAACGGAGAGATTCCATCTTTCCAGCCAATTCATAGATTCCTCCTCGCGAGCTAATCTTAAAAACGTCCAGTGTGCCGTAAAAGTCTCAAACGGAGAGATTCCATCTTTCCAGCCAATTCATAGATTCCTGACCGCGAGCTAATCTTAAAAACGTTCAATGTGCCGTAAAATTCCTCATTCCTGATTCATCATTCCTCATTCCTGATTCATCATTCCTGATTCCTGATTGATCACTCCTCATTCCTGATTCATCATTCCTCATTCCTGATTCATCATTCCTGATTCATCATTCATCATTCCTGATTCATCATTCCTGATTCCTGATTCATCATTCCTGATTCCTGATTCATCATTCCTGATTCCTGATTCATCATTCCTGATTCATCACATCTTTCCAGCCAATTCATAGATTCCTGACCGCGAGCTAATCTTAAAAACGTTCAATGTGCCGTAAAATTCTCAAACGGAGAGATTCCATCTTTCCAGCCAATTCATAGATTCCTCCTCGCGAGCTAATCTTAAAAACGTTCAGTGTGCCGTAAAAGTCTCAAACGGAGAGATTCCATCTTTCCAGCCAATTCATAGATTCCTCCTCGCGAGCTAATCTTAAAAACGTTCAGTGTGCCGTAAAAGTCTCAAACGGAGAGATTCCATCTTTTCAGCCAATTCATAGATTCCTCCTCGCGAGCTAATCTTAAAAACGTTCAGTGTGCCGTAAAAATCTCAAACGGAGAGATTCCATCTTTTCAGCCAATTCATAGATTCCTGACCGCGAGCTAATCTTAAAAACGTTCAATGTGCCGTAAAAGTCTCAAACGGAGAGATTCCATCTTTCCAGCCAATTCATAGATACCTGACCGCGAGCTAATCTTAAAAACGTTCAATGTGCCGTAATATTCTCAAACGGAGCGATTCCATCTTTCCAGCCAATTCATAGATTCCTGACCGCGAGCTAATCTTAAAAACGTTCAATGTGCCGTAAAATTCTCAAACGGAGAGATTCCATCTTTCCAGCCAATTCATAGATTCCTCCTCGCGAGCTAATCTTAAAAACGTTCAGTGTGCCGTAAAAGTCTCAAACGGAGAGATTCCATCTTTTCAGCCAATTCATAGATTCCTCCTCGCGAGCTAATCTTAAAAACGTTCAGTGTGCCGTAAAAATCTCAAACGGAGAGATTCCATCTTTTCAGCCAATTCATAGATTCCTGACCGCGAGCTAATCTTAAAAACGTTCAATGTGCCGTAAAATTCTCAAACGGAGAGATTCCATCTTTCCAGCCAATTCATAGATTCCTGACCGCGAGCTAATCTTAAAAACGTTCAATGTGCCGTAAAATTCTCAAACGGAGAGATTCCATCTTTCCAGCCAATTCATAGATTCCTCCTCGCGAGCTAATCTTAAAAACGTTCAGTGTGCCGTAAAAGTCTCAAACGGAGAGATTCCATCTTTCCAGCCAATTCATAGATTCCTCCTCGCGAGCTAATCTTAAAAACGTTCAGTGTGCCGTAAAAGTCTCAAACGGAGAGATTCCATCTTTTCAGCCAATTCATAGATTCCTGACCGCGAGCTAATCTTAAAAACGTTCAATGTGCCGTAAAATTCTCAAACGGAGAGATTCCATCTTTCCAGCCAATTCATGGATTCCTGACCGCGAGCTAATCTTAAAAACGTTCAATGTGCCGTAAAATTCTCAAACGGAGAGATTCCATCTTTCCAGCCAAATCATAGATTCCTGACCGCGAGCTAATCTTAAAAACGTTCAATGTGCCGTAAAATTCTCAAACGGAGAGATTCCATCTTTCCAGCCAATTCATAGATTCCTGACCGCGAGCTAATCTTAAAAACGTTCAATGTGCCGTAAAATTCTCAAAAGGAGAGATTCCATCTTTCCAGCCAATTCATAGATTCCTGACCGCGAGCTAATCTTAAAAACGTTCAGTGTGCCGTAAAAGTCTCAAACGGAGAGATTCCATCTTTTCAGCCAATTCATAGATTCCTGACCGCGAGCTAATCTTAAAAACGTTCAATGTGCCGTAATATTCTCAAACGGAGAGATTCCATCTTTCCAGCCAATTCATAGATTCCTGACCGCGAGCTAATCTTAAAAACGTTCAATGTGCCGTAAAATTCTCAAACGGAGAGATTCCATCTTTCCAGCCAATTCATGGATTCCTGACCGCGAGCTAATCTTAAAAACGTTCAATGTGCCGTAAAATTCTCAAACGGAGAGATTCCATCTTTCCAGCCAATTCATAGATTCCTGACCGCGAGCTAATCTTAAAAACGTTCAGTGTGCCGTAAAAGTCTCAAACGGAGAGATTCCATCTTTCCAGCCAATTCATAGATTCCTGACCGCGAGCTAATCTTAAAAACGTTCAATGTGCCGTAAAATTCTCAAACGGAGAGATTCCATCTTTCCAGCCAATTCATAGATTCCTCCTCGCGAGCTAATCTTAAAAACGTTCAGTGTGCCGTAAAATTCTCAAACGGAGAGATTCCATCTTTCCAGCCAATTCATAGATTCCTCCTCGCGAGCTAATCTTAAAAACGTTCAGTGTGCCGTAAAAATCTCAAACGGAGAGATTCCATCTTTTCAGCCAATTCATAGATTCCTGACCGCGAGCTAATCTTAAAAACGTTCAATGTGCCGTAAAATTCTCAAACGGAGAGATTCCATCTTTCCAGCCAATTCATAGATTCCTGACCGCGAGCTAATCTTAAAAACGTTCAATGTGCCGTAAAATTCTCAAACGGAGAGATTCCATCTTTCCAGCCAATTCATAGATTCCTCCTCGCGAGCTAATCTTAAAAACGTTCAGTGTGCCGTAAAAGTCTCAAACGGAGAGATTCCATCTTTCCAGCCAATTCATAGATTCCTCCTCGCGAGCTAATCTTAAAAACGTTCAGTGTGCCGTAAAAGTCTCAAACGGAGAGATTCCATCTTTTCAGCCAATTCATAGATTCCTCCTCGCGAGCTAATCTTAAAAACGTTCAGTGTGCCGTAAAAATCTCAAACGGAGAGATTCCATCTTTTCAGCCAATTCATAGATTCCTGACCGCGAGCTAATCTTAAAAACGTTCAATGTGCCGTAAAATTCTCAAACGGAGAGATTCCATCTTTCCAGCCAATTCATAGATTCCTGACCGCGAGCTAATCTTAAAAACGTTCAATGTGCCGTAAAATTCTCAAACGGAGAGATTCCATCTTTCCAGCCAATTCATAGATTCCTCCTCGCGAGCTAATCTTAAAAACGTTCAGTGTGCCGTAAAAGTCTCAAACGGAGAGATTCCAACTTTCCAGCCAATTCATAGATTCCTCCTCGCGAGCTAATCTTAAAAACGTTCAGTGTGCCGTAAAAGTCTCAAACGGAGAGATTCCATCTTTTCAGCCAATTCATAGATTCCTGACCGCGAGCTAATCTTAAAAACGTTCAATATGCCGTAAAAGTCTCAAACGGAGAGATTCCATCTTTCCAGCCAATTCATAGATTCCTGACCGCGAGCTAATCTTAAAAACGTTCAATGTGCCGTAAAATTCTCAAACGGAGAGATTCCATCTTTCCAGCCAAATCATAGATTCCTGACCGCGAGCTAATCTTAAAAACGTTCAATGTGCCGTAAAATTCTCAAACGGAGAGATTCCATCTTTCCAGCCAATTCATAGATTCCTGACCGCGAGCTAATCTTAAAAACGTTCAATGTGCCGTAAAATTCTCAAAAGGAGAGATTCCATCTTTCCAGCCAATTCATAGATTCCTGACCGCGAGCTAATCTTAAAAACGTTCAATGTGCCGTAAAAGTCTCAAACGGAGAGATTCCATCTTTCCAGCCAATTCATAGATTCTTCCTCGCGAGCTAATCTTAAAAACGTTCAATGTGCCGTAAAATTCTCAAACGGAGAGATTCCATCTTTCCAGCCAATTCATAGATTCCTCCTCGCGAGCTAATCTTAAAAACGTTCAGTGTGCCGTAAAAATCTCAAACGGAGAGATTCCATCTTTTCAGCCAATTCATAGATTCCTGACCGCGAGCTAATCTTAAAAACGTTCAATGTGCCGTAAAATTCTCAAACGGAGAGATTCCATCTTTCCAGCCAATTCATAGATTCCTGACCGCGAGCTAATCTTAAAAACGTTCAATGTGCCGTAAAATTCTCAAACGGAGAGATTCCATCTTTCCAGCCAATTCATAGATTCCTCCTCGCGAGCTAATCTTAAAAACGTTCAGTGTGCCGTAAAAGTCCCAAACGGAGAGATTCCATCTTTCCAGCCAATTCATAGATTCCTCCTCGCGAGCTAATCTTAAAAACGTTCAGTGTGCCGTAAAAGTCTCAAACGGAGAGATTCCATCTTTTCAGCCAATTCATAGATTCCTGACCGCGAGCTAATCTTAAAAACGTTCAATGTGCCGTAAAATTCTCAAACGGAGAGATTCCATCTTTCCAGCCAATTCATAGATTCCTGACCGCGAGCTAATCTTAAAAACGTTCAATGTGCCGTAAAATTCTCAAACGGAGAGATTCCATCTTTCCAGCCAATTCATAGATTCCTCCTCGCGAGCTAATCTTAAAAACGTTCAGTGTGCCGTAAAAGTCTCAAACGGAGAGATTCCATCTTTTCAGCCAATTCATAGATTCCTGACCGCGAGCTAATCTTAAAAACGTTCAATGTGCCGTAAAATTCTCAAACGGAGAGATTCCATCTTTCCAGCCAATTCATAGATTCCTGACCGCGAGCTAATCTTAAAAACGTTCAATGTGCCGTAAAATTCTCAAACGGAGAGATTCCATCTTTCCAGCCAATTCATAGATTCCTCCTCGCGAGCTAATCTTAAAAACGTTCAGTGTGCCGTAAAGTCTCAAACGGAGAGATTCCATCTTTCCAGCCAATTCATAGATTCCTGACCGCGAGCTAATCTTAAAAACGTTCAATGTGCCGTAAAATTCTCAAACGGAGAGATTCCATCTTTCCAGCCAATTCATAGATTCCTGACCGCGAGCTAATCTTAAAAACGTTCAATGTGCCGTAAAATTCTCAAACGGAGAGATTTCATCTTTCCAGCCAATTCATAGATTCCTCCTCGCGAGCTAATCTTAAAAACGTTCAATGTGCCGTAAAAGTCTCAAACGGAGAGATTCCATCTTTCCAGCCAATTCATAGATTCCTGACCGCGAGCTAATCTTAAAAACGTTCAATGTGCCGTAAAAGTCTCAAACGGAGAGATTCCATTTTTCCAGCCAATTCATAGATACCTGACCGCGAGCTAATCTTAAAAACGTTCAATGTGCCGTAAAATTCTCAAACGGAGAGATTCCATCTTTCCAGCCAATTCATAGATTCCTGCTCGCGAGATAATCTTAAAAACGTTCAATGTGCCGTAAAATTCTCAAACGGAGAGATTCCATCTTTCCAGCCAATTCATAGATTCCTGACCGCGAGCTAATCTTAAAAACGTTCAATGTGCCGTAAAATTCCTCATTCCTGATTCATCATTCCTCATTCCTGATTCATCATTCCTGATTCCTGATTGATCACTCCTCATTCCTGATTCATCATTCCTCATTCCTGATTCATCATTCCTGATTCATCATTCATCATTCCTGATTCATCATTCCTGATTCCTGATTCATCATTCCTGAATCATCATTCCTGATTCATCATTCCTGATTCATCATTCCTGATTCATCATTCATCATTCCTGATTCATCATTCCTTATTCCTGATTCCTGATTCCTGATTCATCATTCATGATACCTGATTCCTGATTCATCATTCCTGATTCATCATTCCTGATTCATCATTCATCATTCCTGATTCATCATTCCTTATTCCTGATTCATCATTCCTGATTCCTGATTCAACATTCATCATTCCTGATTCATCATTCCTGATTCCTGATTCCTGATTCATCATTCCTTATTCCTGATTCATCATTCCTGAATCATCATTCCTGATTCATCATTCATCATTCCTGATTCCTGATTCATCATTTCTGATTCATCATTCATCATTCCTGATTCATCATTCATCATTCCTGACTCATCATTCCTGATTCCTGATTCCTGATTCATCATTCCTGATTCCTGATTCATCATTCATGATTCCTGATTCATCATTCCTGATTCCTGATTCATCATTCCTGATTCCTGATTCATCATTCCTGATTCATGATTCACCCATTCCTGATTCCTGATTCATCATTCCTCTTTCCTGATTCATCATTCCTGATTCCTGATACATCATTCATCATTCCTGATTCATCATTCCTGATTCCTGATTCATCATTCCTGATTCCTGATTCATGATACCTGATTCATCATTCCTGATTCATCATTCCTGATTCATTATTCCTGATTCATCATTCATCATTCCTGATTCATCATTCCTGATTCCTGATTCATCATTCCTGATTCCTGATTCATCATTCCTTATTCCTGATTCATCATTCATCATTCCTGATTCATCATTCCTGAATCCTGATTCATCATTGCTGATTCCTGATTCATCATTCATCATTCCTGATTGATCATTCCTCATTCCTGATTCATGATTCCTGATTCCTGATTCATCATTCCTGATTCCTGATTCATCATTCCTGATTCCTGATTCCTGATTCATCATGCCTGATTCATCATTCCTGATTCATCATTCATCATTCCTGATTCATCATTCCTGATTCCTGATTCATCATTCATGATTCCTGATTCCTGATTCATCATTCCTGATTCCTGATTCCTGATTCATCATGCCTGATTCATCATTCCTGATTCATCATTCCTGATTCCTGATTCATCATTCCTGATACCTGATTCCTGATTCATCATGCCTGATTCATCATTCCTGATTCATCATTCCTGATTCCGGATACATCATTCATCATTCCTGATTCATTATTCCTGATTCCTGATTCAACATTCCTGATTCCTGATTCCTGATTCCTGATTCATCATTCCTGATTCCTGATTCATCATTCATGATACCTGATTCCTGATTCATCATTCCTGATTCATCATTCCTGATTCATCATTCATCATTCCTGATTCATCATTCCTTATTCCTGATTCATCATTCCTGATTCCTGATTCAACATTCCTCATTCCTGATTCATCATTCCTGATTCCTGATTCATCATTCCTGATTCCTGATTCATCATTCCTGATTCCTGATTCCTGATTCATCATGCCTGATTCATCATTCCTGATTCATCATTCCTGATTCCTGATTCATCATTCCTGATTCCTGATTCATCATTCCTGATTTCTGATTCATCATTCATCATTCCTGATTCATTATTCCTGATTCCTGATTCATCATTCCTGATTCCTGATTCCTGATTCCTGATTCATCATTCCTGATTCCTGATTCATCATTCATGATACCGGATTCCTGATTCATCATTCCTGATTCATCATTCCTGATTCATCATTCATCATTCCTGATTCATCATTCCTTATTCCTGATTCATCATTCCTGATTCCTGATTCAACATTCATCATTCCTGATTCATCATTCCTGATTCCTGATTCATCATTCATCATTCCTGAATCATCATTCATCATTCCTGATTCGTCATTCATCATTCCTGATTCATCATTCCTGATTCCTGATTCCTGATTCCTGATTCATCATTCCTGATTCCTGATTCCTGATTCATCATTCATCATTCCTGATTCATCATTCCAGATTCCTGATTCATCATTCCTGATTCATCATTCATCATTCCTGATTCATCATTCATCATTCCTGACTCATCATTCCTGATTCCTGATTCATGATTCATCATTCCTGATTCCTGATTCATCATTCATGATTCCTGATTCATCATTCCTGATTCCTGATTCATCATTCCTGATTCCTGATTCATCATTCCTGATTCATGATTCACCATTCCTGATTCCTGATTCATCATTCCTCTTTCCTGATTCATCATTCCTGATTCCTGATACATCATTCATCATTCCTGATTCATCATTCCTGATTCCTGATTCATCATTCCTGATTCCTGATTCATCATTCCTGATTCATCATTCCTGATTCCTGATTCATCATTCCTGATTCATCATTCCTGATTCATCATTCCTGATTCATCATTCCTCATTCCTGATTCATCATTCCTCATTCCTGATTCATCATTCCTGATTCCTGATTCCTGATTCATTATTCCTGATTCATCATTCCTGATTCATCATTCATCATACCTGATTCATCATTCCTTATTCCTGATTCATCATTCATCATTCCTGATTCGTCATTCATCATTCCTGATTCATCATTCCTGATTCATCATTCCTGATTCCTGATTCATGATACCTGATTCATCATTCCTGATTCATCATTCCTGATTCATCATTCCTGATTCATCATTCATCATTCCTGATTCATCATTCCTGATTCCTGATTCATCATTCCTGATTCCTGATTCATCATTCCTTATTCCTGATTCATCATTCATCATTCCTGATTCATCATTCCTGAATCCTGATTCATCATTGCTGATTCCTGATTCATCATTCATCATTCCTGATTGATCATTCCTCATTCCTGATTCATCATTCCTGATTCCTGATTCATCATTCCTGATTCCTGATTCATCATTCCTGATTCCTGATTCCTGATTCATCATGCCTGATTCATCATTCCTGATTCATCATTCATCATTCCTGATTCATCATTCCTGATTCCTGATTCATCATTCATGATTCCTGATTCCTGATTCATCATTCCTGATTCCTGATTCCTGATTCATCATGCCTGATTCATCATTCCTGATTCATCATTCCTGATTCCGGATACATCATTCCTCTTTCCTGATTCATCATTCCTGATTCCTGATACATCATTCATCATTCCTGATTCATTATTCCTGATTCCTGATTCATCATTCCTGATTCCTGATTCCTGATTCCTGATTCATCATTCCTGATTCCTGATTCATCATTCATCATTCCTGATTCATCATTCATCATTCCTGATTCATCATTCCTGATTCATCATTCATCATTCCTCATTCCTCATTCCTTATTCCTGATTCATCATTCCTGATTCCTGATTCAACATTCATCATTCCTGATTCATCATTCCTGATTCCTGATTCATCATTCATCATTCCTGATTGATCATTCCTCATTCCTGATTCATCATTCCTGATTCCTGATTCATCATTCCTGATTCCTGATTCATCATTCCTGATTCCTGATTCCTGATTCATCATGCCTGATTCATCATTCCTGATTCATCATTCCTGATTCCGGATACATCATTCCTGATTCCTGATTCATCATTCCTGATTTCTGATTCATCATTCATCATTCCTGATTCATTATTCCTGATTCCTGATTCAACATTCCTGATTCCTGATTCCTGATTCCTGATTCATCATTCCTGATTCCTGATTCATCATTCATGATACCTGATTCCTGATTCATCATTCCTGATTCATCATTCCTGATTCATCATTCATCATTCCTGATTCATCATTCCTTATTCCTGATTCATCATTCCTGATTCCTGATTCAACATTCATCATTCCTGATTCATCATTCCTGATTCCTGATTCCTGATTCATCATTCATCATTCCTGATTCATCATTCCTTATTCCTGATTCATCATTCCTGATTCCTGATTCAACATTCATCATTCCTGATTCATCATTCATCATTCCTGATTCATCATTCCTGAATCCTGATTCATCATTGCTGATTCCTGATTCATCATTCATCATTCCTGATTGATCATTCCTCATTCCTGATTCATCATTCCTGATTCCTGATTCATCATTCCTGATTCCTGATTCATCATTCCTGATTCCTGATTCCTGATTCATCATGCCTGATTCATCATTCCTGATTCATCATTCATCATTCGTTATACTGATTCCTGATTCGTCATTCCTGATTCATCATTCATCATTCCTGATTCATCATTCATCATTCCTGATTCATCATTCATCATTCCTGATTCATCATTCCTTATTCCTGATTCATCATTCCGGATTCCTGATTCATCATTCATCATTCCTGATTCATCATTCATCATTCCTGATTCATCATTCCTGATTCCTGATTCATCATTCCTGATTCCTGATTCCTGATTCCTGATTCATCATTCCTGATAACTGATTCCTGATTCATCATTCCTGATTCATCATTCCTTATTCCTGATTCCTGATTCCTGATTCATCATTCATGATACCTGATTCCTGATTCATCATTCCTGATTCATCATTCCTGATTCATCATTCATCATTCCTGATTCATCATTCCTTATTCCTGATTCATCATTCCTGATTCCTGATTCAACATTCATCATTCCTGATTCCTGATTCATCATGCCTGATTCATCATTCCTGATTCATCATTCCTGATTCCGGATACATCATTCCTGATTCCTGATTCATCATTCCTGATTTCTGATTCATCATTCATCATTCCTGATTCATTATTCCTGATTCCTGATTCAACATTCCTGATTCCTGATTCCTGATTCCTGATTCATCATTCCTGATTCCTGATTCATCATTCATGATACCTGATTCCTGATTCATCATTCCTGATTCATCATTCCTGATTCATCATTCATCATTCCTGATTCATCATTCCTTATTCCTGATTCATCATTCCTGATTCCTGATTCAACATTCATCATTCCTGATTCATCATTCCTGATTCCTGATTCCTGATTCATCATTCATCATTCCTGATTCATCATTCCTTATTCCTGATTCATCATTCCTGATTCCTGATTCAACATTCATCATTCCTGATTCATCATTCATCATTCCTGATTCATCATTCCTGAATCCTGATTCATCATTGCTGATTCCTGATTCATCATTCATCATTCCTGATTGATCATTCCTCATTCCTGATTCATCATTCCTGATTCCTGATTCATCATTCCTGATTCCTGATTCATCATTCCTGATTCCTGATTCCTGATTCATCATGCCTGATTCATCATTCCTGATTCATCATTCATCATTCCTTATACTGATTCCTGATTCGTCATTCCTGATTCATCATTCATCATTCCTGATTCATCATTCATCATTCCTGATTCATCATTCATCATTCCTGATTCATCATTCCTTATTCCTGATTCATCATTCCGGATTCCTGATTCATCATTCATCATTCCTGATTCATCATTCCTGATTCCTGATTCATCATTCCTGATTCCTGATTCATCATTCCTGATTCCTGATTCCTGATTCCTGATTCATCATTCCTGATAACTGATTCCTGATTCATCATTCCTGATTCATCATTCCTGATTCATCATTCCTTATTCCTGATTCCTGATTCCTGATTCATCATTCATGATACCTGATTCCTGATTCATCATTCCTGATTCATCATTCCTGATTCATCATTCATCATTCCTGATTCATCATTCCTTATTCCTGATTCATCATTCCTGATTCCTGATTCAACATTCATCATTCCTGATTCATCATTCCTGATTCCTGATTCCTGATTCATCATTCCTGATTCCTGATTCATCATTCCTGAATCATCATTCCTGATTCATCATTCATCATTCCTGATTCCTGATTCATCATTTCTGATTCATCATTCATCATTCCTGATTCATCATTCATCATTCCTGACTCATCATTCCTGATTCCTGATTCCTGATTCATCATTCCTGATTCCTGATTCATCATTCCTCATTCCTGATTCATCATTCCTGATTCCTGATTCATCATTCCTGATTCCTGATTCATCATTCCTGATTCCTGATTCCTGATTCATCATGCCTGATTCATCATTCCTGATTCATCATTCATCATTCCTGATTCATCATTCCTTATTCCTGATTCCTGATTCCTGATTCATCATTCATGATACCTGATTCCTGATTCATCATTCCTGATTCATCATTCCTGATTCATCATTCATCATTCCTGATTCATCATTCCTTATTCCTGATTCATCATTCATGATTCCTGATTCAACATTCATCATTCCTGATTCATCATTCCTGATTCCTGATTCCTGATTCATCATTCCTGATTCCTGATTCATCATTCCTGAATCATCATTCCTGATTCATCATTCATCATTCCTGATTCATCATTCCTGATTCCTGATTCATCATTTCTGATTCATCATTCATCATTCCTGATTCATCATTCATCATTCCTGACTCATCATTCCTGATTCCTGATTCCTGATTCATCATTCCTGATTCCTGATTCTTCATTCATGATTCCTGATTCATCATTCCTGATTCCTGATTCATCATTCCTGATTCCTGATTCATCATTCCTGATTCATGATTCACCATTCCTGATTCCTGATTCATCATTCCTCTTTCCTGATTCATCATTCCTGATTCCTGATACATCATTCATCATTCCTGATTCATCATTCCTGATTCCTGATTCATCATTCCTGATTCCTGATTCATGATACCTGATTCATCATTCCTGATTCATCATTCCTGATTCATCATTCATCATTCCTGATTCATCATTCCTGATTCCTGATTCATCATTCCTGATTCCTGATTCATCATTCCTTATTTCTGATTCATCATTCATCATTCCTGATTCATCATTCCTGAATCCTGATTCATCATTGCTGATTCCTGATTCATCATTCATCATTCCTGATTGATCATTCCTCATTCCTGATTGATCATTCCTGATTCCTGATTCATCATTCCTGATTCCTGATTCATCATTCCTGATTCCTGATTCAACATTCATCATTCCTGATTCATCATTCCTGATTCCTGATTCCTGATTCATCATTCATCATTCCTGATTCATCATTCCTTATTCCTGATTCATCATTCCTGATTCCTGATTCAACATTCATCATTCCTGATTCATCATTCATCATTCCTGATTCATCATTCCTGAATCCTGATTCATCATTGCTGATTCCTGATTCATCATTCATCATTCCTGATTGATCATTCCTCATTCCTGATTCATCATTCCTGATTCCTGATTCATCATTCCTGATTCCTGATTCATCATTCCTGATTCCTGATTCCTGATTCATCATGCCTGATTCATCATTCCTGATTCATCATTCATCATTCGTTATACTGATTCCTGATTCGTCATTCCTGATTCATCATTCATCATTCCTGATTCATCATTCATCATTCCTGATTCATCATTCATCATTCCTGATTCATCATTCCTTATT
>JAOWCC010000008.1:0-255290 GCA_030867875.1 Actinernus sp. WN-2022
CATACCCATTTTTCATGTAAGTACACCCCCCCCCCCCCCCTGGCTAAAATGCTATTGACAGGTATAACTGGGCAACTTAAGTTTCCTGCTGTTTACTTTAATTTTCAGTGGCAGCAATTTAGTATTCCAACAGGAGAAAACTGAAAGCCCGTTTACTTGCTTTACTGTTCTGAATTTGAATCCCAAAGGGAGAGAAAGGGGGAGGAGCATTCCCTTTTATAGTGCGGATCCTTGTTTAAAGTGCCTACGATCAAATTCTAACATATCAATGTGTTTTTGCATATTCATAAAGTATAGTTGATATATTATTACCAGTTCAAAATCGTTTTTCGATACGACGACAGGAAACCTTAATTTTTGAACTCCAAATATTGAATCTAAACTGGAGGCCATTCATTGCTAGAGGCTGTTCCCTTTGTTCAGCTTTATACAAAGGGTTATTCAGCGGAAGTGATGTCATACACTCAACGCTCGCCTGCACAACACAAAATGTCTTCACGTAAACAAGAAGTTGTCATGTTAAGTGTATGACTTCACTTCTGCTGAATAATGAGAATGGCTTACAGTAATGGCAGACAAGATTTTACCGTAAAAGTTTGTGGTTTAACTTGCCCATTTGGAATATTTTTTACTATTTCAGATATTTCTAACACTGATTGACCTATTGACACTGAAAAACTGGTAAATCGAAAGGGAAAATTTTCATAGTGACACTTTAAAAGCCATAATTGAAAGGCAAATACAGTGAACCAAATGCACTACATGTACATTTCAACATGTCTGCCAAGGTAAATAACTTTTCCTGTCAAATGAAAATGTTACCACTCAGTCGTCAGCATGCGCCTCCCCAATTTGGGGAGGTAGAATCAAACCGGATTGAACTCCATGATGGCCAGGTAATTTTTTTACTTTATTTTTATCACCCAATATAATTATATTTAGCTCTTCTTCATGTCTCATGTCACCCTAGAGGAAAATATTGTATCAGCTCTTGGATGGTCAATCAACCTTCGAACCAAGAAATTACATGTACAATGTACATGTACATGCACCTTGTTGTCTCAATGTGCAAATATTGCCATATCATTCTGATCAAAGGGAAGAAACTACAAAAAAACTAGTCATATCATGAATGTTAAATGGCTAGGAAGAAAAACAGAACGATAAAGAGGAGTTTTGATAGTAAAAAGGAGCAAGTAAAGAAGTCTACCCAGTGAGTCACACAGGTTGGCCATCAACATCATAGATGTTGAAGTGTGTTTACGTTTTGGCAGTTATACTGGCAAATGACTGAGCACTTAGAATACTCACACAGTATCAGAAACACCATTAATGCAGGGGCAGATCCAGGAAATGCAGAAAGAGGGGGCCATAAAAGTGTGACATAAGCCGAACCTGACGCTCTGTATACAATGTAGGCGTGATTAGCTAGGGGTGTGGAGCCAAGAAAAGGGGGGGCCGGTTCCCCCTAAATCTCTCCCTGTAATGGTTTTCTGAAAACAACAAGTTCCAGAGGTTAAGTCCATATTGACACCATACAGGATAGGTTTTGTGCTGGCATGATTACCATCATGGATATATAGGTCTCATCTTCACATATGAAATGCTTTTGTCTGCACAATGTTTGTGCCAGAGTGATGTTGCACCACTCCAGTCTAATGAAAGTGATACACTTTGCAGCAGATAGGTTTTTGTGCTACAATGTAGGTGTTCACACTATAGCAGATTTTTGTACATGACCTAAAATGTTGAAGGCTAATTTTTGGTTAGAATTCCCAGGTAAATGATGAGTGTTCTGGGCTAATTTTTGGCTTTCAAGGACACAAGGTAAATTTTTGATACTGATCATGAGTAAAACGATTTTGTTTTAAGATTTTGGATAAGTCCAGAAAAA
This sequence comes from Actinernus sp. WN-2022, assembly GCA_030867875.1. NCBI lineage: Eukaryota > Metazoa > Cnidaria > Anthozoa > Actiniaria > Actinernidae > Actinernus > Actinernus sp. WN-2022. The sequence continues at coordinate 1,895 of JAOWCC010000008.1, forward strand.
ATAATGGTATCTTTAAGAACGATTATGCAGGGCCAGAAGATTGAGCAAGTGAAATTCTAAGTGAAATTATGTGATGAGTCTTTGAAGCCGGCCCTTCTGTCGGTGCCAAGAATATCGACCTAAAACCTGAAAGCATCTTTCATAACCTTTCATTCCAGCAGTTTGACACACATTTTGAAAGCTGTATTTGTAAATAATCATAAGAATCAAACTTAATGAGGCAAGTTCAAATGACCTCGTTTCCAGGACTGCTTGGCTGCGAGGCTGTTGCAAAGCATGATGGGATAGAGTGGTAACTAACTTAACAGCATGACAGCATATAGTGTCTACTGGCTTCATAGAAGCAGTAGACACAAAAAGAACCTAACCAGCACACAGGTAAACAACAAGTATTTAGGACTAATTTGTGGCTTCAGCTCACAGATAAACACAAAAGTTTCCCCTATTGATCACAATACAACAGCTTACCCCAATACAAAACCCTAACTGGTCAGACTGATATGCTCACAGGTAAACAATGAGTATTTAGGGCTAATGTGTGGCTTGTGCTCACAGGTAAACAATGCATGTTTATGGTAGCAAACAGCACTAATTTGTGTTTAAAAAATATTTGCTATGGTTCAAATGAATTTTCCCAGTTCAAAACAAGTTGAACCAGTGATCAAAATTGCTCCACAACACATACATACATGTACATGTACGCAGCCTAAATACAAAACCCTATACATGCTATATACTACCATGAATTTATACATACAATGTAACTCTCAGCCATTATCAAGATTGTGACTCAAATGAATAATAATAAGATTAATTTGTTTCCACATGAATAGTGTAACTGGTTTGCATTAGCTTGTTACAGAAACATTTCCAAAGTCAAAAAGTGTTTTCATTATGGCAAATGTAGAATTATATAGGTTTTGTTTTGTAAAACATTAGTTGCTCAACAAGCTGTTGTGTATTTTTGTCTTGACTCTTGGTCATGAACTACTGGTACATAATTATACCATGGGTAACTTACTAAGGACATCCCAATAAAATGTTTTGATCATGGCTGGGTGCATGGGTCGGTTGAAAAAATAACAATGTTTAAGGGGCCTGGAACCAAGTAAAGCCTGGTCACCTTGAAGACTTGTGTAACAAATAATGTTCATTTATAAGTGAATGTATCCTCAACTACTTTTCCAAGATTCTGAGCTTGACAAGCCTGTTATTAAAACTGGTTTATCAGCACACAGCAAAAAATTAAGCTGATGACCAAACCTGAGCCCACTGCAACAATGGCAGACGAAGGTGACACAACTGAGTAACCAAGTGAACCTGGGCATGAGAAAAAACCTTTGGCACATGCTCCATATGAAAACAACACGACACAAACTTCTTTCCTCTTGCTTTTCATGGAGTTGAAGAAGGCTCTGCTCGCAGGGTAGCATGAGAAAAGAAAGAAACTAATATGTAGACAGCTTGGAAAAGAGGTGTAGTTAAGAAACTATTCTGTCAAATCTTTTATTTTTATTTCAAAATTTGGGTTGGTCTTCAATCTTTTTTTTTTATTGTTTACTTTTCGTGGGGAGTCGGGGTGGCACAGTGGTTATAATAAATGCTTTGCCTCTCACCTCTGTGGCCCAGGTTCAATTCCCAGATGTGGCACCATCATATGACAGTTGAGTTTGATGGGATCTCGCCCTTGCTCCAAGGGGCCTCCGGTTTTTCTCCGTCCTTAAAAACCATCATGCTAAATTCCAATTCGATCTGTGGATTAGCCGTGTCCTGGCTTTGATCTGCCCATATGGTTGTTTCAGGTCCCGTTAGAAATTCAGAGTTTTAAAATTAGGTTGGTCAGGCGATGGTAAGCGAAACATTTTATTGGCATGGCCTAAATGAAATAAAATAATAAATCCATGGATTGAGCTTCATGTAGATTAAGTTCGGTCATGGAACATAAATATTTGGGCAATCAAACACAATCGAATAGTCGATTTTCAAACTCTCAGGGTCAGCCAGGGGTTTTGGGTATCTATAAATAGATAGGCCACAAAGGGCAAATCCATCACTGCAGATGTTAACCGTATACTGGTTTTTAAATTGAGTATATAGTTTTACGTTGAGTGGGTGTTTGCATGGTATATTTAAATAATGGGATTTTCTGGTGTAAAGTATATGGCAAGATTTTGAAATATGATTTGAATGTCACAAGGTCTTCTGCAGCTGTGTGACGACTCTTAAAATATATGAGTATGAGTAAAGGTATTTGGAACCAATACCACTAGTCGCTACCCCCCTGGCCGAGTAGAGTGGACGAGCTTTTCGAGTTGTAAATTTTCAATTACCGAATTTTGTTCGATCATATTCGACTTTCGAACGTAATCGAGCTCGATCCACGAACTGAGTTCGCTATAAAGTTCGATTACTTAGTCCGATAAGCGAACTTACAGAAAGGTTCTCTTTTCGATTAATACGTTCGATGACCGAAGTCAATCCAACGCCATGCCCCGGACGCCAGGCATCTACAACGACCGATCAACTTCGAAGTTGCCATTAAATTCCACCCAATAACAGCTTCTAACATGTCAAATAATGATAGAAAAGCACTTACCGAACAAATATAGTTGTACTTCTACAAATCTCGCCCACTACTCGGCATGGTCGGTCCCAATCTTTCTGTGGTAGAAGTGTACCACAGGAAGCCCGAATATGTCTGTCTTTGGGGTACAATAAATAACATTGTATAGCCGTCCGATTACCCTGGGTACCAGAGGTTCTACTGCCTCCCTTCTGCTGATCCTGATCTCCAAAGATCCGGCTCCACTTTTATTTGTAACAGTGGTGCTTGCAGCCTTTTTTAAAATTTACCACAGGTAGCCCGACACTGTCAGTATGCCACAGGAAGCCCGATATTTTCAATTTTCAAGAAGAGCCACTCACCTCGCTCAGTTCTTGCGTGCACTCAAGATTTGCATACAGGAAGTGACACTATGAACAAATGGAAGTGCACCTAATATTTCATGACTCGTGTAAATTAAACAAGAGCCCCTCTGGCTTTCACTCGGGCCACATAACATTGAAGATGAAATACACTTTCATTTGAAATCCTCTTAGTAATAACCAAAGGGAAGAATGATTAGCTGAATTTAGTAGTCTTTAGGAGTGGCCGGTAGCGCGGTGACTTTCATTCTCTGCTCCCCTAGTATATATGTAATTTAATATTTTCGTTTTTCTCGTATGTAAATTAAAGAAGTTGACCTTTTAATTTAAACACTACTTATTCATGTAACACACGTTTACAATTTAGTCTGCTGTTCTGTTATACTGCAGGTTCCGAGTACTAATAGACGATACAAGTCTCAAATGTATGTTTATATTTGTACCATATTATAAGTTGTATCCTGTCCATCCTGTGATGGAGCTAGCGGCTATGTCAATTTGTGTGCCTCTATGTAACTTTATCTGCTGTTCTTGCTATACATGATGAGCCATTACGAATCCATCTTGGTATTTGTTGGATTAAAGATTATTAACTGAAATGCCTGTTGGTTATCTCTAATTCTACCCTCATTCCCAAAACTTCAGTCTGCTCATTATATTACAGAACTATAAAGGGAATTGTTGGAAACCTTTAATTTCTCGAACCAAAACTTCGGGCGTGAGATAGCCTGTGTACAGCCGTCCGTCTCCCCTCAAAACCTGTGCTACACTGTCGTTAACGGTGTTCCAGCATAATTTGGCATAAAAGTTAAAACTCTCCACGCACCCCGACGGTTGCCCTGTATCTCGATTTCCATTGGCCGAGAAAAACGAGAGATAAACATTGTAGATTTCAGATTGTTCATTTCCTATTGTTAACGGCAAGACAAAAAAATAATTCCCTTCTTCGCTAGCCTGTACACAGACCTCCGTAATCCCTTCAAAGGAAGGGATTTGGAGATCTTTCTTTCCTCGAGGGAGTTGAAGATTGGATGAACTCGTGACTTTGAGAACCATGTTAGCTAGAGGGTTAACTGGAAGTCGCGCTCGTAGCGACTGATCTGACCGCCGAGGCTATTGATATTGCTTCTGGTTGATCATCTCCCTCAGCCACTCTCTTTTCTTTTTGAAGAACTACACGATATCTGAAGAAGAGTTTCGTTTGTTTCCTGCAAATTCTTTATAAGCGCTCTTCTCTTCTCCTGCATATATGTTGGCCCCACTTTTCATTTGGAATTCAGAAAGAAATAATTTCTTCCCAGACTTTAAATGCGAGCACAGGCACTAAATAGCAATTCGTCATAATACAATTCCAAACCGCGGGAAAACCCGAGCTCGAAGGTCAAGAGCACCAGCCAATCAGCGATTGGTTACAACATTCCTGTAACTATCCACGTGACCTAGAACCCATAGTACAGACCTCCTTTTCCTTCCTTATGAAGGGATTACGGAAGTCTGTGTACAGGCTACCGTGAGAGGTTTCTTGTTTAAGTTTACCTCGAGAATTGAATATTGCTTGGCTCATGATAAATTATTTCTGTGCTGAGCGTGTATTTCTGGCTTCGGGTTGGCGAATGACAGTGTTGCTCTCACAGTTCAGGAGTTCAGGAGATAGAGGATAGTAACCCATAACTACTCAACCACAATATATGTATTTGCTAGTAAATCGCTCAGTATACTTCGATATATTGAAATATCAGCTATTCAGTATACCTGTGTAACGGAAACGTACACAGGTCTCGATACGAGATCGGTAAACCAGGTATGTGTATATTTACTTGTATAAGACAATCATTACCAATTCATACTTATTTCTTTCTTTTGTGTATTATTATCTTATGTGTATTGTATTTATATGTGTTTATATGTGTCAGACTAGTGTGTGTTACATGTAGATTATAGTGATAATTTGAAGAGTGGGTTATTATGAAATATATTTAAATAGTGGTATGAAACTGATTAACATCATTATGCCATGGATATGATTTGATAAAACATCATATGTGAATAAATTATGTATGGGAACTTTGAATGTTGAGTATAAAAATATCTCTCTCTTAAGCTAGTATATAACTATAACCATTATTGGTTAAATGATGTTCCCCCTACCCCCATTATTTTCATTTTATTTACAACAATTTATTTATTTCATTTATTTAACCTAAAATATTTGTAATTCATTTATCTAAAATATTTGGAGTAAAAATTATGTGAAAATACTTTTACATTAAGGCTACACTAGAATTGAATTGCCAAGCGTGTATTTCTGATTAACTTTCCTTCGTCAGGGATTAGGAAGTCTGTTAGGACCTAAATCCCAGAGGTGCCCTGAGACGGTCGCGTGTTTCTGCCTCGGGCCCAGGCCTAACCCAACACGCAAATACACACGGCCAATTCTGTGTCAGCCATTTTGTTTATAAACTTAACTAGTGTAAGTTAGGTCGTCAAATTTTATTGAATGAACCGGTAGGATTATTTGGCTTGTTTATATTAAGTGGACAAGGGAGATAAAGTTAAGTATGCTAAAATATGTTTTACTTACTTTTTCGTGTTTTTCGTTAGTAGACTGGTTATGTTTAACTCTTGGCTCTTGTAGTCTTGACCCCCTTGTTCAGTCTTGTGCTTTATCCTGTCAATCAAGATCAATCAAATATAATAACAAAACTTATCGGAACATTCTCCGCCCCAAAAAGGGCGTAGTCCTTTTCCTCTAATTGACGTCAGATCTGCTTCTCCTGCATTGTTCAGTTATATCCCTGAGCTGGGTAGATTACGGCGATCTTGGTCACCGGTCTGTTGTATTCGCCTTCTGCTGTCTTCACCTTCACATTCCTGACCCGTCCGTCTGGGCCTGGGAACACTTCAACCACTCGACAGATGGTCCATTTTCCGCGGAAGGCTTGATTGTCCGATAGCACAGCGATGTCATCGATTCGCACGTCACGCCGCTCAGCGTGCCACTTCTTTCGTGGAATCAGCGTTGGAAAGACATCTCTACTCCACCATTTCCAGAAAGATTCGACTATCTTCTGGACGAACTGCACTCTTTCTCGCGGATTCTTCGTCTCCTTGAATGGTCCTTGTGGTGCTGTAGGCGAGGCTCGTCCCAACAGCATGTCGTTTGGGCACACATACGATCCGTCGTCAGGATCGTTAGGTAGGCGGCCGATTGGGCGTTGGTTGACTAGGTTTCCTACCTCGAGGAGACAGGTATACAATTCAAATGGTGTCAGGACCTGGTCGCCTATGGCTTTCTTTAGCGCCGTTTTGCAGGTTTTCACGAGTGCCTCTACGCTGCCGTTCTGGTGTGGAGCTGCAGGTGTCGTGAATATCCACCTCATTTCTTTCTCTACGCAAAACGCTCGGAGCTCTGGTGGACCCTCTACTCCTTCTTGGCCGTGTTTTCTCAAGCGTATCTTCTTTGCTAGTCTCTGGATACGTGCTGTAACCCGAATCAGTATCCTCCAATTTGAAAACGATTCGGGATCGATTGGTCTTTCTGCGGCGCTTACTTGGTAGACCGTTTCTACTCGACGGCGTTCCATATGCTCTTCTGAGACTGGTTGTTCTACTTCTTGGGGCCAGAACTCTGTTGGTCGTTGCAGGAACTCCGGCCCGTCACTCCATCTTCCAGCGAGGTTGCTCACGTGAATTCCTCTCGACACATCATCTGCTACATTGACCTCTCCCGGGATGTGTCTCCATTGACGTGGGTTCGAGTTGCTCTGTATTTCTCCTACTCGTGACGATACGAATGGCTTGAACATACGTGACTGACTCTGGATCCAGGCTAGCGTGATTGTGCTGTCCGTGAAGAAGTAGACGTCTTGAAACGGTATTGTCGATTCTTCCTGCACGGTTTTCGCGAGGCGCGATGCTAGAACTGCGGCCTGCAGTTCTAGGCGTGGGATACTCAGCTGCTTTAAAGGCGCTACTCGTGATTTGGCTGCAACTAGTTTAGCTTCGTACGTGCCGTCGCTCTTTCTGTTCCTAATGTATGCACATGCTCCGAAAGCTTCTTCAGATGCGTCAGAAAAAACGCATAGTGCTGGCGCGTCTGTAGCCTCATCAACGAATAACAGGTGTCGCGGGAATGTGACGCCATTGAGTTCCGTCATCTCCTTGAGTAGCTTGAGCCACTTTTCCTGGATTGCTGGTGGGAGTTCTTCGTCCCAGCCTACTCCAATCTGCCACAGCTCTTGCATTCCTATCTTCGCTCTGATAATAAACGCGGCGGCAAATCCAATGGGATCATAGATTCGCGCTGTTTGACTTACATTGTAACAGCAGTCTCTTCGTTAGCTTCACATCTGCCTGATTCGGATCCTTCGTAATGATTGACTTTAGCAACGCGGATTCGACTTTGTTGTTCCATGCTATGCCTAGCACCTTTTCTTCAATCTCCTCTTGAAATATTGACATCCCCTCCGCAACTTCTTTCTGCTCCCCGTCTTTCAGTGATTTGTTGGAGACGCAGCCTTTAACTTTGAAACCTCCCTTTCTTAGAACGTTATCAATATCTTCAGTCAGCCTTCGCGCTTCTTCTACTGTTGTCACAGAGTCACAAATGTCGTCCATGTAGATGTTCTTCTCCAGTACTTTCGCTGCTCTTCGTAGGACTTCTTTGCTTTCCCGTGCTGTTTTCCTTAGTGCGATTTGGGCCATTGCGGGAGCAGGCTTATCTCCAAATGTGAGAACCGTTTTCATGTAGACATCAGGCTCCTTATCTTCCTCCAGGTTTCGCCATAGAAATCGATGGACGTGCTGATCTTGCTCTGGAATCAAAACGCGGTGTCTCCTACGATTGCTACTCTTTCTTCTCTAAATCGCAGAATGACTCCAAAGAGACTGTTTAGGAGATCAGGGCCCTTCATCCAGTAATCATTTAAGCTATGGCCTTGGTATACCGATCAACTATTGAAAACCAGCCTCACGGTTGTACTCTTTTTCTCGGGCCTGATTATGGCGTGATGTGACAAATAATGGACTGGACCTTTGTACGATTCCATCTCTTCCTTGGACAGCTTTCGAGCAAAGTTCATGTTATTCATTTCTACCATCTGATTATTGTAAGCTTTGGCTTGTTCTGGGTTCTTCTTTAGTCTTTTCTCTGTCGATTCCAGGCGCTTCAGTGCCAAGCCTTTATTATCTGGTAGTAGACTTGGGTCCTTCCTCCATGGGTACTTAACCATCCACTGATTTCCAACTTTGATGCACGACTCTTCTATTAACTTATCCTCTTCTCTTTCCGCTTGTGTTAGTTTGTCTGCATCACAGACACAGGGTTTGACCTCCACTCCCATTGTCTCGGTAGTCCAGAAGTCCGTCATGTCCACTGGGGCAGCGTACTTCACGTGTAGTATGTGTCCAGCCGGTGAGGACTCTTCATCTCGTCTCCCTCCAAAAACGACCCAACCGAGTGGAGAGTGGCGTGCAAGCAGGTGGTCGGACTGTCTTGTCTCTCCTGTATGCATCAGGGCGTGGTCGATGCCAATCAAAACGTCTACGTGACCTTTTCCCCTGCGAAAGCGTGTATTCGGTAGACCGAACTGATCTGGTAGGCTTGACGTCTTGACTGACTCGAGCTCGTCGGTTATGCTTGGAATTCCTAATGCTTTAACTGTGAATTTCTTGTTGTCATCTACTGAGCTAAGTTGCACTTTGTACACTTTAGTTTTAATGGTTTCGTCTTCTCCGCCTACTTTGGTAATCGTGACCGTGGTGTCCTTGCCCTTTAGGCCGAGGGATTCCGCCGTTGACTGTCGGATTAAACTGACTTGCGCCCCGGAGTCTAGCAGTACGTTTCCTCGCTTGAAAATCCCACCTTCACCTGTGATATTTGCAGTCAGAACTGGAAGCACAGCCTCAGTTACATTGGTTGCCATGGCGACGCCTATCTTGATTGAGTTGCTCTTGTGGAGCAGCGGATGGTGTTTTTGCTGACACTGGACGCCGCTCTCTGTCTTCTAACATTGTCGGCTTCTAGTACAGTTATCCATATTGTGATTCCTTCCTGCTATCTTCAAACAACTGAAACAAACGTGATTATCCTTGGCTGTTTTCACTCGCTCGTCGATCCCGAGGGCAGCGAATTTCTGACACTGATCTGGCCAGTGCGAAGATTCCTTGCATATCCAGCACTTGTGTCTCAGAGGCATGTCCTTGTTTTCTTCTTCCACATTAAAGTGGTTGATATGGCGCCTGTTTGGTGTGCCTGCTCTGATGGGGCCTGTGGCTCTCATTCTGGATTTCATCTCAATAGACATCCAGCTTAACAGCGCTTGCAGTGTAGCAGGTTTCTTTTCTCTCTCTAGATCTCTGGACCAGACTTTTCTGTCATCCGCACACATTTTCCGTTCTATTATGGACAGCACGTGGCTGTTATCCATGTCACTTGGTTGGCCAACTTCTTTCAACGTGTTGTAACTTCGATTGACTAAGTGTACAAGGTCACACAATCGAGCATCTTCCCCTTCTTCTAAGTTCTTAAACGTCATAATATATTCCATGACCGTGTCTGAAACAAAGCGCGGGTCCCCGTAAATAGCGACTAAATAATCCCACGCGGCATCATAGTCGGTCCCAATCCCCTTGATTAACTCTAGCGGGTTTGCCTTCAAACACATGCGGAGCATCGTTATCGCGTCTCGTTTTCTGAATCTTTTCTCGATAGCGTGCTTGAAATCCGATCTAAAAATAGCGTACTCTCTTACATCTCCACTAAAACTGGGTAACTTGGGTTTCTCTAGCTTAAAGCTGCACATGTTTTCCATTTCCTGAGCCGTTGTACTTTCAGCAGCCGACTTGTCTGCGATAAGTACTGTATCACTCGTCGAAAGGCTTGTATAATTTCCTGTACCAGTAGGTACCTGGTTAGCGTCAAAATCAGCTGCAGCGCGTTGTTGGCTGATGACATTCCGATCATTCCATTGTTGTTTTCCAGTTCCGGTTCTGTGTTTACAGCCGACATTCCGATCATTCCACTGGATTGATTTGGCTTTGGAACTGACGATTTGTCTCCCTCTAAACCACTAGTGGAAGCCCCTTTCTCGTTCATAATTGTTTTCCCTTTGCTGATATTGGTCTCGACATAAACCTTAGCATGAAATTCCGTTTCCATGAAACCCTCTTGGCACTGGGCAAGCCAGCCCTCTTCGGTCTCAAATTCGTGATCATCATCTATTTGCTTTACATACTGTTCATGTTTCTCTACTAGAACTTCGAAACTTTCTTGATACTTGATTAGCTTTTCTCTTACCTCTGCAGAAGGTCTTTTACCTTCAATCAGGTTATTGATGGCTTTACCGCATCTCGTCAGGGCTGCCTTTGCTGTCCTCCGTTCAATCTTGGCTTGTTTTAAAGCGGCTTCCATATTCAATCCAGTTACCGTCCAGTATTGTTGACTTCCTTTTCCGTCGCCAGTTTACCCAAAGAAATTGAATGTAATGTTCCGTTTAAACCCATTGAATTCCACCACAAATCGTATAATTATATCGTCGTACTTTATCGGGGGTAGAAGCGGAATATTTTCACTCTAAGAATTCCGTATTCCTCTGCTCTCCTGAGGTAAATATTCCCATTCCCTACTAATTTTTTTTTGGATATTCCTTATTCTTTTTAATTTTCATTGAAATATTCCGTATTCAGTATATTTTTCAGGCAAATATTCAATATTCCTCAGTTTTCAACCACGATATTCAATATTCAATATTCCGCTTCTACCCTCGATACTTTATTTCCTTGAATCTCGTATATTGATTTCCGTGTTACTTGATAATTATTCAATCTGAAACAAATCATGAGTCTCTGGTTATCTTGTGCTAGTAATCTGTACAATAATATAATAGGCTAAATCAATGCGAATCACTTACTTCTGTGGCGGGTATTAATTCTCCTTTAGTTTCCAGGTTGGCTTACGGTTTTCTCTGATCCTTTCGTTTCCAGGTTAGCTTACAGTTTCTCTGATTACGGGTTAGCTCTCGCAGTCCTTGCTCTTCCTGTTACGGATTGCGTAAACACTGACTATGCGTGCGATATCTGATCCTATTAACTGTCAATCAAGATCAATCAAATATAATAACAAAACGTATCGGAACAATGGCTAATTATGGTTGGACTCTAGAGCTACCTGGTTCCTTCCTTTATGGATCAGTTGTAGGTTATGCAATGTCCTCCTCGCAGAAGGGCAACCGAGACATCTGAAACTGTCCAGGCTAGGTGGTACCGAACCCTATTACTAATCAACATTGGTATGTGTATATTTACTTGTATAAGACAAGCATTACCAATTCATACTTATTTCTTTCTTTTGTGTATTATTATCTTATGTGTATTGTATTTATATGTGTTTATATGTGTCAGACTAGTGTGTGTTACATGTAGATTATAGTGATAATTTGAAGAGTGGGTTATTATGAAATATATTTAAATAGTGGTATGAAACTGATTAACGTGATTATGCCATGGATATGATTTGATAAAACATCATATGTGAATAAATTATGTATGGGAACTTTGAATGTTGAGTATAAAAATATATCTCTCTTAAGCTAGTATATACCTATAACCATTATTGGTTAAATGATGTTCCCCCTACCCCCATTATTTTCATTTTATTTACAACAATTTATTTATTTCATTTATTTAACCTAAAATATTTGTAATTTATTTATCTAAAATATTTGGAGTAAAAATTATGTGAAAATACTTTTACATTAAGGCTACACTAGAATTGAATTGCCAAGCGTGTATTTCTGATTAACAGACCCCTTCTTCAGGATTAGGATTAGGAACTGTCCCAGAGGTGCCCTGAGACGGTCGCGTGTTTCTGCCTCGGGCCCAGGCCTAACCCAACACACAAATACACACGGCCAATTCTATGTGTCAGCCATTTTGTTTATAAACTTAACTAGTGTAAGTTAGGTCGTCAAATTTTATTGAATGAACCGGTAGGATTATTTGGCTTGTTTATATTAAGTGGACAAGGGAGATTAAGTTGACAAGGGAGATAAAGTTAAGTATGCTAAAATATGTTTTACTTACTTTTTTGTGTTTTTCGTTAGTAGATGGTTATGTTTAACTCTTGGCTCTTGTAGTCTTGACCCCCTTGTTCAGTCTTGTGATTTATCCTTGGACGTAAATTAGTGTAATATAGGTCTAAAAGTTTTATATATAGTTAGTTATGTGACTTAATAAGAGATAACATTGAGAGCAATAAGTTAAGAGTCAGAAAATTAGGAATTTTGGCTTACCGTAAACATGAGCTGTTGATCAAAAGAAAACGGCTGATTACGATGACAATTAACAAACGTGAGGATAATACGTTATTTTTTACGAAAGAGCTGATGTCATAGGAAATGATTGTTTAAAATAGAGCGAGCAAGATGATTTGAATTCAAGTAGAGCGAGCAACATGATTTAAAAGTTGTTTAGGTCGATAGGTTTTAATTAAATGTTGTACAGGTCGATAGGTTTTAATTAAATAAAATGTTTACAAGGAGACATTAGCCTTAGTATTGTTGTTCATTGTTTAATGTTCCTGTGCTTAGTGCTTGTGTACTAGCTTCAAGCTGAGATTTTATTATTATTAATAAGTGTAGTTGGGGTTTAAAACTGACAAAAAATACTAAGTGTTCCATGACTATGACTGGATGTTATGTGTGTAATATATTTTAATTAATGTTTAACGACTGTGGATGGTATTAGTAATGTGATTAATATGATGCTGAGAGTAATATGATGCTGAGGTGGAATAAGTATATATATATGGCTCAGTTTAATTGGACTCATGTTTGATATGATATGATGACATGGTTGGTATGGTTGCTTGGTTATGGATGTTATGTTGTTGTGTGGGTGATAATATTGGGTGTTATGTCTGGTTGTTATGGGTGTTATGATATGGTTGGTTGACAGCTGGTCAGCTGACATGGGTATTAATAATGTGATTAATATGATGTTGAGGCGAAATAAGTATTGAATATGGCTAATTATGGTTGGACTCTAGAGCTACCTGGTTCCTTCCTTTATGGATCAGTTGTAGGCTATGCAATGTCCTCCTCGCAGAAGGGCAACTGAGACATCTGAAACTGTCCAGGCTAGGTGGTACCGAACCCTATTACTAATCAACATTGGTATGTGTATATTTACTTGTATAAGACAAGCATTACCAATTCATACTTATTTCTTTCTTTTGTGTCTTATTATCTTATGTGTATTGTATTTATATGTGTTTATATGTGTCAGACTAGTGTGTGTTACTAGTAGATTATAGTGATAATTTGAAGAGTGGGTTATTATGAAATATATTGAACTAGTGGTATGAAACTGATTAACGTGATTATGCCATGGATATGATTTGATAAAACATGATATGTGAATAAATTATGTATGGGAACTTTGAATGTTTAGTATAAAAATATATATCTCTTAAGCTAGTATATAACTATAACCAGTATTGGTTAAATAATGTTCCCCCTACCCCCATTATTTTCATTTTATTTACAACAATTTATTTATTTCATTTATTTAACCTAAAATATTTGTAATTTATTTATCTAAAATATTTAGAGTAAAAATTATGTGAAAATACTTTTACATTAAGGCTACACTAGAATTGAATTGCCAAGCGTGTATTTCTGATTAACAGACCCCTTCTTCAGGGTAAGCACTAGATAATATAACTCAAAAGGACCTTTGCGTCGGAAACTCCGAATGACGTCATACGATATTTCTCCGACCTGCTCCGACCGAATGGAGATTCAAGATGGCGGATTGTTTACTTTCCCATCTCGATGGATCTTTGTTTGGACCATGGAGGGGAATGAAAAGAGAAATGAAGCGATTTATGTAAAGAAAACAAGACGTGTTTCTTTTGCCTCTTTCTTTGTTTTAAATTGTAGCTGCCATTTCTTTTATTTCACGTCGAAGAAGTTCTCGCAATCGACGGAATTAAGGTCCTTTCAGTTTATATCGCCATGCTATGACTCAAAAGGACCTTGGACATATCTTATATTGGTGACACCGTGAACAGAAAAAAAGGTAGAAAAACGTGTTGGAGGTCAAGCAGAGTTTCCTTTCTCTAGGGTTCTCTAGGGTACCCGCGTCGACAAATGTTTACTATTAATCCAAATTGTTTTCCATTGCGAATTTTTTTAAACGTTTTTGAGTTTTAAAGTCTGAAAATGCCAGTACCGCTAAACAACAATAATAAATGACTAAAAGCTATGAATAGATCAAGAATTGTACAACTTGGGGGCTAGTCCTTAACCCTTTACGACTAGCCTGGGAAACCAGCCGACTCTTATCGCTCTCCACTCGCGAAAGAGACGTCTGGGGAGCGAGGCAGAAAAATCCATACTGCTGACGTAGCAGATAGCCGTTTCACGATGCATAAATTAGTTGCAATTCTCAGAAGCCGAATGCGAACAACCACAGGAAGCCCAAGCTCTGTTTATGTAAATTTAATTTATAAGGGTTTGTATGGGAATTTTTGTATCTGGTTTTTCGATAAATATACTGTAATAAAGTGAATAAAACTTACCTGGTGTCTATGATCTGTGTCTTGGCTGTATCTGTATGTAGTTTCAGCGAATTTGGGCGAATTTTGAATCCCTTACTCTTCACACTAAAGAAGAAATGAGAGGTAGGAAACGAACTTCAAATCTCGGGTTCAAAGCCACTCACGTTTGGGTCGATTTTTTCACGAAAATCGCATCGATTTTACATTCTATCCCCATCAGCATACGCAGTGATAAATTTCCAGTCTATCTGTGCCAACCAAACGAAGATATCTGTATTTGCCGAGCTACAATCCACTATTGAGTCCGCCAAAATCTCGCCATAAGCAGCCATCTATGCCCGTGACTCGCCAAAGTGGTGCCAACACAGGAAACCCAAGCTCTGTTTATGGCTGTTGGGAATTTTTAAATCTAGCTTTTCGATAAATATATTGCAATAAAATGAATAAAACTTACCTGGTGTTTATAGCCTGTGTCTTGACTATGTTTGTATGCAGTTGCAGCGAATTTAGGCGAATTTTAAATCCTTTACTCTGCAACTAACGAAAGCTAGATTTAAAAATTCCACAGCTTGGGCTTCCTGTGTTAACGGTTTTGGCACCACTTTGGCGAGTCACGGGCATAGATGGCTGCTTATGGCGAGATTTTGGCGGACTCAATAGTGGATTGTAGCTCGGCAAATACAGATATCTTCGTTTGGTTGGCACAGATAGACTGGAAATTTATCACTGCGTATGCTGATGGGGATAGGATGTAAAATCGATGCGATTTTCGTGAAAAAATCGACCCAAACGTGAGTGGCTTTGAACCCGAGATTTGAAGTTCGTTTCCTACCTTTCATTTCTTCTTTAGTATGAAGAGTAAGGGATTCAAAATTCGCCCAAATTCGCTGAAACTACGTACAGACACAGCCAAGACACAGATCATAGACACCAGGTAAGTTTTATTCACTTTATTACAGTATATTTATCGAAAAACCAGATTAAAAAATTCCCATACGAACCCTTATAAATTAAATTTACATAAACAGAGCTTGGGCTTCCTGTGGAACAACAGAGTTCTTTTCAAGGAATATAACTACCGAGGCTGCTCGTTTGCTTGGCAGTGGATCACCGTCACGAACAACATGAAATTCAAGCTTATTTAGCGTGTGTCGGCCCGGTCAAGAGAATTTGACCTACGACTGTCAAAACATAATAGTTGTTTATAATTTCAAAACCTACACACAGCACAGCAGGCCACTTTTCAAGCCAGCTCTTTTGCCAGGTCAGTAGCGGAAGAGGTTAGCTACAGAATGCAGCGGTTATTTTCAGGTATACTAGCGAGGCTGCCCGTTTGCATGGGTGAACGGCCATCACGTTCGTGAACATGTAATTATGTTTATTCATAGCCCAGATTCACTGTCTGAACGATTTATCCGGCAACAACAACTCATCCAGTGTTCTGTGATAGCTCAATGTATGTAGGTTTACTGATATGAAATTATAAACAACTATGACAGTACTGTAAATGTTTCGACAGTACGACATTTCGCTTTACTAGCTGCTGAAAGAACTCAGTATGCAAAGGAGCCAACAACAGCACCGGCACACGCTAAATAGGCTTGAATTTCATGGTTGTTCGTGACGGTGATCCACTGCCAAGCAAACGAGCAGCCTCGGTAGTTCGCATTCGGCTTCTGAGAATTGCAACTAATTTATGCATCGTGACACGGCTATCTGCTACGTCATCAGTATGGAATTTTCTGCCTCGCTCCCCAGACGTCTCTTTCGCGAGTGGGGAGCGATAAGAGTCGGCTGGTTTCCCAGGCTATTTACGACCTGATGGCCGATATATCGGCCAATATGAAGCATGTAACTGGCAAAAATTATTGCATCAAATCTGGACATGCTAGAAATACGATGTTGTGATTTTACTTCAAGAGATGAATTACTTAAAAGCCAGGGCCCGGTTCCTGAAAGCCCGATTAGCGCTAATCCTGGATTAACTATCAACAAAACATATTAGTTGTCATGGTAATTAACTCTGGATTAGCGCTAATCTGGCTTTCAGGAACCGGGCCCAGAGCTATAAACAGCGATCGGTTGACTCCCCACTTTGGAGAACAAGTTATTTGTTTTGGAGATCTTGCCTTGTTTCTTTGATTTTCACGAATTTTGAGGAGCTGAAAATCGGCTAAAAACACCCTTCCCGTTCGCAATTGAAATCAAAAGCAAACACAAAGTCAGCACTCAGTTGTTACAGTACCTTCTTTAATCTCTCCAACCACCAGTTTTTTTTCCGCACAAAACACACGAAGCGACTGTGAAGCACGCAGTTCTTTACGTTGCATTTCTCTCCACCATGTTTTCCTGCTCCCACCTCCAATTGCATGCTGGGTAATGACACAAATCGACAAGGGGTCCCCCCCTCTGGCACTCCTGTAGGATTTTTTTAGGTCTTTTACCCCTACAACCAAGAGCGGTGATTTGGACTCGAGCCGTTGCTTTAAAGTGACAAAAACACATCCTAATAGGAGCAGGGGGGGAAAACAACCAACTGCAGAATTTCAAGGGTTTCAGTGAAGAATTTAATATTTCATGTGTCCCAAAGCAGAAACACAACAGAAAAACCCTGTAAAACCCCTCACAAGGCCTACTAAAAGCAAACCAAGTACTTTCCAGCAGTCATCAGACTTAATGATGTCCTCAAGCTCTCCTACAGTGGCTTATTTGTACAAAATTAGAGCACATTTGGTTGGAAATCCTACAGAAGAAAGCATACTTACCGCCGACGGGACCGTAGAGTTCTGCGGAATGGTATCATAGGGAAAGTTTGAGCCCTTGGTTTAAAAAGTCAGCAGTATTTAACTACCCCGGGCTAGCCGAACT
Source organism: Actinernus sp. WN-2022 (assembly GCA_030867875.1). Taxonomy (NCBI): domain Eukaryota; kingdom Metazoa; phylum Cnidaria; class Anthozoa; order Actiniaria; family Actinernidae; genus Actinernus; species Actinernus sp. WN-2022. The sequence goes on from JAOWCC010000008.1 coordinate 19,248, forward strand.
GGAACTGAGGGGGGAGGGTTGAGTTAGCACTCTGCATTTCACCAATTGAGTCAAATGGCGTCTAGGCTCCAAAGGGTTAAAGTGCATATGAGCCTTCCTGCAATTTTCATAGCTATGAATCTCAGAAACGTTTTGAGTACTCCTGCGAAGAAATTTTTGGTTTACAGAGAATACTCTATCTTCTACGCTTGTTTGAAATCGTGGAAACGTGACCTTTCCTGACCCATGACCGCGTAAGTAAAAGCCTGGGTCGATACCTCGGTCGACGTCATCTCATTAATGCATTATTTCCATGGCACCTTTCTATCACAACAACATCGATTTTTAGATAATATACAGTTTATGAGCTGTTAGTAAAGGAAAAAGTCATTAGTAAAAATTGTAAGTTTTTATTCAAATTATTGCAAAGTCGAATTAATTAAATGACGTCTACCGAGGTATCGACCCAGGCTTTTACTTACGCGGTCATGGGTCAGGAAAGGTCACGGTTCCACGAATTCAAACAAGCGTAGAAGATAGAGTATTCTCTGTAAACCAAAAAATTATTCGCAGGGGTACTCAAAACTTTCCCGAGGTTCATAGCTATGAAAATTGCACGAAGGCTCATATGCACTTTAAGGAATGAGTTCAAATGTCCTAGTGCTTATAGAATGGTGCGTGTGAAAGTACTTTTCTACCATTTTCAGTGTTATCACAATAGGAATTATAATTGAAATAAATATTTTCTCCAAGGCTTGAGCAACTTAACAGTGGATGTTGTTTTCAGTGTCTAGACAAACCAGACACACGTGCCAGAACTTCACAGGCGTCAGAAGATTACGAAAGCGCGGGAAAACCTCAACACACACAAGAAAATCTAGCAGTCTGTATTATCCGTTTCTGCTTTCAGTTTCTAGAATATCTTTTCATGATAAAAGCTAAATAAACTAAACTAAACACCGAGAAATCCCTGAGACTCTAGTCAGAACACAAAACAAGACTCCAAGCAAAAAGAAAACAAATAATACAAAGCAATTTATTTTTTTCACAAGCAACGCGAGCGCATATATGGTACACAATGACACATTGTGTTATTTTCCCCCACGATTATACCATGGTATATGATAGGTTTTTCGGACCGACATTTCCCTCCTCTAAATTATAAACAAGTAATCGCATGGGTCCTCGAAACCAAAGGATTAATCACTTGTATTTTTAAACTTTTCACGAAATTGCCCTCATCGTGACATCAGGAAATTTGGTAAAAAGTTTGGAAACACGTGATTAATCCTATATTTTCTCGGTCCCAAGCGTTTACGGATATGTATACGAATCACAAGCCTTGATCAATGCTATTGCTGTCGTTTATATTTTTTTCCAAATAACTGCTTCCAAATAACTTTTACTAGGCTACTGAACTCGGCAATAACAAACCAGTACATACTGCATTAAAATGTTGTGTGTATTCGAACATGTTTAGTTAGGGTTCTAGATTGCTTGAAGCATTTTCCACACTGCTTACATTTATATGGCCTATCCTCGCAGTGGATTTGAACATGTTGAGTTAGGTTACTAGATTGCTTGAAGCACTTTCCACACTGCTTACAATCATATGGCTTCTCCTCAGAGTGTGTTCGAATGTGTTTAGTTAGGTCACTAGACTGCTTGAAGCAATTTCCACACTGCTTACATTTATATGGCCTCTCCTCAGAGTGCATTCGAACATGTCGAGTTAGGGTACTAGCCATCTTGAAGGACTTTCCACACTGCTTACATTTATATGCCCTATGCTCAGAGTGGATTCTAGCATGTTGAGTTAGGTTACTAGAAAGTTTGAAGCACGTTCCACACTGCTTACAGTTATATGGCTTATCCTCAGAGTGTATTCGAACGTGTTTAGATAGGTCAGCAGACTGCTGAAAGCACTTTCCACACTGCTTACAATTATATGGCCTCTCATCAGAGTGCGTTCGAGCATGTCGAGTTAGCTTACTAGACTGCTTGAAGCACTTTCCACACTGGTTACAATTATATTGCTTCTCTCCAGAGTGTGTTCGAACGTGTTTAGATAGGTCACTAGACTGCTTGAAGCACTTTCCACACTGCTTACAATGATATGGCCTCTCATCAGAGTGCGTTCGAACATGTCGAGTCAGATTACTAGACTGCTTGAAGCACTTTCCACACTGGTTACAATTATATTGCTGCTCTCCAGAGTGTATTCGAACATGATATGCAGGCTCCTTCTGGGTTGGAACATAGTCTTTATGGTCAAAGAATGGTGTCTTGTTATCTTCAAGATTGCCCAGTTTCTCTGACTGTGGACGTTGCATAGAAGCATAGTATGAACTTCTCTGAGTAGGTGCACGGGCCATTACTTCGTCAGACATGTCCTATAGCAACAAACAGAAATTATGATTTAAAAAAAAGTTTTCCAAATAACATGGTAAAATTGGAACTGAACTACTTTTTCTAACAATTTCAAGAAGTATCCCTCCAGGACACAGGGTACAAGGATAAATTTCGTAGAACGTTAAGACAATCTGGTACCAAAGGTTAGGTGAAAACTATAGGCAGCATGGAGTTACAGTGTGATTTGCTGTGAAAAACAGCACAGTTAAAATGAATGTCACTACTGGGTAACACTGTTTTGTTTCGAGCTCTAGCGCAATCCGTTATTTCACTTACATGTATGGCCTGAGTTCCCTGGGCTGCTTCACTGATATATGATATTAAACAAGGACCTGCACTATACATGTAAAAGGGCCTTAACCAGGTTGTAACACCTTCACTTGTCAATCAACTTTTGTCAAGTGAATATCTCTGTTGAAAACTCTGCGATATGTGATGATCCGCTTGAGTGATCACTTATAGTTGGAACCGTGCGAAACTTGAATTACTAAAAATACACTAAAGACTATGTAAATGTTTCTAAAATGCTATTGACAGGGATAGCCGAGCAACTAGCTTCCCGCTGTTTCCTTTTTCTTTACTTATTTTAATTTTAGCTTCAGCAATTTAATATTTTAAGAGAAGAAGACTGATTTCTTGCTTACTTGCTGGACTGTTCTGAATTTGAAATTCAAGTTTCGAATTCCAAAGGACGAGAAGGGGATGGGTATTTTCCTATTATATCCCTTGTTTAAATAGAGTGGAACCTGCCTGAGCGATCACCTATCTTAAGCGACCACCTAACCTAGATCCCAATTGTTTTGTATCGAGCACAATCCATTATTTCACTTATGGCCTGAGATCCCTGGGCTGCATCACTGATACATAAATAGAGTGGAACCTCTGAGCGATCACCTCTCTTAAGCAACCACCTAACCAAAATTCCAATTGTTTTGTCTCGAGCTTTAATACAATCCATTATTTTACTTAGGGCCTGAGATCCCTGGGCTGTACAACTGATACATAAATAGAGTGGAACCTCCTTGAGCGATCACGTCTCTTAAACGACCACCTAACCAAAACCCCAACAGATTTTGAAATACCATTAGTGAAACGTCTCGTAGGCGATAATCGAATCTACATCTCAACGGCGAAAACAGTTTTTGGATTGAGAATAGCTGCATACCTGAAAACACGAAATTTAGCTTCCTGCGGCATCATGCTCTCGTGTTGTCTTATTTTATCTTCCTACAAATGGCGAAGGAAAATCGCACTCCAAAATCGTTTGTCCGCTGTTTAAATCGGGGTGTATTCATTTACAAAGCCGTAGTCATGTCAAATGAAGCTGGACCACATGTGACCTGGTTAAGGCCTCACATGGTGGACAATCCGCCTCCAGTCACTGCAAACCGCGGTATAGTGCTTTTCATACGCCTTTTGCAGGAAACAGTGATTCACGTGCTGATATAATACTTCATTAACGAATGAATTGAGCTCGTGATCTCCATGGGAAAGGCGTTGCCGTGGATGCTGGAGGGCAAGCTCTGTTTGAAAACGCTGTTTTAGAAAGAACGACAATCATTTTATATTTATTCTGTTTTACCACTCGAAGGTGGACGGAGAATCCCAACAGGCTTAAACCCTTCTATGTAGGTCTCCGAGGGCCTACGATGTATCGTCCTTATTCGAGAAGACCGGGAGGCGGTTCGAGTTACAATCGATTGGAGGTGGAAAATAGCATTTACCAACAGGTTTTGATAATAACACTACCGATACAAGTGAATTAAAGGGGCTCTGTCATGAGATGCGCATGAACAGGTTTCAAGCAATTTAATGATATGCATAACACTTGAGAAATTGTAGAGTTTCAGTTCCTTGCGATCGCGATACAACGACAGTTATAGACCCATTCGAAAAATGGCTGCCGCTAATTTGCATAATTTTGATATTCAATATTTTATGAAGAATAAACTAGCCTATGTGAAAGAGCGATTTCGTGTTAGCAACATGTAGCACTTTGATAATGGAAGAATATATCCTTACAAAGCAATCAGCGTTTGAAACTCTCAAGAAACACGAAAACGAGGCTAGTCAGTCCTGACATCCTGAATCTCATACAAAACTCTCTTATTTGGAACCTCGGTAACTTCGCAACACTTGGTGCTATGCTCCTTAAATTTTACAAATGTACTCATTTTTGCATGCTCTCTGAAGTGGCAGTGCTTATTTTAGTGCCAGCATTTCCTAACAACCAAAGCTTGGTGACACCATTTTTCGAATGGGTCTATATTATAATACAAACTGGCTCTTGGTCGAAGGCATTCAGTTAGAAAAACATCTTTGTATTGTTATCACTGCTGCAATGGAGATTCAGGCTGAAGAGAAACACATTCTGGCGAGTTTCAGTGACCGGTTGTCGAATTTACCGGTATTTTACCGTAAACTACATTTCTAGGTATGCGAGTTGTGCTTTCTCGATGAGAACCTACAAAATGTACTCATCTATTCTCTCTCCAACTTTCAGGGAGATAAAATTACTTACAAATGCAAGAGTTCTTGTAGTCAGAAACGTATTAAAGGGGACGAATGCAAGCAGGAATGAACAACCGAAGCGTAATTTCACTGGCCGCCGAAACCCGGGTACTGTAAACACGAAACTCGCATCTCAAAAGCGGTGTTTCAGGCTCCCTAAATTTTCCAGACAAGGACTATACTCTTGTGGGCTTTCCTGACACGTTCTCCAGTGTTCTTTCAGGCTCTTCAAAATCTTTCTGCGGCCAGATTTGTTTTCTTCGTCCATCACGGCCAGTTGGCAGTTGAGCCGCCATTGAAGCTCAAAGTTCTTGTCGATGCCATCCCAAAATCTCATTACAACTACATCTGAATACGAACATTTCTGGTAAATATAAAACTTGAACAACTAAATATGTAAGATAAACTACTATATACTAAAATGAGAGATGGCAGCGATGTAAACGGATCAATGTTGTGATCGGGAGCTCCTCGGGATATATTTGCTTTTCAAACTTGAAAGCGTTGGCGAACGATTTCAAGTTTTGGGCGGCTTAGTAACCAGGCATGTTATTCATGACAGAGCCCCTTTAAGATTTGTTTGTCCTCCAGTACAACCACGTGATGGCGTACACACAACAATGAAATTAGTACATATTGTCTATCATTTCCGTTGGAAATTGCTGTACAATAAAATATTGGGAAGCATTGTTTGGTGGGAATTTTGTTGAAAGACAGTTATCGTCCCAAGGTTTCCATTGTCATTTTCTCTTCCACATTTCAACAAACGTTATCTGATAGTGTAGTGAATAGAGGAGCGGACTACAAGTCATCAGTTTGGAAGTTCGAGTTACATTCGGTACGCTGGTTTTATTTCCACCTTTTCCTTAACTTCTAATAATTATCATTCAAAACAATAAGAAGTAAGGACGAGAGAATATGAGAAAGGTTTGAATAAATTTGAATATAGGCCCCACTTTTATCTGAAACTGTCTCTCTCGGATGGAAGAGTAAGAATCTCGGGAGACATCCACGACTGCCATTGTCTTCCATACGATTTGTTTCCGCAGGAAGCGACACTGTTTAACGCAACGCAATGGTTGTTTAATTCAATGTTTTTGCCACGCATCCTAAAGTACAGTCCTTATAACTGATCTCCTGGATTCTTTCTTATAAAAATGCTTCATAGCACAATACTTAATGTGGGAATAACAAAGTTAAATTCCACTGATTGACCGTTTAACAGTAGTGACATGTTGTGTAAGGTTCAAAGAACAAGCCCGTTTCAGTAGCGTGTTTCCTCGTTGTCCTGACGTATATAAATAATCAATGTTGAAGTCACCAACAATGCTCGTTCCATTGCATTGTACGTCTTGCTCAAGTTTAGTGATATCGGTTTCAGTAGTTGTTGACGGAGGGTGATATATATCATCTAGTAGTATGGATCTCTACGATTTAAATGGGCAGTCCCCAATATCGGTTCTTCGTTTAACTCGTCATCAGCTTTCCCAAGCGGAGACACATCATAAAGGGTAGACGAGCCATCTTAGAGGAGTCAGGTCGTGAAACATGGAATACATTTAAAAAGGAAGATACGGATTGCTGCATATGGGTGACTCGACCCGTCATGAGGGGTAGACCTAAATAACTTGTACTTATAGTTGGGTACTTTTTTAACCCTAATCAACAGTTATTACTGACTCTAGCACGAATAGTAAATTGAACATTTAACGTTGTTTCCCCAGTCAATTAAACCATAGATCATGTAGCTCGCGGATATTGTGATAGCCGAATTGACATCATAATCTTTCGCACTTTTCAGCTGCCGATATTTGAGATATTTTGGACCATGTATTTTCCGATATTGATGAATAGTAAACGCAAAACAGAATTCTAAGATACATAATATTTTCGGAGATATAAGTGCCTCTTTCGACCCTCTGTTCTTAAGTAAAATGCGAACATATTCAAAACATCACAACAGATTATTTTAACAATGATGTTATAGATTGACTAACCCATCAGCTTTGTTGGTAACGAGTTTCAATAAAATCGATGGAATGGAAACTTCTACAGCAAAAGAGATATAAATATATTACCGAAACATATCATGCTTGTTAATTCCTTGCAAAACCTTAGGCAACTATGATCGTCGCTTCTAATTCTACCCGCGGTAATCTATAGCTTAACACCATGGGAAACTACTCTGTTAGCTACAAGATCTAGAAAACGGGACGAAGTACATCACTAGATGAAGGAAGTTAGGTTAATTGTGAATATTTAGTGAAAAGCGCCAATTACGAATTGATGTAAAGATTTAAAAATATAAACGAAAACTTTGGCGTCGTTCGCGAGTATGTTGTAGGACAACATATTTTGTGACATCATTTGCAATTTCGTTTCGTTTCATCAATACATTTTTGCGCACTGAAGTCGGAAATGTAGCTGGTTGAAACCTCAGTTCAAAATCACTCCTAGCCTTTCTCCTCCGAGCTTTCTAATTATGCGCAAAATGGTACATTTCTTGGCACTGTGTACATATATATTGCTGATCAGATCCCTACACCCTAGAAGATGCGGTTGTTTATAATTTCGTCTGTGGTCCCTCCAATTTTCCTACTACGTTTCATAAGCTTGCTTTCGAATTCCTTCCTGCTCCAACGTTAACCAACTTTTGGCGGACCATAGAATAGTCCCGCTACATATAGTCCCTTTAAACTGGGGTCACACCTATACGACTACTGGTAAATTAGACGGTCCGGCGGTCATGATGCGGGCAGATGATGGCAAGGTGGTTGGATCAGTCGGTAGGTGTGGTCACTCGGTCGGTTGGCTTCCGATCATCCGAGCAGCTTTCGAGCGATGTACGACCTAGCTACAACTAGTCAGACGCTCGGAGGCCATTTCTCTTCGGAGACAAAGGTCGGAGCAGCGGACCAGTCTGTGAGCATTATTCTGTCACATGATCACACCGCTAATCCATACTTGGGGAAAGACACTCAAGAAGGGAGGTTTTAAATTACCAGGAGTAGTGGACAGTGAGATCGGATAGGTGTGGCCACATAATCGAACAGTCGGTCCACTCTCCGAGTACTCGGGTGGTCGCTCCCGACAGAGCCAACAAACCGAAAAACTCATCCGAGTAAAGAACGGTAGGTGTGGCCTCAGCTTCATGAATATAACTTTAAACAGTATGATTGGATTATGTTTAGTAACCAACTATAAACATATAGCAGGATTATCATATGAACTCTTGGAATGAGGTCGTTCTCAAATGTTTAAACAAGTAACTAACTAAGCAGGCTGAGGCTGTCGAATAGTTCCGTTATGAATAGAACTTATTATTGGAATTACCGTCTACCCCTCATGACGCGTCGAGTCGACTCGTCTCATTCGAGTCGATTCGTCACCCATACACAGCCCTTTGCAATCCGGTATCCTCCTATAATGTTTATGACCTGACTTCGGTAAGACAGCTCGTCTACCCCTCATCGTCTAAACCGCGATGGTGTGGGAATATTAGTTGGTTGCAATTTGTTGTTTCATTTCTAGTTTCTACATCAGGGGTGTAGGAAGGTCCTGAATTTTTTTTGTGAGAAATGATGAATTCTGGGCCATTTTCATTCTGGGGTGGGGGGCAAAATGATGAATTATGGGACATTTTCATTGATGACTTCTGTCAATATCTCTTCTGGGACTGGGCTGAGAGGCGCAACTGCTAAGTCAATGTTCGACATAGTTACTTGAAATACGTGGTTATCCGTATCATGACAACCCATCTATGCGGACTACGCGCTATCTCTTCCGTGGTACCCGAAAATCTTTAGAAGCTGTCATAATACTGTATTGTAAAATTTATCTCATTGGGATATCACCAAAAACATCCTTCAGACCTGCAAACTTATCTTATCCAGCCAGGCCTCGATCTACAAAGGCTGCAACCTCTCCCTGGAAATCTGTCAACTGATTGCCATTGCAGTGCACGTGTCGAGATAAGAAGTTGTAATACTGGATCAAATACCACAAGCCCCATTGTTGTCATATGCCAGCCCCTGGGTCCCCTCAATGTTTATCAATTAATTACCTCACTATTGGAAGCAAACCACTGATCAAATGCCCTGGGACTGCCAGGGGGAGGGGCATGTACGGTTTGCAAATGACTGATACATTACTGTCAAAATATCAAGCAGTTTACATGTATGTGCAGTAATTTCAACGAGGTGAAGTGAAATTTCACTTGTAAAAGTGATATATCCCCTAAAAGTGAAATTTCACTTTCCTTAGGTGAAATTCCCTTTAGGTGACAGAAGTGAAATATCTATTTATCTTCATCAGAAGGAAATTTCACTTCACGTGAAGTGATATTTCAGTTCACGATAGGTGAATTAATATTTCACTTCATCTTAAAGGAATATTGTGACTTTTGTAGTGTTGATCTTTACCAGCGTGCACTAAAAAGATTCAAACAGCGAGCTGTTAAGAAAGCAACGTTGGAGAAAATATGGACTTAACTCCGTGTGATAGACCTTTCCAACGCGGCGGCCATCTAGGAATAAGCCTATTGTTAATGCTTACCCAGCCTCGGTCAAACGCGTTTGAGACCGAGGCTGGGTAAGCATTAACAATAGGTTTATTCCAATATGACAGCCACGTGGAAAAGGTGGTCTGTTACATCGCATCATAGCTGCCTTTAGATAAAAAATCATGCTCTTGAGCTTCAAAACGATATGTTTTGTGAGGTTTCTCAATGCGCTACAACTTGAATTATCGGGAAGGCAAGCTGCTCTAAATTCACAGCTAACTCTTTGCACATCAAAATAACAATGCACAACACGAGAAGCCGCTTTAACAAAATAGTCATTTTCAAAGTTCTTCATAACATCGCATCGTAGCCACCTTTAGAAATAAAATCCATGCATCTCGAGCTTCAAAATTATATGTTTTGCAAGGTTTGTTTTGGGTACCTCTTTGTGATCGGAAGAGGAGAATATTCCTGACCAAACATTAGAGTGTTCCTGACTAGATAGCTTCTCAGTTTTTTTTCAGTTCCAGCTCACTCTCTCTTATTTTCTATTGTTAATGTACATGTAACTCCTACATCTAAAGTGAAATACATTGTAAATGTTGTTGATATCTATACTCTGGTATATCAGACTAGCTGTCAGAGGTTCAGCTGCCTCTCCCTCTCTTTGCGAAATCTAAGACGTGAAGAGAAGCCTGAGCGAGGAGCATAACTGTTCCAGCTTTTACTAATGAACCTTATGAAGCACACGAGTGAGAGAACAAACCTCTCACACCTAGAGTAAAGTGGTTTCTCTTCTCTTCAATTCCAATGCTACCTTGCACCCCATCTTCCTCCTTTCCAAGCTCCCAATACCCACCAAAAGTGCCTGTAGGAGTGGGTACTCTGAATATTAACATCAGGACCTGAAACAACCATAGGGGCTGATCAAAGACAGGACCCGGCTAAACCACAGATTGAATTGGAATTTAGCATTTTGGATTTTGTGCAGGGAGGAAAACCTGAGAATCTGGAGAAAAACCCTCAGAGCATTACGGCGAGATACCAATTAACTAACTGAACTCACATTACCAGTGCTCTAACCCTGGCAACAGTGGTGACAGACAAAGTGCTTGCCACTTGCAATGTAATACAAGGCCATCAAAAAAGTATTACTCTCTAATAGGTGGTTGGGACTATTGTCAGTTGAATAAAACTAACAGACTGCTTTGCGCTGATTCTTTTGTTCTTCTAATATGGACCATTGTCTTGGTATTCTCAGAAGTTAAAAGATCTGAATAAGAAAAGAAAATTGAAAAGGATTCTGGTAGTTGTATTCAACTGACGTAATAGTACAAACCAGGAATTGTACCTTGAAAGAAGAATCTGGCACATGTGACCATCTAACTTCATGAGTGGCAGTATTGTAATCAAACAGAACTTCACCAGATTTATAAAAAGTAACATTCCAGTAAGACTCCATCTTTATTTAATCTGCAAGGAAAAAAGGAGTATTTCATTAGTCAAAAATTATATAGTTATAGACTTTTGTTTATTTGCACTTTTCTTAATGGATATTGCAATTAGGTGAAAAGAGAAAAAATAAGAAGAAACAAGAGATAATTATTACCGTATACTAAATAAATATAAATACATTGAATGGAAATAGGTTGGAGGTGCAAAGAGGCTGTAGGCTTTCGTGCCAACCTCTGCTGATCTTGTGTCAGAAAAACATTACAGTACACACTTAACACAATAAAGACAAACATAAAGCAAACATTATCTACATGAACATAGTTAAGTAAACATTGAACTAGCATAAAGCAACAAAAATATTGTAAGAAATGATAATTTTAAGAAGATTACTTGAAAAAAAAGTCATGCGATTTTTAGCCTGTGTTCAGCCGTCCGTCTCCCCTCAAAACTCGGGAAGGGACGTCTGTGCTACTCTGTCGTTAATCTTGTTCCGGCATAATTTTGCATAAATTACATCTCGATTTCCATTGGCCGAGAAACACTAGACGGTACACATTGTAGATTTCAGATTGTTCATTTCCTATAATTGTTAACGGCAATGCAAGAGACAAAGAGGGAGGACGTGCTGGGAAGCGGGGGAAATAAAATAAATTCCCTTCTTCAATACCCTATACACAGACCTCCGTAATCCCTTCAAAGGAAGGGATTTGGAGATCTTTCTTTCCTTGAGGTAGTGGAAGATTGGATGAATTCGAGAGTTTGAGAACCACTTGAACTCGAGGTTTGAGAAGTCACGCTCGTTGCAACTCGCCTGACCGCCGAGGCTATTGATATTGCTTCTGGTTGATCGTCTCCAACAGCCATTCGCTTTGTATAAAGAGCTCTTGAACATGGACTTTCTTTTCGTCTTGAAGAACTAGACGATATCTGAAGAAGAATTTCGTTTGTTCCCTGCAAATTCTTTCAAACTTCCTAGGCACTTTCTTCATTTATGTTGAGGCCAACTTTTCACTTGAAATTCGAGAGAAATAATTTCTTCCCAGACTTCAAATGCAGCACTGAGTTCCATGAACGATATTCTTATAATTTTTTTCTCTATATTAACCGAGCACAGGACACAAAATGGCATAGCAATTCGTCTTAATACAATTCCAAACCAGAGTGAATCGAGCTCGGATTTTCCCACGGAGCCAGAACTAAGGTCAACATAACCGCTAAGCCAATCAGCACCCGTTATGAGGCACCAGCCAATCAGCGACTGGTTACAACATTCCTGTATCTATCCACGTGATCTAGAACACGATTAACTCCCATAGTACAGACCTCCTTTTCCTTCCTTTGAAGGGATTATGGAGGTCTGTGTACAGGCTAGCGATATTAGGTAAACAATAATTCTTGATAATTCATGACATCATCATGCGTAAGTCCTATCAGTTTGTATACAACGCCGAAAGATGTTTTGATTAGAAGGATATATCTGGTGTTGTACATGTGAATTTAATAACAGTAGAGACTGGTCTGTCAGGATGTTAGAAAATAATAACGGTTCTGTTCTGTTTTCGAATTGATTTTGTGAAATAAGGTAGATAATTTCAGTTTATAAATGTTATCCAAATTTAAGATATCCCAGTGATTTGCTGCACTAAGGCCGACTGGCAGGCTTCGTTGGAAAGACAAAGTAACCAAGGCACTTAATGAAGGGTTTATTGCATGTAATAATTTTGCACTGCTTATAGCTCCACTGAGATGTTTATACCACTTATACCTGTATATTTAGTAGCAGAGAAAGCAATTAAATGCCCTTAACCTTCAGTACGTCCAGAAAGTCCTGCTACCAAACCTACGATCTCAGGAACAAACAACAATCTGTAAAGTTCAACTGTTTCTTCGCTGTGACTGTGACTCAAGTGCGAGTATGATTTTTGCAATAAAAATATATCAAGGAAAGCAGAGATCTTCTGAATTGCAAAATTTCTACCGGATTAAAAACCCCAATCGAGTCCATAAATTTCCCCCAGATGCTTCAAAAATGATTGCAACAGTATTCAGCAGGAAGCCAGTTGGTATTGATGCCTGTAGATTCAAATTCAGTTGGAGATTTGAAAACAAGCTTACCACGAGTATTTCTTTGCTTGTGGATTGTGAAAAGTCGAATCATAAACCGAATTCGAATATACAATGTACAGGCGTATACCAACTGGCTTCCTGCTGAATACTGTTCAATTAATCATTTTCGAAGCATCCAGGGAAATTTAATGGACTCGATTGGGGTATACGACTCAAATAATTTCTCAAGGCGAACAATGGCTTTGTTTTCGTGACCCACCAACTCTTACTACCGCCGTGACAGTTTTATTGGTATAACTGCCTTGACGGCACTGGATCAGTGGATGGCATTATGCATATTTGTCGGCTAGTAGATACAGACGTCTCTCTCAGGAGGAACGAACCAGAGGAGACGGCTGAAATTTAGGCTAGCTTTTCCTTAGATAACTTTTCCTAATAAGCTTATATAAAGTTATCAGTCCAATAATCATGATAATGTGTTATGCTAAATATCGATCTCCACATACACGACGCGGGACACGAGCATACAAATATACGACTACGAGCATGCAAATTAAATATACAAATTCTTAAGTCTTTATAATAGGTATCTCAATTTCCTCTTATTCTGGAGACCTTTTTGTGAAGCATGTTATAAAACTAGGGCAAAATACTTACCTAAATAGAGACGAAACACCACACAAACACTCGACCGGGCAAAACCAAACAAAATGGCGGATCAGGACATGAGCAAATGGGTTCCCTGTGTTAAAAAGCATACCACAGGAATCCCGGCATTTTCTTGTATTCTCTTCCAAATTCTAATGTGTGGTCTTCCTGTGGTACCGGGACTCCACAGGAGTCCCGGTACTTTCTTGCATTCTTGAATACCCAGGGTACCAAAGGTCCTCCTCGCTAAGTTTTACTCGAGAGTGCCCAGGGCGTGATCTGGGACGGTTTTACGGCTGTTCTGGATCGACTTTGATCCAAGCGTAACATTTGGATTGACAATAAAGCCTATGCATAAAGGCCATTTTTATTACAACTGGATTTCTCCTGTCAGCAATGAATATTTGTGAAAGCCAACATTGTCACGTAAAAGAACATGCAAAAATAAGTAATTCTGTGAAATTTGAGTGTCATAAGGTACATTGCTACAGAGTAATAAACTTTTGAAATAAGAGAGATTTGTATGAAAATAGTCAGGCATGGCCCTACCAGCCTCGCTTTCATGTTTTTCAAGAGCCTTAAATGGTAATAACTTTGGAGAAATTTGTGATAAAACTATTAAATTGCAAATGATGAATAACTTGTAATTGCTCTTTCAGGTTACAGTGTCAATTTTTCTTCAAACATTAAAATTCTGAATTTATTCAGCACAGCCGAGTATGGTAAGTACGCCAAGTTTCTCACGATAATAGGTATCGCCATTCTTGACTACCTTAAGTGGTTTGTGTGTAGTAAAACGTGTCACGTGGTCTGTCTCGTGACTTAGAACACGAAATCAGTAAATCAAAAACGCGGCTCCGAGTTTAAAACAGCTAGGATGATGAGTGGATATGTTTAGTTAAGGTTGAAGCCTTTTACCTAAATCAGCTTAGAAAAGATGACTACGATGTTTCGTTAACGAGTAATTAAGGCGAAAATGTGCGAAAAAGGTCACGTGACGTTTTGTACCCTTAATATCTCCTTATCTTTACATGATAGTCATGTTTTCTCAGCGTGGTCTGAAACACTTTGGGAGGAGTAATGTTTTAGCAGGGTTACTTTATATTCATATGTTATCGTCGCAGCCGCATTTCCACGTCGGGCATAAAGTACGTCAAAATCGGCATCAGTGAGCGTGGACAAATAATTCAAATTAAAACCATTTCTCTACTTATAGTCTCAATTTGAAGAAATGTTGGTGACTTGTTAACAAAATGAAACTACATATTTTAGGTGTTTTATGTTAGTATGATGACGTTGTTGTGACGTCATAAGTAATGCCTCCTTTTTTGGTAAAATTCCCCCTTTAATAGATGTTACAAACAGACTACACCATCAAATGGCCTTCATGACACACATTCCTTTGGCGCAAATTTGAACGTTCTACGACTATTATAGCAAAAGCTATAGAGGAATGACTGTTGCTATGACGTCATATTTAGTGACGTCAGGTGTCATACCTAAATAAGGCTGCCTATTGTTAAAAAATCAAGAAAAGAAAATAATGTGGGTTTTGAGTGCCAGACTAGCGCATTTCATCACTAAAACTCGAAAATCACTCAAAGGATTTTTTTCTAAGGGCATGTATAAAAAAGTATGACGTCATAATGACGTTGCCGAAAATATGACTTCAATTTTAAGCCGGTTATGGACAAAAAATCAAAATTCAAAAAACATACGATTTTAGCCACCAACGTGTTTTATGTTTGGACAAAGTGTCATGCAACAATATTTACAACTCTAAAAATTGAATGAAGCGATGTTTTTATAAATGCTTTTGTGGTGTTTATTTCCCGCCACATTTTGGCGGGAAAGAGGACAAAATTCAAACTTTCATAACTTTTGATTTCCTTAACCAATCGACATCGGGTTTTCGATTCCTTCATTCTCATCACGAGTAGATTTTAACAATATACGACATTTCGTTTTTAGAGATAATGAACAGTTGCAAGAAACGTATTACAAATGGATAAATGACGTCATTGTGACGTCACGATGGTAGTAACATAGCTTAAAAAATCAGGTTATATTCCTTTTGCGATTCTACATCCTTCTACCAAAATTCAATCGTCTGCATTGAAAACGTTTTAAAATATAGAACTGATGCCGTTTTTATGGTCGTTTGTGCCCACCGTGTTCACCGGTACCAGAGGCCTGGCGTTGACGATGGCTGTGACTTCCGCCATTAGGGTGGTCAACACCTCGTGAGTAAGGAGCTTTAGAGGTAGTAGGTAGGATCTTTACATCCGAACGAACTTCAGGGTCATCCGGTGATATTTCTGAGGCGGCATTTTCCTTTTGAACGTAGCCTGTTGGATCCTTGTTGTAGAGAAACTTTGGTCCTGCATGCCATACACTTCCTTTGAGCTCGCTGGCGTCAACCGATCGCGTTGCTAGGTCTACGGGATTGAGGGAGATGGGAACGTAGTGCCACTGATGCGGAGCCGACGATCTACGGATGCGTTCCACGCGATTACTGACATAAACATAGAAACGGCGCGAGTCGTTAGTAATGTATCCAAGCACTACCTTGCTATCTGAATAGTACGTCACTGAATCCGGTTTTACCTCGAGTTCTTCAACGATTAATTCTTTCAACTCGACTCCCAGTACGGCTGCGGCTGCGCATAGCTCTAGACAAGGGATGGTAGTTGAGTGCGCTGGAGTAAGCTTAGCCTTACCAACCATGAAGGCTACTTGAACTTCGCCGGTGGGCTGGATGGTCCTTATGTATGAGACAGCTCCAATGGCCTTTACGGAAGCGTCACAGAAGATGTGGAGCTCTATTTAGGAGCGGGGAACATTGAGATCTTCTAGCCATCGGAGAGAGCGGCACCAGTCTTCCCACGCTGGTTTGTATTCTACTGGGAGTGGTGTATCCCACTCGCCTGACGGGGAATTATTGAGTTCGTTGGTCATGGATCTCAAAAGCTGCTTCCCCTTGATAACTGGTGCTGCGAGCCCAAAGGGGTCGTAGAGGCTGTTAGTTACGGACAAGACTACTCGCCGTGAGAACGGTTTTTCTTCAAGCGAGACCTTGAATGTAAGCGTGTCAGACTCTAAGTCCCAGTACACCCCGAGCGATCGCTGGACTGGGATGGGGCCTTTGCTAAAATCTAAGCTGTGGAGGCCACTGGCTCGTTCCTCAGACGGGAACGCTTCCATCACTTCAGAGTGGTTGGAGGCAATTTTATGCAGGCGAAGGTTTGCAGTGGCCAGCATAGCTTGGGTTCGGCGGAGTAGATCAACGGCGCTTGCGGGATCAGCAACGGACGGGAGCCCATCATCCACGTAGTAGTTGCTGTCTACGAAGCTTCTTGCGTCAGATTGAAGCTCAGCTTCTGCGACGTCCGCTGTCTTGCGCAGCCCATAGGTCGCTACTGCTGGCGAAGACGTGTTTCCGAAGATGTGGACTTTCATCCTGTATTCCGCTATCTCATTGTCTGGGTCGTTGTCTTTGTACCATAGGAACCTCAAGAAATCTCTGTGATCCTTCTTGACCTTAAAGGAGTGGAACATCTGTTCGATATCAGCTACCACTGCGACTGGGTCCTGACGAAAGCGTATAAGCACTCCAAGCAGACTGTTTGTTAAGTCAGGGCCCGAAAGTAGCAGCTTGTTGAGTGATATCCCATTACTTTCAGCTGCCGAGTCAAAAACGACACGGATTTTGCTTGGCTTTTTCGGATGGTAGACGCCAAAGTGCGGCAGGTACCAGCACGGCTTTTTCGTTTTCAGGTCTTGCACTGGTACTAGCTCAGCGTGGCCGTTGTCGAGGACTTTCTCCATAAAGCCGAAGTAGTGATTATTCATTGCCGGCTTCCTGTCTAGGGTCCGGTGAGTCGACCTCAGGCGCATCAGGGCGTTTTCATGGCTGTTGGGGGAGTTGCGTGACTTTGTTGCGAAAGGGTAATGGCGCTTCCCGGCTGCCATTCTGGTCTTTAGTCATGCCGTGCTTCATGATTTCTAGAAACGTTCTGTCCTCGGTGGAGGTACCTTGTTTGTTGTCGTGCTGCGTGCGTACAAACACGGTGCGCCCCAAGCCGTCGTCGAACGTATTGTCGAAGGAAGACACGTTATTCTCCTGGTCATCGCACGTGTCCGACACAGCGTCGTGTTTCAAGTGAAAACGGTTTGGGCAGGGTACAAGTAGTGATATTCGATCTGGTTTGTGAGCGCCATCAAGGCAGGTAATTCCGAGTACAACTCAGCCTAGGTCCAGCCGCTGGCCCCAGGGGGAATTTCTGAGTCCGTTGAGTGACTCGTAGACTTTGTGAAGAGGGGGGATGTCTCTTCCGACAAGCAGCAGAATCTTGCCTCCTGGGTCCAGTTCTGGGATCTCGTCCGCGACCTGCTGAAGGTGTAGGTGTACTCGCGCGACCTCTGGGGTTAGAATTTCCTCACGATTCTATGTTAGTCTTCGGGCGCGTCTTCCTTTGGTCTGTATTACTACCGAGCACGTTTTCAAGGTGTAGGCGGTGGCTGCGCCTTTGATATTCAGCTTCTCGAAGAGCTTGGATCTTGCGAGGGAGTGATTACTTTGATCGTCTATAACAACATACGCTTTGACTTTGTTATCGGGTGATCCAACGACGTAGATGTTTGCTAGATTTTTGAGCAAGATTTCCCGATCCCGCTGGCGTCTTCTCCGCATACCTCTGTGCACCTGCTGGTGACGGTGTTAGGTTCCACTCGACTCGCCAGTAGGCCTGAGCGGATTGTGCTAGCATAATTTTTAGCATAATTGGAGCAAACGAGCATAATTTCTCAAAGAAGCACTGCTCGAGCATAATTACCAGATTGTAGCATAATTTGAAGCATTAAAGCCAAAAGCAATGCTATTATTGCTTTTATAGTGCCTTTCCTAATTATTAGCTGGTATATTTTGCTTAGATTCTAAATATTTCCAAAACAAATACCTGAATTGCCGAGTGTGCGTTAAACGTGAAAAAAGCCAAAAAGCCGTCTTTTGTTCAGAGCGTGGGGACAGTCACGCCTGATTGGTTTCTGTGTCCGTTGGTACTAAAAAGTCTAGGACATGGGGCGTGTTTCTTTCACGTTTATCTCTGTAGAAAATTGAAGCAGATAGTACCCGAAACTGAAATGGCGTCAAGCGTTGATCTAGAATCACATTCAGAATAAGAAAGAAATGAAACCGTTCAAGGACCACAGAGAGCTTCAATTTCAAGGGAACGTTCTCTGGTGCGAGTAGGGGGAAAATATGGACAAAGGAGCGGAAAGAGCGACGTGAAGAATATCGGTTTGCACGATCGACTGCAGATGTTTACCGATGAACACCTGTGTATAAGACGTGGAAAGCTGTTCTGTAACGCTTGCCACGAAATTGTATCCACAAAGAAGAACATTTTACAGAATCACTGTAAATCGAAAAAACACGTCGAAGGGAAAAAGAAGCTCCTTAAGTCCAAGAAGAAAGAGATCACTATCGTTGAAGCCCTGAAACGTGAAGAGACGCCTTTGGAAACGAGTACTTTGCCACTAGAAGAGCGTGCATTTCGTGTTCAGGTGGTAGAGGATTTTCTAAAAGCCGGAGTTCCACTGCAGAAGATTGACAAACTTCGTAATCTTCTTGAAAGTGGTAAATACAGGCTGACTCATAGCTCCCACTTACGTCAGCATATCGCTCTTATTTTGAAACGATACAGAGCGCCTAAAAGAAGAAATAGCTTTGCGTTCGACTGACTAGAGATCTTTCCGTAATCTTTGATGGCAGTACAAGACTGGGTGAAGCTATCGCCATAATTGTCCGTTTTGTCGACGACGAGTGGTCGATTACTCAACGACTGATTGGGATCGACATCTGCGCCAAGTCTGTAAACGCTCAAGATTTGGCCCGTGTACTCAACGAATGCCTGACTGCTGATTATCAAGTACGATGAGAGACGGTGCAAGCGTTAATGAAGCGGCCTTGAATCAACTTTCATTTGTATTCTGTAAGCTGCTTAGTGTTGTGTGTTTTTCTCACACTCTAGATAATGTGGGAAACCATTTCGATATTCCAAATCTCCTTGCATTTGGAAGTTTGAGGATCCGTCTCTTCAAACACAGTTATAATGCGAAGCTCATCTGGCGAGAACTGACGGGACGCGCTCCAAAGTCCTACAGCGAAACCAGGTGGTGGTCAAAGTGGGAGGTGTTTGAGCAGCTGCTGGTTCAGTTTGGTGATGTACGAAGATTTTTGCAAGAGGCCGAAGAAGCTAACATTGGCCCGCAAATCGTGCCGCAGATCCGGGAAATGCTAGACGATGATCAAAGTCGAATAAGCCTTCAGCTTGAACTAGCGGCGATTGTTGATGTTGGGCAACACTTTGTCAAGGCCACATATTATCTAGAAGGGGATGGCCCGCTTATATTCTCATGCTATGAGAAACTCCAAGCTGTTGCTGAAGCTTGTCGGGCACTCCACTTCCCCAATGTCCGTGCCGTTTCTACTGCAATCGCAGCAGATCCAACACAAACCGTTGCCACACTGGAACAGAGGGCCAGGGCGTGCATTGACCCAGCCATTCAGTGGCTTCTACAGAAGTTCAACGTTCAGTTGTATGACCTTGTTAGAGCATTCAAGGCCGCAGGTATCATGTGTCCCGTCGCCGTTCAGTGGTTGAGGCCCACAGTAGCCAACGTTTCAGCTCTCCGTGTCTTTCCCTTGTTGGACACTGATGTAATTATCCATGGCCTGAATGCCGAGCTTCCCAACTATGTCGCTGCAGCACAGGACGTAACGGTTGCTTCAGAAGAGGACAAAGTGATGTGGTGGCGCCAGCAGGCAGATCACGGCTTCCGTGTTGGTCGTCCGCAGTCAAACAGGTCCTACTGGTGCAGCCTTCCTCTGCTGCAGCCGAGAGAGTCTTCTCGATTCTATCCACTACCTTCAAGGCTCAGCAAGATGGAGCACTTGTTGACTATCTGCAAGCAAGTGTCATGCTACAGTACAATAAGCGCTGATTAGAAATATTAACGACGATTGACAGTGCTAATAATATATATGTATATATATATACTTAATATTCTGATCTAGTTATCTATTCTGGTTTTGACTTTATAGGTGTGACTTAACCTTTGAAAAATAGGTCACCTAATAAAATGTTGTGTGAACAACTAAAAATGCCGCGCATCAACTAATGCAGGCCGTCTTCGAAAAACGTTTTTTTTTTAGCATAATTGTGTAATCTACGAGCATAATTTTTTAACTTTGACATAAATCGACAAAATTTGGAGCAGTGCTAGCGGCATAATATGCCACTTTTAGGAGCACAATCCGCTCAGGCCTAAGTCGATCTACGAAAATTTTAGGGTCCAGTTCAAACTAATTGCAACATAATTTATTTCACTGCTAAATGAAGGTTTGAGGTGACCTTGGTAACATACTAAAAATCCCAAAAAATCCCTTCCGTGGAACATCCCAAAATTTAACGATAAACTTGTCAAACTTTTACCACAGGGTACCCGCGTCGCGTAATATTAAATAAACGGTAAAAATCAACCAAAATGCGTCCTTTTTCAGTTTTCATGTTCAATACCTACTACGTAAATATAATTCATGTTAAAAAATATTTGGAACAACGTTTTCCAGCCGAAAAATAAGTCAAATTGCCTTTTTCGCATACCACAGGGTACCCGCGTCGAGAAATGTTTACTATTAATCCAGGGATGAATTACTTAAAAGCCAGAGCTATAAACAGCGATCGGTTGACTCCCCACTTTGGAGAACAAGTTATTTGTTTTGGAGATCTTGCCTTGTTTCTTTGATTTTCACGAATTTTGAGGAGCTGAAAATCGGCTCAAAACACCCTTCCCGTTCGCAATTGAAATCAAAAGCAAACACAAAGTCAGCACTCAGTTGTTACAGTACCTTCTTTAATCTCTCCAACCACCAGTTTTTTTTGGCACAAAACACACGAAGCGACTGTGAAGCACGCAATTCTTAACGCTGCATTTCTCCACCATGTTTTCCTGCACCCACCTCCAATTGCATGCTGGGTAATGGACACAAATCGACAAGGCGTCCCTCCCCCCCTCTGGCACTCCTGTAGGATTTTTTTAAGGTATTTTACCCCTACAACCAAGAGCGGTGATTTGGACTCGAGCCGTTGCTTTAAAGTGACAAAAACACATCCTAATAGGAGCAGGGGCGAAAGACAACCAACTGCAGAATTTCAAGGGTTTCAGTGAAGAATTATTTCATGTGTCCCAAAGCAGAAACACAACAGAAAACCCTATGAAACCCCTCACAAGGCCTACTAAAAGCAAACCAAGTACTTTCCAGCCGTCATCAGACTTAATGATGTCCTCAAGCTCTCCTACAGTGGCTTATTTGTACAAAATTAGAGCACATTTGGTTGGAAATCCTACAGAAGAAAGCATACTTACCGCCGACGGGACCGTAGAGTTCTGCGGAATGGTATCATGGGGAAAGTTTGAGCCCTTGGTTTAAAACGTCAGCAGTATTTAACTATCCCGGGCGAGCCAATCTGGATCTGAGGGGGGAGGGTTGAGTTAGCACTCTGCATTTCACCAATTGAGTCAAATGGCGTCTAGGCTCCAAAGGGTTAAGGAATGAGTTCAAATGTCCTAGTGCTTATAGAATGGTGCGTGTGAAAGTACTTTTCTACCATTTTCAGTGTTATCACAATAGGAATTATAATTGAAATAAATATTTTCTCCAAGGCTTCAGCAACTTAACAGTGGATGTTGTTTTCAGTGTTTAGATAAACCAGGCACACGTGCCAGAACTTCACAGGCGTCAGAAGATTACGAAAGCGCGGGAAAACCTCAACACACACAAGAAAATCTAGCAGTCTGTATTATCCGTTTTTGCTTTCAGTTTCTAGAATATCTTTTCATGATAAAAGCTTAATAAACTAAACTAAACACCGAGAAATCCCTGAGACTCTAGTCAGAACACAAAAGAAGACTCCAAGCAAAAAGAAAACAAATAATACAAAGCAATTTTATTTTTTCACAAGCAACGCGAGCGCATATATGGTACACAATGACACATTGTGTAATTTTCCCCCACGATTATACCATGGTATATGACAGGTTTTGCGGACAGACATTTCCCTCCTCTATATTATAAACAAGTAATCGCATGGGTCCTCGAAACTAAAGGATTAATCACTTGTATTTTTAAACTTTACACGAAATTGCCCTCATCGTGAAATCAGGTAATTTGGTGAAAAGTTTGGAAACACGTGATTAATCCTAAATTTTCTCGGTCCCAAGCGTTTACGGATATGTATGCGAATCACAAGCCTTGATCAATGGTATTGTTGTCGTTTATATGTTTTCCAAATAACTGTTTCCAAATAACTTTTACTAGGCTACTGAACTCGGCACTAACAAACCAGTACATACTGCATTACAATGTTGTGTGCGCTCTCCAGAGTGTATTCGAACATGTCTAGTTAGGTTACTAGAATGCTTGAAGCACTTTCCACACTGCTTACAATTATACGGCTTCTCCTCAGAGTGCATTCGAACGTGTTGAATTAGGATACTAGACTGCTTGAAGCACTTTCCACACTGCTTACATTTATATGCCCTATCCTCAGAGTGGATTCGAACATGTTGAGTTAGGTTACTAGAAACCTTGAAGCACTTTCCACACTGCTTACAGTTATATGGCCTCTCCCCAGAGTGTGTTCGAATGTGTTTAGTTAGGTCACTAGACTGCTTGAAGTAATTTCCACACTGCTTACATTTATATGGCCTCTCCTCAGAGTGCATTCGAACATGTCGAGTTAGGGCACTAGCCAGCTTGAAGCACTTTCCACACTGCTTACATATATATGCCCTATCCTCAGAGTGGATTCTAACATGTTGAGTTAGGTTACTAGAAAGTTTGAAGCACATTCCACACTGCTTACAGTTATATGGCTTCTCCTCAGAGTGTATTCGAACATGATCTGTAGGCTCATTCTGGGTTGGAACATGGTCTTTATGGTCAAAGAATGGTGTCTTATTATCTTCACGATTGCCCAGTTTCTCTGACTGTGGACGTTGCACAGAAGCATAGTATGAACTTCTATGAGTAGGTGCATTGGCCATTACTTCCTCAGACATGTCCTATAGCAACAAACAGAAATTATGATTAAAACGTTTTCCAAATAACATGGTAAAATTGGAACTGAACTACTTTTTCTAACAATTTCAAGAAGTATCCCTCCAGGACACACCATGAGGGGGTCCACGGACCGGGTCCATGAGGGGTCCATGGACCGGCGGTCAGTGTTTTGTGATGCTCCGCTTGAGTGATCACTCATATTTGGTACCGTGCGAAACTTTTGAATTTCTAAAAATACACTAAAGAGTTTGTAAATGTTTCTAAAATGCTAATGACAGGGATAGCTGAGCAACTAGCTTCCCGATGTTTCCTTTTTCTTTACTTATTTTAATTTTAGCTTCAGCAATTTAATCTTGAAATTCAAGTTTCGAATCCCAAAGGACGAGAAGGGGATGGGTATTTTCCTATTATATCCCTTGTTTAAATAGAGTGGAACCTGTCTGAGCGATCACCTATCTTAAGCGACCACCTAACCTAGATCCCAATTGTTTTGTATCGAGCACAATCCATTGTTTCACTTATGGCCTGAGATCCCTGGGCTGCATCACTGATACATAAATAGAGTGGAATCTCTCTGAGCGATCACCTCTCTTAAGCAACCACCTAACCAAAATTCCAATTATTTTGTCTCGAGCTCTAATACAATCCATTATTTTACTTAGGGCCTGAGATCCCTGGGCTGTATAACTGATACATAATTAGAGTGGAACCTCCTTGAGCGATCACGTCTCTTAAACAACCACCTAACCAAAATCCCAACAGATTTTGAAATACCATTAGTGAAACGTTTCGTAGGCGATAATCGAATCTACATCTCAACGGCGAAAAATGTTTTTGGATTGCGAATAGCTGCATACCTGAAAACAAGAAATTTAGCTTCCTGCGGCATCATGCTCTCGTGTTGTCTTATTTTATCTTCCTACAAATGGCGAAGGAAAGTCGCACTCCAAAATCGTGTCCGCTGTTTAAATCGGGGTGTATTCATTTACAAAGCCGTAGTCATATCAAATGAAGCTGGACCACATGTGACCTGGTTAAGGCCTCACATGGTGGACAATCCGCATCCAGTCACTGCAAACCACGGTATAATACTTTCCCAAGCGGAGACGCATTATAAAGGGTAGACGAGCCATCTTAGAGGAAGTGAGGTCGTGAAACATGGAATACATTTAAAAAGAAAGATACGGATTGCTGCATATGGGTGACTCGACCCGTCATGAGGGGTAGACCTACATAACTTGTACTTATAGTTGGGTACTTTTTTAACCCTAATCATGCAACAGTTATTACTGACTCTAGCACGAATAGTAAATTAAAGTAAATTGTTAATTGAAAATGTAACGTTGATTCTCCAGTGAATTAAACCATAGATCAGATGGCTCGCGGATATTGTGATAGCCGAATTGGCATCATAATCTTTCACACTTTTCAGCGGGAAGTTTTTGGCCGATATTTGAGATATTTTGGACCATGATGTTCCGATATTGATGAATAGTAAACGCAAAACAGAATTCTAAGATACCTAATATTTTCGGAGATATAAGTGCCTCTTTCGACCCTTTGTTCTTAAGTAAAATGCGAACATATTCAAAACACCACAACAGATTATTTTAACAATGATGTTATAGATTGACTAACCCATCAGCTTTGTTGGTAACGAGTTTCAGTAAAATCGATGGAATGGAAACTTCTACAGCAAAAGAGATATAAATATATTACCGAAACATATCATGCTTGTCAATTCCTTGCAAAACCTTAGGCAACTACAGTTCTAATTCTACCCGCGGTAATCTATAGCTTAACACCATGGGAAACTACTGTGTTAGCTACAAAACAATCTAGAAAACGGGACGAAGTACATCACTAGATGAAGGAAGTTAGGTTAATTGTGAATGTTTAGTGAAAAGCGCCAATTGTGAATTGATTTAAAGATTTAATAATCTAAACGAAAACTTTGGCGTCGTTCGCGAGTATGTTGTAGGACAACATATTTTGTGACATCATTTGCAATTTCGTTTCGTTTCATCAATACATTTTTGCGCACTGAAGTCGGAAATGTAGCTGGTTGAAACCTTCAAATTCACTCCTAGCCTTTCTCCTCCGAGCTTTCTAATTATGCGCAAAATGGTACATTTCTTGGCGCTGTATACATATATATTGCTGATCAGATCCCTACACCCTAGAAGATGCGGTTGTTTATAATTTCGTCTGTGGTCCCTCCAATTTTCCTACTACGTTTCATAAGCTTGCTTTCGAATTCCTTCCTGCTCCAACGTTAACCAACTTTTGGCGGACCCTAGAATAGTCCCGCTACATATAGTCCCTTTAAACAGGGGTCAAACTTATACGACTACTGGTAAATTAGACGGTCCGGCGGTCATGATGCGGGCAAATGATGGCAAGGTGGTCGGATCATTCGGTTGGTGTGGCCACTCGGTCGGTTGGCTTCCGATCATCCGAGCAGCTTTCGAGCGATGTACGACCCAGCTACAACTAGTCAGATGCTCGGAGGCCATTTCTCCTCAGAGACAAAGGTCGGAGCAGCGGACCAGTCAGTGAGCAGCATTCTGTCACATGATCACACCGCTAATCCATACTTGGGGAAAGACACTCAAGAAGAGAGGTTTTAAATTACCAGGAGTAGCGGACAGTGAGATCGGATAGGTGTGGCCACATAATCGAAGAGTCGGTCCACCCTACAAGTACTCGGGTGGTCACTCCCGACAGAGCCAACAAACCGAAAAAACTCATCCGAGTAAAGATCGGTATAGGTGTGGCCTCAGTAGCCTGTACACAGACCTCCGTAATCCCTTCAAAGGAAGGAAAAGGTGGTCTGTACTACGGATGAGTTAATCGTGTTCTAGGTCACGTGGATAGTTACAGGAATGCTGTAACCAGTCGCTGATTGGCTGGTGCCTCATAGCGGGTGCTGATTGGCTTAGCGGTTATGTTGACCTTAGTTCTGGCTCCGTGGGAAAATCCGAGCTCGATTCACTCTACTGTTTGGAATTGTATTAAGACGAATTGCTATGTCATTTTGTGTCCAGTACTCGGTTAATATCGAGAAAAAAATTATAAGAATATCGTTCATGGAACTGCTGCATTTCAAGTCTGGGAATAAATTATTTCTCTCGAATTTCAAGTAAAAAGTCGGCCTCAACATATATGCAGAAAGTGCCTAGCTAGGAAGTTTGAAAGAATTTGCAGGGAACAAACGAAATTCTTCTTCAGATATCGTCTAGTTATTCAAAACGAAAAGAAAGTCCATGTTCAAGAGCTCTTTTTGCAAAGCGAATGGCTGTGGGAGACGATCAACCAGAAGCAATATCAATAGCATAGGCGGTCAGGCGAGTTGCTTACGAGCGCGACTTCTCAAACCTCGAGTTCACGTGGTTCTCAAACTCACGAATCCATCCAATCTTCCACTTCCTCGAGGATAGAAAGATCTCCAAATCCCTTCCTTTGAATGGATTACGAAGGTCTGTGTATATAGGCTATCGAAGAAGGGAATTTATTTTATTTCCCACGCTTCCCAGCGCGTCCTTGCATTGCCGTTAACAATAGGAAATGAACAATCTGAAATCTACAATGTGTACCGTCTAGTGTTTCTCGGCCAATGGAAATCGATATGTAATTTATGCAAAATTATGTCGGAACACGATTAACTCATCCGTAGTACAGACCACCTTTTCCTTCCTTTGAAGGGATTACGGAGGTCTGTGTACAGGCTAGGCCTCAGCTTCATGAATACAACTTATGATTGGAATATTTTTAGTAACGAGCTATAAACATATAGCAGAATTATCATAGCAACTCTTGGAATGAGGTCGTTCTCAAATGTTTAAACAAGTAACTAACTAAGCAGGCTGAGGCTGTCGAATAGTTCCGTTATGAAGAGAACTTATTATTGGAATTACCGTCTACCCCTCGATGTCGATTCGTCACCCATACACAGCCCCTTACAATCCCGTATCCTCCTTTATTGTATTCCATGTTTCATGACCGGAGTTTCGCAAAGACAGCTTGTCTACCCCTCATGATGGGTCGAGTCGACTCGTACGTCTCATTCGAGTCGTTTCTTAACCCATACACAGCCCCTTACAATCCCGTATCCTCCTTTATTGTACTCCATGTTTCATGATCGGAGTTTCGCAAAGACAGCTTGTCTACCCCTCATGATGGGTCGAGTCGACACGTACGTCTCATTCAATAATAATAATAATAATATGTCTATATTACTAATGATAAATTACATACCAATAGTTACAATGTTATCATAAATTGACAATCAGATAAAAAGTACTAAATCTACATACAAATCTAAGAATTATTTAATAATACAATATTTAAAAAGCTAAGTTATATTTAAAAACACACCTATTTATAAAACTATTTTTAAAACGTTCCGTATTTACCCTTGGCCATAAGCTTTCTTGTCTCCGTAGTTTTAAAGTTGAGTCCTTGATGCGAGGCAATAATTCACTATAAGGGCCTGTTTACAAGGAGATAGGGTTACCCTAGCACTAGGGTTACCCTACCACTAGGGTTACCCTAGCGCTGGGTCATTTCCTCTTATTTTTAGCGATGTGTTTACAAGCAGGCGGGATAACTCAACTCGGCTGCCCGGGTCACCCTAGCGCTAGGGTTACCCTGTCTGAGAGCAAGGGTGACCCTAGCACTAGGGCTATGTTTTGGCCTTGTAAACGGTTTGCTAGGGTAACCCGCCTACCCGGGTCAACTCTATTCTAGAGCCAAATTTCACATTGCAAGTTTCTAAAGTTCTCTAGCAATTAGTAGGTAACATAACAACATTCTAGGAACTAGACAGCTGCAACAAAGGGCACCACAGAAAGAAGAATCGACGTTAATTCACCAAAACCCGCCAGAACTCTACTCGTGTCCGCCATGTTGTTTTCTATGCTTGAATGATTTTGGCGGCCCCGAGCCTAGCGGCTCACAGGCTACCAAAGAATCAGTAAAATCAAAATTACTTCCACAGATCAGTTTGAACCGGATAAAAATGAAAGAATTGTGGAAGAGTAATATTAGTAGCACATGTTTTCATTCATTAGTATGACATTTCATAAGAAACGGCTTTTCAAATGAAGAATGTATTTGAAAGAGACTTCAACTGGCTTGTGTTGAGTTGGCTCGGGCAGTAGGGTAACCCTACCTGAATCATTTTGCATGTAAACCCGGGCTACTTTGACCCTAGTGCTAGGGTAACCCTAGTGCTAGGGTAACCCTATCTCCTTGTAAACGGAGAATTAATTTTCCTGATCTTTTTACATATAGAGCGATCAGTGGTTTCCAAAAGGGAAGTTATATTTACATGAGAGGATATGTATCTACGTTTATGACAGCGAGTTAAAAAAGCTTGGATAGTATTTAGTTCAGGCGGAGAAGCGGCATTACCCTGGTTCCAGAGGGGCTCAGGTACGAATATACTGTAATGTGCCGCGATCGAAAGAGTTTTGATTCCCCGAAGGAGTTTTGTTTTGCGTGACGACCGATGAGCCCCTCTGGCCGCTCGAATAGCCAACCTCAATCTCATGCCCATAGCCTCGCTTTTATGTTTACAAGTCTAGTCAAACTGGTTTCGACTCAGCGGTTAATTTGCATGTCACTTTCACGTGTGAAGTCGTGTGTACTGTGTGATTAAAAACAAAAAACATGCTGTTGTATAGATTTGTGAAGATAAAGGAAACTTCTCCTCGATTTACTTCGTCGGGTTTGATGTTTGGATCTCCCAATGAGCATGCTTTGATTCCTCGTTGTCCTAGCTCTGTTATGTGGGAGTAAATCAGGGATAGAGGGCAAACCACCAGTACAATTGCTCGTTTGGATAATCGAACGTGAAGGAAGAAGCAAATACCAGGTATGAGTTGGAAAATCAGGCCAGTAGGCCGTACTGAGAAGACATCACGCCGCTTCAAGAACATGAACAGACTTCAACTCGTTTATTTCGAGGCTAATATAACTCAAATTGTACAGCACTGTGAAACTTTAACGTTTGTGTATAATATGCCAAGACTCGTGAACCGGTTTGTAACACGATCTCAAGATGAAAGCCAATCAAAATGTTCCTTTGATCCGAATGCCTCAGTTTCCATGGCCACAACTCAATCAACCAATCAGGGACGAGGTACAGATTCTGTACCGGAAGAAACGAAAATCTCTACTCGGGCGGCCAGAGGATCGTCGCTTCGCGACTCGTGCTGAAATCTTCATTTCAGCTGGTCTCGCTTCGCTCGCCCCGACGATTTCGAGCCTCTGGTATCGAGGGTAAAGCGGCATATACTGGCAAACCATAGTTAACTTTAGGGAGAACTATAGATGTAAAAAGATGATCGATTTCTTTCTGACTGTAACCTTCTTGCCTTAGACATCTTAAAATATATAAACACTTATTGCCTTCATTAAGTTTAGTACGCACATGGTCATAAAATCTACAGTTCGATTGAAATGTAACTCCTAAAATTTTAAGAGTTGAACATTGAGGAATATTGTCAACGCACGGATAAGTGCCCGTCGAGGATTTCTTCATAAAAATAAGTTCCTTGCACTTTGACGTGTTAAAAGACATTTCATTAACATGAGACCAATGTTTAAATTGACTTATAGCTTCTGCTGTAGTATCATTACAATTCTTAAAAACTTTGACAAGGATCGTAGAGTCGTCAGCATATTTAGTTAATGTCGATCAAGTCGATTCGTCACCCATACACAGCCCTTTGCAATCCCGTATCCTCCTTTAATGTCTTCCATGTTTTATGACCTGACTTCGCAAAGACGTCTATACCCCTCATAACCATCATCGTCTAAACCGCGATTGTGTGGGAATATTAGTTGGTTGCAATTTGTTGTTTCATTTCTAGTTTCTACATCAGGGGTGTAGGAAGGTCCTGAAAATTGGGAGGGGGGGGGGATTATGAATTCTGGGCCATTTTTATTCTGGGGTGTGGGGGCCGGGGGGCCAAAATGATGTCTTATGGGTCATTTCATTAATGACTTCTGTCAATCTCTCTTCTGGGACTGGGCAGAGGGGGGCAACTGCCTCCCTCCCTACGTCAATGTTCGACATAGTTACTTGAAATACCTGGATTATCCGTATACGTCGCCATAATTTCAGAGTGAGATATAAATCAAGAAACGGTTACTTCGTGCTAGGTGATTCGTGCAGAGCTGAACAACCTTTTCTGCAATTTCCCAGGGCTCGTCAGACGTAACGTTATTGGTTTCATCGTGAAGAACCCTTATTCACGAGCTAATAACTTGACTATTTCTTATACAGGTTGTCACGCCATCACGACAACCCATCTGTGCTACCCGAAAATCTTTAGAAGCTAGCTGTCATATAGTGTATTGTAAAATTGTATGTCATAGGAATATCATCAAAAACTTCCTTCAGACCTGGAAAATTTATCATATCCAGCCAGGCCTCTACAAAGGCTGCAACCTCTCCCTGGAAATCTGTCAAATGATTGCCATTGCAGTGCACGTGTCGAGATAAGAAGTTGTAATACTGGATCAAATACCACAAGCCCCATTGTTATCATATGCCAGCCCCAGAGTGGGTCCCCTCAATGACTGTCAGTTACCCCACTATTGGAAGCAAACCACTGATCAAATGCCCTGGGACTGCCAGGGGGGGGGGGGGGGGGGGCATGTACAGTTTGCAAATGACTGATACATTACTGTCAAAATATCAAGCAGTTTACATGTATGTGCAGTACTGGGAAAAAAACAACGCATTCTCAACTAAAATCAGTTTTTATCATTTGGTGAAATTCCGCAAAAAATCAATGAAAACGCGATATTAAGAGGAATGCGTCCGCTAATAATGCAGTTTTCGCATATAACCAAGACGTGTTTCCCCCAAAGCATAAAAATTAGACGTTGTTGGCGGACCACCGGTTTTTATTTCACCAAATAACTAGTATTTTGACGTTACCACAGAAATTACTAGATACTCTATTAACATTATTTTGGCGGACTGGATATTTTTGATATTTTTAACAACATCGAAAATACATTTTTGAACGGAAAGGCATTTTCATGCAAAAAGTAAGTGTTGTTTAAGGCTGAAATAAGCGGAACACAAAAAAATACAGAAAACTGGGATACCAAATACAAAGTTCTGGCGGATAAATCGAACTCCCGATTCCGCACTGCGGAATGAAGGTTTACTCAAAATATTGCACAGATGATCAAATTTGGCGGACAAAAATAATCCCCGATTCCGCACTGCGGAACACAAGCATTCTCACAATATCACAAAAATGATCAAATCTGGCGAACAAGTAAACCCCGATTCCGCACTGCGGAATGAAGGTTTAATCAAAATATCACAAAAAATTATCAAATCTGGCGGACATGTAAACCCCGATTCCGCAGTGCGGAATGAAGGTTCACTCAAAATATCATAAAAATTATCAAATCTGGCGGACAAGTAAACCCTATTCACCCCGATTCCGCAGTGCGGAATGAAGGTTCACTCAAAATATTATAAAAATGATCAAATCTGGCGGACAAGGAAACCCCAATTCCGCACTGCGGAATACAAGCATTCTCAAAATATCACAAAAAGTGATCAAATCTGGCGGATAAGTAAACCCTATTCCGCACTGCGGAATACAAGCATTCTAAAAATATCACAAAAAATTATCAAATCTGGAGGACAAGTATACCCCGATTCCGCACTGCGGAATACAAGCATTCTCAAAATATCTCACAAATGATCAAATCTGGCGGACAAGCAAACCCCGATTCCGCACTCAGTTTCTCAAAATATCGCACAAGTGACCAAATTTGCTGGAAACATCCAACATTCAATAGGTCCCGATATCGTATAAATATTAAACGGGAACAGATAGATGATGTATTGCGGGAGGAATAAACACTTAAGCGAGTTACTTATAATCGTTTGTTGTCAACAGGATCCTTTCGGCAACGAAGAAACATTCTGCATACGAACTTTTCACATGTCAGCCTCTGTTCTCATCTGCTGTAACAAGTTTCTGTAAAGAGAATATATTGGATACGTTTATACATTTTAAATGTTAGGCATTTAAGAGTGAGAGGATGACGATGAACGGTAGATACATGTCAACTAGTCTACTACACAAGAGTCTGAAAGTCAGATACCGGTAGCACAACCTTTCGAGTTTGAGACTTTAAGCTAGTATAATTTTTAACTTATGATTCAAAGCGAAGGCTTTCGTTCGTTAACAGATGACACTACAATTTCTGTACAGATAAACTCCAATCGCGGTTTACAAGGAAGGCTGCAACTTCTGCATTGAGAACACAGAATACATTTTGAAGTCGTCCCATATCTTGATTTCCTTGATTTTTTTTCATAACCATAGCGTCCGTATTGATCTTACAAAATTTGTCCTCAGAATACGTCGTGACTTTTATTTTGGTTTGCTTTTTGAGATACACATAACTAAATGAAAAGCAACTCAGACGCCGGCAATGTCAGTGAAGTGAAAGTAATCTTGATCTAAATAATTTATACATGCTTTCTTGGATGTAATGTGCAACCTGAATAATATATAAATGCTGTGTTTATCACTCTCATAACAATACCTACCTTCAATGTGTGTGTGATCCTGAAGATTTAGATGAACAACAAGGCTTGTGTGCGTATAAAAGCACATGGCGACGTGTAACTAAAATTGAAGTGACGCTTATTTATTATTCGGTTTTTGGCAGTATTCAAATTTTTGCGCGCCTGAAATAACACTAGTCCTTGATCCGATTGGTTAAAGCTGAGACTTCACAGGCACCGGGATATTCAATTTCATTGAATGGTGTTTTCACATGTAGGTATTATCTAATCGCTAGCGTCATCGGCAATGAACCGTACAAATTATATTGAAGTGGCGGTTTCATCCTGGCAATGGAAACCGATAGTTATGAGATGGCCAGAGCACAAGAACATGGAGAAGTTGTCCGGGAACAAATGCTTTTATTGTCTCAGTGAGACTCCCGATCAATGAAAAACGCCGACTGCGTGATGTACCAGTTGAGAATATCTTAATACGGTTCACTTAATGCCGCGTCACATCAAGAGGATTGTATCAGCCCATCACCTAAAA
Source organism: Actinernus sp. WN-2022 (assembly GCA_030867875.1). NCBI lineage: Eukaryota > Metazoa > Cnidaria > Anthozoa > Actiniaria > Actinernidae > Actinernus > Actinernus sp. WN-2022. Next base: position 53,053 of record JAOWCC010000008.1, read on the forward strand.
CCTTCAGATGTTTCTACTTCGAATAATTCTGTGTAAACCAAGGCATGAAGCACCAATAATTCCTGCCGAGAGAAAGATATTGGCCCGGAGATGCGATTGTTGTTGAATCAGTAGACGTGAGCCGAACCCAAGCGTACTAAAACAGCCGATAAATTTCACTTGAACAATATGCATCCAATCTAATTGATCAGAACGACGCATCTGAGTGTGAGCAAACATTCCCATGCGTTTGATGCAGCCACAACACTGAAGAAAAGCTGAGTAGATTGAAGAGGTAGACAATATCCAACTAATGTGTAATTATTATATCCTCATTTTAAGTGTTATTCTCTAAAATTTATAGATCGGCTTGGCCAGATTTCGGGTACACTTTCGATCGTCTGTGAATCGAGTCTCAGTTCTCGTTTACACTGCATGCTAAACAAAACTAAATTGCCAAAGAAAGAGCTGCTAGTAAGTTTAAAAATTAACTGGCATGTGAGGTTCAGGGCTAAAACATAGCTGATTGGTTTTAATAATTAGTTTAATTACCGGCCAACCAACTGCAACGGTTTTAAAATTTGAAGCAGGGCCTTGAAGCTATCTCTGTCTAAACCGGTTTTGTAGGCAAATGATCCTTTTTTCAACGACCCTTGCATAAGATTTGTTCGTGTGGGATATTTTGAGAAAACATCTATTCCGCAGTGCGGAATCGGGGTTTAGTATTGTCCGCTAGATTTGGTCATTTGTAGGGTATTTTGAGAAAACGTATATTCCGCAGTGCGGAATCGGGTTTAGTACTGTCCGCTAGATTTGGTCATTTGTGGGGTATTTTGAGAAAACGTCTATTCCGCAGTGCGGAATCGTGGTTTACTATTGTCCGCTAGATATGAGGACTTTGGTTGATTTAACCTCACATATTAATCGTAAGAAATGTATAAATTTTTGCGTATATTAAAAACTTTTCCTCCAGAAATGCTGTTTTTGTGATGGTTTTGTTTTTGCACCGCCAATAATGGGCAAAAATTAGAGGGACAAATTACGCTTCCGAAAAAAGTGTAATTCACACAGTTTTCATCGGAATAATCGTAAATGAGAAAAACTGATTTTAGTTGAGAATGCGTTAAAAGATTTCAACGAGGTGAAGTGAAATTTCACTTGTAAAAGTGATAAATCCCCTAAAAGTGAAATTTCACTTTCCTTAGGTGAAATTCCCTTTTGGTGAAGTGAAATATCTATTTATCTTCATCAGAAGGAAATTTCACTTCACGTGAAGTGATATTTCAGTTCACGATAGGTGAATTAATATTTCACTTCATCTTAAAGGAATATTGTGACTTTTGTAGTGTTGATCTTTACCAGCGCGCACTAAAAAGATTCAAACAGCGAGCTGTTAAGAAAGCAACATTGGAGAAAATATGGACTTAACTCCGTGCGATAGACCTTTCCAACGCGGCGACCATCTAGGAATAAGCCTATTGTTAATGCTTACCCAGCCTCGGTTAAACACGTTTGAGACCGAGGCTGGGTATTAAAGCATTAACAATAGGCTTATTCCAATATGACAGTCGCGTGGAAAAGGTCTGTTACATCGCATCATAGCTGCCTTTAGAAAAAAAATCATGCTCTTGAGCTTCAAAATGATGTGTTTTCAATTGCAAGATTTGTTTTGGGTACCTCTTTGTGATCGGAAGAGGAGAATATTCCTGATGAAACATTAGCGTGTTCTGGACTAGATAAGGCTTCTCAGTTTTTTTCAGTTCCAGCTCACTCTCTCTTATTTTCTATTGTTAATGTATTAGATGTAACTCCTGTAGTCGCCAATCTCCAGCTACTATTTGGCGAACCACAGGTTTTCTTGAAGTCCAAAGTCTCTCGTGTCAAACACGTGCGCGAGTTGAGCATACACAAAAACAAACAGTTTTTGTCCTTAAATGTTCTTTACTTTCTCCCATCTCGACGCAAACGGTTTCTAGAATAGCATAGAATTACAACTAGTCTAAGCATCATCATAATCTTGGCATACAACGAGAGTAAATCGCCTAAAACTAACTCACAAACATATACAGTGTGAACCGTAACAATCGTGCATAACATGTCATACTTACAAACACGTTGAGCTCTAATAAACTTCAGCCTAGTACGAAATATTGCCATATGGCACACTATAAGCAGAAAATTGTGCCCGATGCACAGGATAAACTATTACCACGAAACAACCCCCAAAACATGGCTGTTCCGAATCTCCTTCCCCGAGCACCGGGGTCTGGGTGCTAATCTACCGCGAGATACCGCTGAACAAAACAATAAATCTTACGGGTACAGATAAAACAGAATTCAATCCGTACCAATGTCAATCAATGGAACTAGATCCTACATTCCCACCCCATTAAATGTGACAGAGGTGACACATTTAAACAATGTTCAAAGTTCAGTGTTCCTGATTTAGATATAGACATCATGGATATTCTGTGGTGCAGGCATCGTTGATATTCTTATTAGTGTTCAGCGTTGCTGGCTTCCAGTAACACACACTTGTCAATAGGGCGGTCTAACACGGATGTCCTGGTCCTAACTTTCACCCGTCGTACACAGCCATCTCTGCCGGGCATCACTTCAACTACTCTTGCCATCGGCCAGAAGCTTCGTGGAGAAGTATCATCGACTATCAGCACAATATCGTCAATGGCCAAATTTCTGTGAGGGTGGTTCCACTTCTGCCGTTGCTGCAGCAATGGGAGGTACTCTCTGGTCCAACGTCTCCAGAACTGATCTGCCAGAAACTGAACCTGACGCCACCTTCTACGTGAATATATATCCTCCTTCCTGAAGCTTCCAGGTGGTAGGATGGATCCAGATCTGAGCAGAAGTAAGTGGTTCGGAGTGAGAGCTTCTAGATCTCTAGGGTCACTAGAAACCTTTGTAATGGGCCGTCCATTTATAATCGCCTCCACCTCGCACATCAGAGTCAGCAAAGCCTCATCTCTAAGAATCTGCTCTCTGAGAAGGGCATTCAGGATCTTTCGCGTGGTTCTGATGCATCGCTCCCAAATACCACCATGATGAGACCCGGCTGGAGGGTTGAAAATCCACTGCACGTCTTGCTGCAGCAGAGCTTCGTGGATTTGCTGATTGTTCCACTGAGCAATGCAATTACGGATGTCCTTCTCTCCACAAACAAAATTGCCACCATTATCACTTCTTATCAGCACCGGCCTCCCTCTTCTTGCAATGAAACGACGCAAAGCATTGATGAATGAGTCAGTATCGAGCGAATGAGTCACCTCAATATGTACTGCTCTGATGGCCAAACAGGTAAATATGCAGCCATATCTTTTCACTTGACTACGCCCTTGCTTTACCATGAATGGGCCAAAGAAATCAACACCCACTTGGCTGAATGGAGGTAGGTCTGCAGTCACACGATCCTTGGGTAGATCTGCCATCTTCTGCTCACTCACTGAGCCTTGTCTCCGACGACAGTCAAAGCAACTTGCCAGGAGTTTCCGCACTGTTGTATTTGCCTTTATGACCCAAAACTTTCCTCGTCGCAATGACAGCACATATTCTCTCCCCGAGTGTCCAGACATGAGATGATAGTAGCGAACTATCAAGTTCGTAACATGGTGATCCTTGGGCAGAAGTATTTGGTGCATGGCATCTACAGGTAATGAAGCACGCCGTAATCGTCCACCAACTCTCAAAACACCATCAATGAGGATTGGATCCAAGTGTAAGATACTACTGCCCTTCCTTACTGCACTTTCCTTCATACATGCACTTGGCTACGCCGGGCATAAGTTACCTCAAAATCGATCACTAAAAGCGAGCCAAAAATATATAAACCAGCACATCTTGTTTAATTCGCTGTCAAATTTAACGAAATTTTCGTATGTTAATATTAAAATGAAACAACGTCTTTAGGATCAAACACGTTTGTATATTGACGTTGGTGTGACGTCATAACGAACGACTCCTTTTAAGGTCAAATTCTGCGTTACCTATACGTTTGAAATAAAGCATGTTATCACAACAACATAAATATGTGTTTTTGATTGCCGCAATTTTAAAGTCTCTACGATAAATATTTGCTGAGTTATTAAGAACTGAAGTTTCCTGTGACGTCACATTTTCTGACGTCATGGGTCTGACATCAGTCATGCTTTCTAAATTGAATAAACATAAAAAAAACATATTGCAGCTATTCCGTGTACAGTAAGTACAGTTCCTCTTTAAAACCCGAAAAATACTTGAATAGTTATTTTTAAAAGCCGTTTTCAAAAATATATGACGTCATAATGACGTATCCTCTTTTTCACTGGGAATTTTCTCAAAAATTGAAAATTCTAAAAACATACGGTTGTGGGTACCGATTTACTCTTTTAATTGCTAGATTGTCGTAAACAAATATTTTAAACTCTAAAAGATGAATGAAGAAGTTATGTTGTAAATGGTTCTGTGTTGAATATTTCCCGCCAAATTTTGGCGGGAAAATTGCCAAAATTCAAAATTTAATAACTTTTCTCCCTCTTAACCAATCGAACTCGGGTTTTCGGTTTGTTTGTTGTCGACATGATGGGAATTCGAAAATATAAAATTTACTGATGTTCAAGGTAATTGAAAACATCGAGAAACCTATTATAAATGGATACATGACGTAACTGTGACGTCATCAAGATGTCTACGGTAGATCAAATAATCGGATTTTGTTTAGGTCGTCGGTCTTCATCATCCCACAAAAATTCAATCTTCTATGTTGGAAACTTTTAAAAATATAGCAAAGTGATAGATTTTAGGGTCATTTGTGCCAAGCGTGTGGCTCACAACCATCCTTGGTCTGGACTCTCTTGAGGCTGTTAATTTCTTCTGCAAAGTGCTTCCCTTGAACATATCTCACGATGCTAAGTTCAGCTACTTTTATCTCATCTACCGTTATTGGTTCCAACGTTGACTTCATCTCGTTCTGCTTTGTGGCTCCAGACTTTCTTTGACTCGCTTCGCGCAGATTTCCTTTATATCTGAGCATCCAGGCAACAAATTTCTTCAAATCCTGCCATGAGGAGAATCTTTCCAGTATCTTGTCTGTTTCAATAATTGTGTCACTGACAACTATGGTGCAAGTTCTTGCTTCCTTCTTTACTTCAGCATCACTGTTGGAGACCTCATCTATGCCTGACGATGAACAAGGCCAAGTTTCTTCAGGTTGCCACAGAAATGGTGGCCCTTTCACCCATCGTGTAGCAGCAAGAAAGTCATCCACTGTAAGTCCTCTGGAGGCATCATCGGCTGGATTCAGCTTTGTCTCCACATGTCTCCACTGCGAGGGCTCCGAGCCATCACGAATAATGGCTATTCTGTTTGCTACAAATGTGTGGAACCTCTTGCCTTCATTGTAGATATACTTGAGTACTGTAGTGCTGTCGGTCCAGAAGTGTGAGATGTCAATGGGCATCTCCAATTCCTTCCTCATCATCTTGTCTAGTCTAACAGCCACTGTTGCAGCAGATAATTCTAGTCGTGGTATAGTGATTGCCTTTAAAGGGACTAGCCTTGATTTAGCCATCATTAAAGCACAATGAATGTGGCCTTCCTTGTCCACAAGTCGAAGGTAGGTCACTGCACCATGACCAGTCTGGGAGGCGTCACTGAAATGATGAAGTTGGCAGGACACAACTTCAGAAAATCCACTTGGCTTAACACAGCGATCAATAGAGTATTCTGCTAACTTTGGGAGCTCATGGAGCCACTGCTGCCAACAGCCTAAATACTCTTCTGGAATAGCATCGTCCCACCCCAACTTTCTTCTGCAAAGGTCTTGCAGTAGAGCCTTGGCTGGTAGTATGAATGGACCTGCAAACCCCAAAGGGTCATATACTGAGCTCACAATCGATAGGATGCCACGTCGTGTAAAAGGTTTGTCTTTGATCTTGATCTTGAATCCAAACTTGTCCGTTTCCATGTCCCAGTTGACACCCAGAGCTCGTTCGACTGGCAGGCCTTCGAGATCTAAGTCCTTCACTGATTTAGCTCTTTCAGATTCAGGAACAGATGACGTCACCCGTTGAGAATTGGACAACCACTTGGTCAGACGAAATCCTCCCTTAGATAGGAGCTCACAGAGTTCTTGCATAAGAATAATAGCTGAACTTTCATCTTTGACTGCCTTCAGACAGTCATCCACATAGAAGTTCTTTCTCACTGTCTCTATAGTGGCTGGGGCGAATGTGCTCTCATTGTCCTCAGCTGTCTTAAGCAGCGCATAGCTGGAACAACTAGGAGATGACACTCCACCAAACAAATGAACTTTCATCCTGAACTCTTGTGGTACTTGATCCATATCATTCCCTGGCCACCATAAGAACCTTAGAGCATCACATTGATTTGGCGTAACACGAACTTGATTGAACATGGCTTCAATGTCAGACATCAAAGCTACAGGTTCTTGTCCAAATCTTGTTAACACTCCGACTAAGGTGTTGTTCAAGTCAGGACCCTGGAACAAACAGTCATTCAGGGAAATGTTCCTGTACTTAGCAGCACAGTCAAATACAACCCTGGTCTTGTCAGGTTTCTCTGGGTGAAATACTGGATGATGAGGCAAATACCACACCAATCCATCTGAGCGATTCAGTGCATCCTGTGGGACCTTCTCAGCATACCCCTTGTGGAGATAATCCTCAATGACTGCTGCATACTTTCCATGCAACTCAGAATCTCTGCAGAACCTCCTTTTTAGATGTCTCAATCGATGTTCTGCCAGGGGCTTGTTGTTAGGTAGAGATGGGGGATAACTTTTCCAAGGCAATGCTATTTCATAATGACCCTCCTTCAGTTCTATTGTTCTTTCCATTATCTCAACTGCTTTATGGTCTTCTTGGGACATTTGTGTTGTAGCATCAGCCATCGAATCATTGAACTCTTGTTCACAGAACTTCCTGAACTGTTGATCTAAGTCAATGTCCCCTTTAATAAAATTAGCAGTGTGTCTCGCTCTGCTACCTTCACGACCCAATGGACCATTGACAGTCCAACCGAAGATAGTCCTTACTGCATATGGTCCTTCTCCCCGACTCTGTTTGACCTCCTTCGGCTCGAGGGCTTTGACATTGTCGTTCCCTATCAGTAAACCGACTTGTGCATTGACGTGAGGCACATAGACACCATGTAGATGAGCCCATTTTTCTACATCTTCCTGCCTAGGAATGTCATCAGATGAGACCGGTAGCATGGGGGAAGAGAACACCACAGGTAGATCAACAAATTCATTTTCCTCAAGATCATACACCTCTAGACTTACGACACTGCATTCGACCTGGCTATTTTCTTTCTCTAGCGTCGTTAAGGAGAACCTTGTCTTCTCGCCTTCTAGACCCAACTGTGTCAGGAGTGCATTGGTACAAAATGTGGAGTTGGACCCATTATCTAGGAAAGCATAAGTGGTGACAGAGTCTCCAATTCCTCTAGCCTTCACCCTAACCGGCACGATTGGGAGCCCGATAGTTGATTTCACGGTCTCGGTCAGTCCACACCTTTTTTTCTCCAACCTCAATGAACCCGTTGTTGGCTTGAGTGCCTGATCTTTGACCTTCTGTCATCGCAGGTTTATGACCAACATCTCTAACTGGATTTCTATCAGAATTGGCAAAAGTAGGGCGTTGCAGCAATGTCGAATGCTTCCTGCCACAGTCTTTACAAGTGTCCCTTTTCCTGCATTCTTTTACTCTATGATAAGGGATTAGACAATTGTAACAGAGAGCCTTGCTCCTAACAAACTTAATACGGTCATCGTAACATTTGCCTTTAAACTCTCCACATTCCTCTAGCTTGTGATCTTTACTACACATGAAACAGCTCTTGTTCCCATAGGTGGGCAGGACCCTATTTGGATTATTGCCAGAACAGTTCTCTTCTTCTTTAACTTGGGTGGCAAAACTTTGTCCCTTGGTTCGAGGACTGTGACCTTTCTTCTCCTTGTCCTGTTCTCGGGAGTTACTAGAAATGTCCCCAAACAGAGGATGAGCAGTGACACGGGCTTCCTTCTCAATAAAATTAACAATGTCATCAAATCTAATTTCTCTATCTTGATTCTCTGATATGTTATCTGCAGCAGAACGCCATCTCTTCCTCGTGTCATATGGCAACCTTTCAATGATACCCTTTAAACTGTCAGGATTCTCAATCTTGCTAATATGCCCAACTTCTTTCAAAGTATTCCTACAACTAATCAACATGACTGAAAGGTTCTGTAACCCTTTACTGTCTTCTGACTTAAGTACAGGACCCTTGGTGATTTTGTCAACATATGCAGCAGCAATTTTGTAGTTCTGACCATACTTCCTTTTCAACAACTTCCGCGCCTCGTCATACCCTGTCTCTGGATTCATGGATAAACAGCTCTGCATCAATTCCTGTACCTCTCCCTTTGTGTACTGCACTAGGTAGTATAATCTAGCACTAGCACTGGTGGTTTTTGCCTCAATGAGACAGTCAAAAGCTCTCACAAAATTGCAGTACTCGATCGGGTCTCCACTAAATAGTGGAACCTCTGGTTTAGGGAGAGTCAGCACAAGTGCACTTTGATGTTGCTGCATCACAAGATTTTCCATGCACTTGGCCTGTCTTTCTTGAACTTCAATCATCTTTTGAAGTGCAACAAAATTCGAAACTGGCTCATCTTTGTCCAGCACACCACGGTCACTACTGTGTATGGGCTGGTATTTGGCATCTTTAGGAGATATAACCCTCTCGGGATGCCATTCGGGTGCTTTAGGGTCAAGCAGGGGGTAACTCAGTGTTTCTGTCTTTACTGGTCCTTGATGCTCTTTAGTCTGCAATTGTTTCTCACATCTAGAGTGAAATACATTGTAAATGTTGTTGATACACTCAACGTTCAATGTGTGCGATATCTATACTCTGATACAGTACCGCCTGGAACTATAGGTACATTTATCGCGAGCAAATCGCGATGAGATCGCGATCAATGACCGCGATCTGCTCGCACCTTGCTCGCGATCTGCTCGCACCTTGCTCGCGATCTGCTTGCACCTTGCTCGCGATCTGCTCGCACCTTGCTTGCGATCTGCTCGCACCTTGCTCGCGATCTGCTCGCACCTTGCTCGCGATCTGAACGCACCTTGCTCGCGATCTGAACGCACCTTGCTCGCGATCTGCTCGCACCTTGCTCGCGATGTGACCGCGATCAACTGTGTCTGAGATGGACATGATCGCAGTCACGTTGCGAAACTTTTACAATTTCTTCCCTTGACCAAAACACGCATTAGGTAAAAACGGAAAGCTCAATATTACAATTATATTAATTGTTACATGAAGAAGTACTTGAGAGTAAACTGTCGCTGGTTAGAACGGATCATAAACGTTTTGACGGCCATTCCTATATTTTGGTCGATCGAGGACAGTAGTATATAGGGCGCATGGAATTACCCCCTTTTTTGCGGCGCTATGCTAATTTTTGCGGCGCTATGCTAATTTTTGTGGCGCGCTCATTAATTCAATGACGTCACGGTTCTATTGTCTTAGACTCATGAATAAAGTGCGGTGGTTTCTCATTATCTTTTGTCTTGGACTCATGAATAAAGTGTGGCGCTCTCATGAATAAAGTGTGGCGCTCTCATGAATAAAATGCGGCGCGCTCATGAATATCTATTGTTCCTTTGGATGAGGTCATCGATCTATTCGGGCATGTTTGGGCAAAGCCTATTGTTTGGAGCAGCTATAAAGCTAGAACCGATCGGTCCTGAATCCATCAAAGCTAGAACCAATCGGCCCTGAATCCATTCAAGAAATTGAACTTTGAACAAGATGGTAGGATCTCGAGGCAATCATGGAGGAAGATAAGTTGTACGCTGTAGCCTATACACCTGATGGGGATAGCTTTGGAGAACTAACTGAGTATGGAAAGAGAGCATCAAACAAGTCTGGCATTAGCATTTCCGGACATCTGTATGAGTTTTTAACAAGGGAAAATATTTTCACTGAAAACTACCAAGCATTTGCTGAATTGTACAAAGCACACAAGATTAAAGGGAAGTTAAGGGAGTACTATTGGCCTGAGAAGAAGGAAGACACTTTGCTAACCTGTGATTCTTCACTAGATTTTTATTACATACCCAAGCACATTATTGAAGGGGGATTTTACCACAAGAACACAACCGGAGACGGATTCAAAAAGATAAAAGTCTTTGACGAGTTCCCTAACGTGTGCAGAATCATTAAGAGTATCTTAATAGACTTGACCACATCCAACGCTGAGAAGATAAATTATATGCGGCTATTGATCCCGAGGAACCAACCCGTTTCCGTAAAACTATTCCAACATTTAGACATTTTTCCTAAGTATGGACACCATTTCCAGGAACTGCAGGAGGAGTTTGAGACAATGCAGAATGGTAGAGAGGGAAAGAAAGCTTCCTAAACTATATGGTGTAGCTTCCTGTGATCACTGGGTTCAACGCTTAACCCCGTGGGGAGAGCGCATGATGAGACTTCGCGGTGTAGATGTTTCTACGTGGGATACAAATATAGAAACTATCCTTAAAGGGAAGTGGAGCGATCGATCCTACAAACCTGATGCTGAGCCAGAGTTAACTACATTCATGCGCGGATGGAAGACTGATGAATATCAAGTTCTGGCAGACCTCTTCTTAGAGTGTGTATCTAATGGAAACCTGAAATATGAACGATACCAGCGGAACACTAGCTATGGGGAAAGAATAGAGCTTGAAGAGAAGAGTCATGTACTCTTACCTCATGACTCTGGATTGCATTTTTCTTATTTACCGTATGATCTAGTAGAGGGAGGGTTCTACGAGGTGTTCAGAAATCACTTTCAACTTTGCCTAGATTATTTAACAGTTCACTGGGGTTTTTACGAGATGTTAAAATTAATGTCGGCAGTTCTGTACGATCCAAATACTGAGGATCGGGAAAAGATCCATCACCTTTGTGCATTACTTCCTAAAATAAAGATAGATGCAAAAACTTTGTGCAAGGCAAAGATGTTTGATGAACTAGATATTTTCCCTGTCTATGGCAAAGAACTTAGGGGATTGCGGGATGCATCACTTACGATTGAAAAGCAAGTAAGCCATATGATTTTGTAAATACCTCTAAGTATCTTGTGAGATGAAATAAATTATTGGTGAAAGAACGTCTAAACTGTCTTTATTATTTTCCTTTACAGTTAATAACTCATAAGATAATTGTATACAAAATCCACTGTGACTCATAAGAGAAATTTTGCTATTGTCCTAAGGGATTAACGATAACTGAAGAGCCTATTGTTTGGAGGAAAACTCTTGTGATGCAAATTCTTCTCGAAAAACTGAACTAAATTACCATACGAATATAAACAAACCACTAGATAATTAAACAAAGTTTATTCAATCTCAAAAACACCAATTTTAAAAACAGTTCGTTTTCCTTATCCTCGCGGAGTTGATAACTTTCTTATTTCTCAGTTCTTGGGTTGATATAATGCACCGTGTTACAAAAATACACTGATTTATGTTTCATTGATTTTTTTCTTGTTGACAAATGCTGCTTACTGATTGCTTATATTAAAACGATGACAAAAAAACTTTCTTTTTTGACGTTTTGCTTCTTGTAAATATGGTTTTCGTTCTTGAGTTGATAACCTATGGACTTGTACCAAGTGGTTGGATAATTTAACAAGATACTTTGATCCACAATTAGGTACAGGGCAGTTTTTCAAAGTCCGATTTTCCATGTTCACTCGTTGAAAGTTAGTATCAAATAGCACAAATCTACTTGATCGTCCCTTTTGTCGCCTTTCGTCCCGTTTGTCTCCTTTTGTCCCGCTTTTTTTCGTTTTGAAATTTAAAAAAAGGTATAAAACGAAAACAAAAAGCGGGACAAAATGAGACACACGGGACGAGCGGGATAAACGGAGATACCTCTAGCCGAATGTGGACACGTCTCTTGTCCCGTGTGTCTCCTTTTGTCCCGCTTTTTTTCGTTTTGAAATTAAAAAAAAGGTATAAAACGAAAACAAAAAGCGGGACAAAAGGAGACACACGGGACAAGAGACGTGTCCACATTCGGCTAGAGGTATCTCCGTTTATCCCGCTCGTCCCGTGTGTCTCCTTTTGTCCCGCTTTTTGTTTTCGTTTTATACCTTTTTTTAAATTTCAAAACGAAAAAAAGCGGGACAAAAGGAGACACACGGGACAAGAGACGTGTCCACATTCGGCTAGACGTATCTCCGTTTATCCCGCTCGTCCCGTGTGTCGCCTTTTGTCCCGCTTTTTGTTTTCGTTTTATACCTTTTTTTAAATTTCAAAACGAAAAAAAGCGGGACAAAAGGAGACACACGGGACGAGAGGGACTACTGACAAGAGACGTGTTCACATTCAGATAAAGGTATCTCCGTTTATCCCTTTCATCCCGTTTGTCGCCTCTTGTCCCGCTTGTCCCGCTTTTTTATGCCTCTTTTTTTTATTTCAAACGAAAAAAAGCGGGACAAAAGGAGACAAACGGGACGAAAGGCGACAAAAGGGACGATCAAGTAGATTTGTGCTATTTGATACTAACTTTCAACGAGTGAACATGGAAAATCGGACTTTGAAAAACTGCCCTGTACCTAATTGTGGATCAAAGTATCTTGTTAAATTATCCAACCACTTGGTACAAGTCCATAGGTTATCAACTCAAGAACGAAAACCATATTTACAAGAAGCAAAACGTCAAAAAAGAAAGTTTTTTGTCATCGTTTTAATATAAGCAATCAGTAAGCAGCATTTGTCAACAAGAAAAAAATCAATGAAACATAAATCAGTGTATTTTTGTAACACGGTGCATTATATCAACCCAAGAACTGAGAAATAAGAAAGTTATCAACTCCGCGAGGATAAGGAAAACGAACTGTTTTTAAAATTGGTGTTTTTGAGATTGAATAAACTTTGTTTAATTATCTAGTGGTTTGTTTATATTCGTATGGTAATTTAGTTCAGTTTTTCGAGAAGAATTTGCATCACAAGAGTTTTCCTCCAAACAATAGGCTCTTCAGTTATCGTTAATCCCTTAGGACAATAGCAAAATTTCTCTTATGAGTCACAGTGGATTTTGTATACAATTATCTTATGAGTTATTAACTGTAAAGGAAAATAATAAAGACAGTTTAGACGTTCTTTCACCAATAATTTATTTCATCTCACAAGATACTTAGAGGTATTTACAAAATCATATGGCTTACTTGCTTTTCAATCGTAAGTGATGCATCCCGCAATCCCCTAAGTTCTTTGCCATAGACAGGGAAAATATCTAGTTCATCAAACATCTTTGCCTTGCACAAAGTTTTTGCATCTATCTTTCCTTTAGGAAGTAATGCACAAAGGTGATGGATCTTTTCCCGATCCTCAGTATTTGGATCGTACAGAACTGCCGACATTAATTTTAACATCTCGTAAAAACCCCAGTGAACTGTTAAATAATCTAGGCAAAGTTGAAAGTGATTTCTGAACACCTCGTAGAACCCTCCCTCTACTAGATCATACGGTAAATAAGAAAAATGCAATCCAGAGTCATGAGGTAAGAGTACATGACTCTTCTCTTCAAGCTCTATTCTTTCCCCATAGCTAGTGTTCCGCTGGTATCGTTCATATTTCAGGTTTCCATTAGATACACACTCTAAGAAGAGGTCTGCCAGAACTTGATATTCATCAGTCTTCCATCCGCGCATGAATGTAGTTAACTCTGGCTCAGCATCAGGTTTGTAGGATCGATCGCTCCACTTCCCTTTAAGGATAGTTTCTATATTTGTATCCCACGTAGAAACATCTACACCGCGAAGTCTCATCATGCGCTCTCCCCACGGGGTTAAGCGTTGAACCCAGTGATCACAGGAAGCTACACCATATAGTTTAGGAAGCTTTCTTTCCCTCTCTACCATTCTGCATTGTCTCAAACTCCTCCTGCAGTTCCTGGAAATGGTGTCCATACTTAGGAAAAATGTCTAAATGTTGGAATAGTTTTACGGAAACGGGTTGGTTCCTCGGGATCAATAGCCGCATATAATTTATCTTCTCAGCGTTGGATGTGGTCAAGTCTATTAAGATACTCTTAATGATTCTGCACACGTTAGGGAACTCGTCAAAGACTTTTATCTTTTTGAATCCGTCTCCGGTTGTGTTCTTGTGGTAAAATCCCCCTTCAATAATGTGCTTGGGTAAGTAATAAAAATCTAGTGAAGAATCACAGGTTAGCAAAGTGTCTTCCTTCTTCTCAGGCCAATAGTACTCCCTTAACTTCCCTTTAATCTTGTGTGCTTTGTACAATTCAGCAAATGCTTGGTAGTTTTCAGTGAAAATATTTTCCCTTGTTAAAAACTCATACAGATGTCCGGAAATGCTTATGCCAGACTTGTTTGATGCTCTCTTTCCATACTCAGTTAGTTCTCCAAAGCTATCCCCATCAGGTGTATAGGCTACAGCGTACAACTTATCTTCCTCCATGATTGCCTCGAGATCCTACCATCTTGTTCAAAGTTCAATTTCTTGAATGGATTCAGGGCCGATTGGTTCTAGCTTTGATGGATTCAGGACCGATCGGTTCTAGCTTTATAGCTGCTCCAAACAATAAGCTTTGCCCAAACATGCCCGAATAGATCGATGACCTCATCCAAAGGAACAATAGATATTCATGAGCGCGCCGCATTTTATTCATGAGAGCGCCACACTTTATTCATGAGAGCGCCACACTTTATTCATGAGTCCAAGACAAAAGATAATGAGAAACCACCGCACTTTATTCATGAGTCTAAGACAATAGAACCGTGACGTCATTGAATTAATGAGCGCGCCACAAAAATTAGCATAGCGCCGCAAAAATTAGCATAGCGCCGCAAAAAAGGGGGTAATTCCATGCGCCCTATACTACTGAGGACGCGTCTGGCCTCTACATTTCCAATAACTTACATGCTACTTATAGACCTGATATAAAATTCACCATACCCCTTGTTGAATCTTGTTGGGCTGAGATTATCACTGAAAACAGCAAACCAAATATCATTGTTGGCTGTATTTACAGACATCCAACAGCCAATATATCAGATTTCACCGATGAGTTAGAGAGCATAATTAAAAACTAAATGAGAACAAACAACACATTTACATAACAGGAGACATTAATATTGACTTTCTAAAATACAATGACCACTCCAAAACAGAAGACTATCTTGATATGTTCTACTCTAATGATCTCCTCCCTCTTATAACCAAGCCAACCAGAATTACTGACCACTCCTCTACCTTAATTGATCACATGTATACAAATGCTCCTATCCACGACACCACATCTGGTATCGCCTTAGTTGATTTATCTGACCACTTGCCCATATTCTGTATTTGTAATGCTTCAATCCGTAAAAACAAACAAAAAACGTTCTTCAGAGATTATAGCACTTTTAGTGAAGAGTTGTATCTAGCTGACATGAGCTTAATCGATTGGCCAAACATATATAATAGCTCTCACGATCTCCATGAATTAACTGCTGGATGCATAAACAAAATTAAAGAAGTCGTAAATAAACATGCTCCCTTAAAACAAGCATCTCTATCTAAGATGAAGCAATTAATAAAACCCTGGTTATCTAAAGGCCTATTAATTTCAATAAAAATTAAGCAAAAATGTATAAATCACATTTTTTAAATAGGGATCCAGAAAAAATAAAAAAATAAAAACAATACTCTAACTTACTCAACCGAACGAAGGCTAAAGCAAATAGCGATTACTACAATCAACATTTTGAAAAGTACAAAAACAATTTGAAGGAAACTTGGAAATTAATTGGTACCCTAATTAAAAGAAAACTCAAAGGTCAGTCTAATTACCCATCTAGAATCATAAGAAATAACAAGACCTACACAAAGCAAACCGATATTGCAGAACAATTTAACCAACACTTCATTAATGTAGGACCAAACTTAGCTAACTTAATTGAAAATAATAATAACAATGACCCCAATAAGTATATAAATAACACCCCTATAAACAGCTTTTATTTGTCCTCTGTTACTGAAGATTATGTAACCCGTCTTTTCGGTGAGTTAAATGAAAAGAAAGCTTCACTAGACATTCCAAATAAATTAATTAAATACGCAAGTTTATAATGAATCAATTTCACAAGGCATTGTCCCTAACATATTGAAAATTTCCAAAGTTACTCCAGTGTTTAAAAATGGCATCGCTACTGATCCCGCAAATTATAGACCAATTGCAATCCTATCGCCTTTTAGTAAAATATTAGAGAAAATTGTCTGTGATCAGCTGAATGTATTTATTGAGAAACATAATATTCTATTCCAATTTCAATTCGGCTTCAGAAAGAACCACTCAACTGAACTTTCCATCTTAGAAATTACTGATAATCTGAAAACCTCAATAGATAATAATTCAGTTACTTGTGGGCTCTTTCTGGATTTTTCTAAAGCGTTTGACACGATTAATCATGGAATATTGTTAAAGAAATTATATAAGTATGGAATTCGTGGAGTAGCTCTGGAATGGTTCAAAAGTTATCTTGCAAACCGTACACAGTTTGTTAAAATTGGTAATTCAGAATCCACTCCCCTTGATATTGTCTGTGGAATTCCCCAAGGATCTACCCTAGGACCATTATTATTCTTACTATACATAAATGACTTACCAAACTCATCCACAAAACTTTCTTTTCGTCTATTTGCTGATGATGCAGATATTTTTTATACTAGTAAAGATCCCAAAGAAATTGAAAGAGTTATGAATAATGAACTCCAAAATGTTATTAATTACTGTAATGCAAACAAACTTTCTATCAATATGAAAAAGACAAATTTTATGTTGATTCGCTCTTCAAGGAAGCAACCTATACCAAACATGAACATCTTAAACATTGAACAGAAAAACTGTATCAAATACCTAGGAATATATATTGATGAGCATTTAAATTGGAAAAACCAAATAACTCATATAAATAATAAAATAGCTAAGAACTTAGGTATCTTTTATAAACTACGTAACCATCTAAATATTCAAATGTTAAAACAACTCTACTATACTCTTGTCTTTCCGTACTTAAACTATGGATCAATAAGCTGGGGAAATACTTATCCAAGTAACTTAACAAAATTAAACACTAAACAAAACAATTGTATTCGCAGTATCTTTTTTGCCAATAATAGAGAATCTGCCCTTCCCTACAATCAACTTCTCGATATTCTAAAACTTGAGAATATTGTCAAGTTTAAAATTTGCACATTAACATATAAACTATATAATAACCCAACTAGTGTTCCCTCCTTATTCCACAATTTTCTATTACCTGTAATTAATGTCCATAGCTATAACACTAGACATGCAGCTAGACACAACTTTTATCTGCCAAAACTGGTAAATTTACATTTAAGTATTCAGCTTCTGTTCTATGGGAAACCATACCTGGTAGTATGAAAGCATTAGCAACAACAAATAATTTTAAAAAGTATTATAAATCTAATTTAATGGTGAATCAAATCTAGGATTTCTAGAACTCCCATTGAATTATAGAACTAACTTAAACATAATCTTTTTACTGTTTTTGCCTTTGTTTTCTCTCTCCCCCTCCCCCCTTTTTTTCCCCTTTCCAAGTTCATTTAATTGACGACGTACGCATTATATATACAATACTTATAACACAACATGCTCAGTTATTCAGTTTATTTACTCAAATGTAAACGGTGGCCAACTCGGAAGCTTAATGCTACTTTGGCAACCGTACACCCTCTACAAGTATCTCTCTATTTATTCTGTATGTATATCATTAATTTGTTTTAAATCTATTTTGTCAAAAATGTAAAACCTATTAACAAGTGTGTAATAAAATTGAACTTGAACTTGAACTTGAACTCGTCACATATTTGAAAACAAACACGAGCACTGAGACTTGTTTGTTTCACATCTGACATCAGATCAATCACTGCAGACCGTTCTCACGGCAATCTTTTATCTTTCGTCTTTGTAGCTGTGTAGTGTAGTTGACCTGACCCAAACTGTAACGTCTTCTACTCAACTGTCAAGCAGTTTAATAGCTAGTCCAAAGAAAAATTAAACAACTGAAAGAAAAGATCTAGAAAAAGCTGAGAGATTTTCTACATGTACATGTAGTTCACTGTGCATTGCCATTTCAATTTTCAGAATACAGCTTGTTTGTTTCTTGTTGGCCGACTTTTTGAAGCGTCCAAGAGTGGTAGTTTAGAAGCGCGGTAGTTTAGAAGACACGGAATATAATTTTGACTTACTTCCTTACATGTACTTGCCATTATCGGTGTTTACATGAAGTTAAAAAACGTACAACGTATGTTGTGAGCTTGGATTATTTTCCAGTCAAGGATTTGCCTTTATTTGAAATCAAAGTGAAGTTCTCGTGATGACGATTGACGACTCGATGTTCGGCAGGTACAAAATGCAGACTGGAAAATGCAGACTGCAGACTGGAAAATGAAGACCGGAAACTGCAGACCAGAAACTGCAGACCGGAAAATGCAGACTCGAAAATGCAGACCAGCCAAAATCAATAAGAAACATCTAACGGTCGGTAACAGGGCGACTCTGCAAGGCTTTAGATGACTTAGACCCTTCTTTTTTGGGGGGTTATAGACGTCTTAAATGCGGGGTCTTTGCTTTTCTCTTGACTGCCGGCGAGCCACGTATGCGAGCCATGCCGAATCCGAGCTTTTCATGACAAGATTTCCTTAAAAACAGAAAGGAAAAGCTAGGTATTCCGAGGTATTTTTAATTATTTACTTACTTTTTAATTACGTTAATTCGTATTTAGTCGGGTCCTTTCTTCAGTTAAACTGATTCAGTCCCATCTTCTTCTGTCCACCATTTTTAATTTATTGCTATGCACAGGAAGCCCAAACCAGCCTCTCCAATTATATATAAATTGTTCTTGGAGGGGCTATTAAATTAAGGATTTTCTTGAACTTTCTTGTCTATTAAAACGATCGTCCTTTACCTGTGAACTTAAGCCACAAACTAGTCCTCAACACTAAACGTCGTTTTCCTGGGCGCTCAAGTTTGAAACGTTTTTCAGTTAACGGTTAACGTTGACGGGGTAAGTCGTAGGAGCCTAGGTTTTTGAGAACGAGTGCTAACTCTCTTATCCACGTTTCAAAGACGGATCGATATCTAAGACCTAAAAAAAAAACGGCCATAGGTATTGCATTTAACAGTATGGTCACCGTGAGATCTGTTGCCGCGCGGCCAGTCACCCATCATCCAACAACAAACCTCGCCCAATCCGTATAAAGTGGACACCCCGGCAGAATAATCTCATTACTAGAACGATTATGAGTATTATGTTGCAATCAATCAACTTCACACCGGTGTTAGCTTAGAACTTTTCCGCAATTCGCTTTATCGGTTTATTTGATACAGTTCTAGAGCAATTACAGTATTGTAAACAGGGCTGTAAAGTGAACTGTCATCCAAATAATCTTGTGTATTGTATAAAGATGCGATCAAGGACTTTGACCAGCCACTGAGAGTTCCAGAAGTTAATTCTGTACAAGGTGCGATGGAACTTGCTAAGAAGTTGCAGACTTCTCTGACTGGCGCGCAAGGAAACGAGCGACTGTCTCAAGCCGTTGCAGGCGTAAATGATATATTGGTGGACATGCAACTCCAGTTTTTAAGCGCAATGAAGCAGTCTTCCATTTGCAAATATTTCTCCTAATTCTTGTGTGTACAGATTGGCCGTTTTTATACTACAGACGTCTAAGACGTCTAGGCGCATTAAACGTCTGACCGTTAAGTGCGACTGATATAAAAACGGGACGCATAAGTTTGGACTGCGGCACATAAAATACCACGATTTTCTTAAAAAGAAACTGGGTACTATTCTCGGAAGAGACTGGATACTACCGGACGACTGGCGCGAAAAAATAATGAATGATCGTGAATGTCACTGATAATGGCGGAGCCATCACTGCAGTTTCACAGAGTCGACGAGAACTGAGAGAAAAAAAAATAATGAAAAAAATGTCTCCTATAGAATATGGATGAGGATATGGAACTGGCGAAAACTCTTTTGTCTTGTGTGTTGTGCCCGTAAGCCAAAACGCAGGGCAAGAAGGAAACTCAGATGAACAAGTGATGGTGGAGAAATGGTTACCGCTTTCATAAATCGATTTCCAATAAGCCCTGACTGGCTAAGTGCGTCCAAGTTTAGTGCGTCTCGTTTTTATACACTTAGCAGACGAAGATAAATTTAACTCCGTCTGTCTTATTTCCCGTTTTTACACTAGACGTCTTAGACGTCTGAGACCACTTAGACCACTTAGACGTCTCTAGTATAAAAACGGCCATTTACTTACCGACATGAGCTCACAATGATGACGACATCATATCCCTGCAGCTTTATTCCGGGGGGGTAGTCCCTTATATGGGCTATACGGGTACATGTGCCGCGGGATAGGGTATGGTTTTTGAGCTGCCGAAGTCTGGGATAGGGTTTCCTTTTTACGGTTTTGGTCTGGGAAAGGGTATGGATTTTGATATACTTGTCGTTGACGCCATGCTTAGCGCTCTATCGACCACTGCACTACAGCTTAAAATATCATATTAAAACAAAACAACGGCTTTCGTAGTGTAATTGTAATTAAGAACTGTTCGGGATCTGGACTCTTTCGTACATGTATCTAATGTCATGCTGTGTAAGCATCACAAGATCTCGTCTGGGATAGGGTATAGATTTTCTGCTTCAAGTCTGGGAAAGGGTATCAGTAAACGGCATTTTTAGGTCTGGTTTTGAGGTCTCCGCGGCACACCCCTACTGACCCAAAAATCTTCTGAGTACCCCCCAGGGTCTTTATTGTAGCTCCCGTAAGCTTACGAGAACTATTCCCATATAGCAGACAGTTCCAGTTACGGACACTTTTCTGATTCCCAAGGGTGTCCGCTTTACCAAACAGGAAACCCAAATTTATATGTAATCGGAGAGACTGCTTTGGGCTTCCTGTGCATAACAATAAATTTCAAATGCCGTGGACAGAAGAAGATGGGACTGAATCAGTTTAACAAAGACAGGAGCCGGCTAAATACGAACGTAATTTAAAAGTAAGTAAATAATTCAAAATACCTCGGAATACATAGCTTTTCCTTTCTGTTATTAAGTAAATATTGTCATGAAAAGCTCGGATTCGGCGTGGCTCGCATACACGGCGTGGCTGGCGCCGGCAGTCAAGAAAAAAAGCAAAACCCCACATAAGACGTGTATAACCCCCCCCCCCCCCCAAAAAAAAGGATCTAAGTCATCTAAAGCCTTGCAGAGTCGCCCTGTTACAGACCGATAGATGTTTCTTATTGATTTTGTCTGGTCTGCATTTTCGAGCCAGTCTTCATTTTCCGGTCTGCATTTTCCAGTCTTCATTTTCCAGTCTGCATTTTGTACCTGCCGAGGAAGAAGCCACCAATTAGGAAGAAATATATAAAGCTTAAAATTACACTTAAATTCTCGAGTCCTATGTATCTCAGTTTCTTCTCTTTCTAGAGACCGTTTTGTGAAGCATGCTATAAAACAAGGACAAAATACTTACCTAAATAGAGAAGAAACACCACACAACACTCGACTGGCAAAACAAAATGGCGGAGGAGGGACATGAAGAAATGGACATGAAGAAATGGACTTCCTGTGGTAAAATACAAACCACAGGAATCGCAGTCTTTTCTCTGTCTGCATACCACAGGAATCCCGGTATCTTTTGTATTCTCTGCAAAATGGTCTTTCTGTGGTAAATGCTCGACCTATTTCGTTCATATAACGTGTTTTAATTTTTGCTTTCATTGCTAAGTACAAAATACAAATGTTTTTCTTTTTCTTTTGCCCTTAGACAATCATTTCTGTATACGTTCCCAGACATATGAAGGAATACAAGGGGTGTCTATAAAACTAAGACCTATAAAACTAAGACCAAAGAAACACAATGAAGTTTATAAGTGGGCAAATAATGACGGCATAGGACTTCGTATTGTTATTATATTATTTTGTCTTCGTTGATGTCCGTCTTTTCAGTTGTACTTTGAAAAAGACCTATAAAACTAAGACAGGCACAACAAGACTGCAGAAGCCGACGTCAAAACCTGAAGTCTTTATCTGTTCTTCATTGGGCAGTAGTTTGAGAGGGACCGAATTAGCCGTTTTTTAGGGTGTTATGCAAATTTTTAGGGTGTTATGTTAATTTTTGTGGCGCTTTCATTAATTCAGATGACGTCACGGTTCTATTGTCGTAGACTCATGAATAAAGTGCGGCCTCTCATGAATAAAATGTGGTGCTCTCATGAATAAAATGTGGCGCTCTCATGAATAGAGTGTGGCGCTCTCATGAATATCTATTGTTCCTTTGGATGAGGTCATCGATCTATTCGGGCCTGTTTGGGCAAAGCCTATTGTTTTGGATCAGCTATAAAGCTAGAACCGATCGACCCTGAATCCATTCAAGAAATTGAACTTTGAACAAGATCAATCGACCCTGAAACCATTCGAAGTTGAATAAAAAAAGTAATAAATACCTCGCAATATCTAAACCCCTTTGTAGCGTAAATAGTAAGAACAAACTACTCGTGATAGGCTCTAAACTGTCTTTATTATTTTCCTTTACAGTTAATAACTCATAAGATAATTGTATACAAAATCCACTGTGACTCATAAGAGAAATATTGCTATTGTCCTTAGGGATTAACGATAACTGAAGAGCCTATGTTTTGGAGGAAAACTCTTGTGATGCAAATTCTTCTCGAAAAACTGAACTAAATTACCATACGAATATAAACAAACCACCAGATAATTAAACAAAGTTTATTCAATCTCAAAAACACCAATTTAAAAAACTGTTCGTTTTCCTTATCCTCGCGGAGTTGATAACTTTCTTATTTCTCAGTTCTTGGGTTGATATAATGTACCGTGTTACAAGATTACACTGATTTATGTTTCATTGATTGTTTTCTTGTTGACAAATGCTACAGACAGTTGTGTTTTTACCGATGAGAGGAAAATTAATGACCTAGGTAGTCTGGTCTAGTCTAAAAACTCTACTTCAGCTATAATTTTCTAGGCTAGTCTTGAAATTGTTAACCTAGGTAGTCTAGTCTAAAAACTCTACTTTAGCTATCATTTTCGGCTTGGTATATAACGTGTTACAAGATACAATGATACGGAGATACCAAGATACAGTGATACGGTGATACGGTGATACAGTGATACGGTGATACGGTGATACGGTGATACGAAGATCTCAAATTTCCTTTAAAATAAAAAAAATGGGGGGGGAAATACTTTCCCACAGAAATGTAGTTTTTGCTAGCCTGAATTTCAGCCGTCTCCTCCGTTCGTTCCTCCGAACCGGAGGAGACGGCTGAAATTCAAGCTAAGTTTTGGCAGCAATTTTTTAATCAGTACGCAAAAGGAAGTTTTTAACCGGAAGTAAAAAGTTCTGTTTGATTGACAGCAGGTCAATTAACACATGACATGTGCTCACTCGCCCGTTACGAAAGCTAGCATAAATTCATTTCATGTTTATTGAGAAACGTTTTTCCAGCCCCGATCCATGAGTTGTTGGCCTTATGTCTTCCAAAAAGCAAGCAAGGCTAAATGCTCCAGCAGGGCTAAGCTCCAGCAGGATGCCCTTAGCGTGGAAAGAAGCAAAACAAGGCCAAACAATGCATATATACGACTACGAGCCTCGCAAAACCCGACAAGTTCAGACACAGGTAGCCCAAGCTTGGGATTTGTATATTAAATATTTAACAGCATTTGTATTAGCCTGATTATCAGACTGTCGATGTCGTCCGCTCACTTCCTCCCACCTCCCAGGTAGGTGGGAGGAAGTGAGCGGACGACATCGACAGTCTGATAATCAGGCTACATTTGTATGGGATTTTTTAGTTTTCCATGTACAACGTAAATCTTGAATAAACCTCGACAAAAACCTATACAGTGTCTTCTTGTGTTCCTTAACTATGTCTGTGCCATGTTACAGCGAATTTCAGCACATGGCACAGACATAGTTAAGGAACACAAGAAGACACTGTATAGGTTTTTGTCGAGGTTTATTCAAGATTTACGTTGTACATGGAAAACTAAAAAATCCCATACAAATGCTGTTAAATATTTAATATACAGATCCCAAGCTTGGGCTACCTGTGGTTCAGACAGAGTGCCGAGTGGTCCACATCTGAAATAGGAACCAGACGTGAGAAGATTTGTTTCCAAGAAAGCATTAAAACTCTGAATCGCTTGAAACCAACACCACGATCTCGCTATTTGCCGTGCTGTTTCGCTGTCACTGGCATTTAAGGCCTTTGATTTCTGTGCCCTTCCTTTGCCATTTATAGGTTAGGACCTTTCGTCTTTTCCATTTTCCATTTTCCAAGTCACCTTTGATCGGAAATCAACATTGCATTTTCGGGAAATCTTTGGCTATTTTCTACGCTTTCGATTTTCAACCAAAATAGAGTTTTTAAAAAGCTCTAACTCAAGAAGAATTGATTCGATTTGTCTGAATTTTTTACACAATATCAATTGATATCTCTGCTGCAAAACAAAATGTGTTGGGGAATTGGGAAATTCTAAAAAGAGAGCTCTTGACGGTGTTTCCCGCATATCTAGTCGGATTTTCACCGAAAGCGTGATTAACCAAATTTTGTAATACGATTCCTCCGAAATGCGACGAAGCAACCATAAAATATTTTTGGAGTCAGTGGAGCTTAATTCTGAAAGATGGCGGAAAATTTTCAAAATCCCTCCTGGATAACGAATTTCATAATTTCTACCGGATTAAAAACCCAATCGAGCCCACGAATTTCCCCCGGATGCTTCGAATATCATTTTAACAGTACTCTGCAGGAAGCCAGTTGTTCTGTCTTTAGATTCTAATTCGATTTACGAGTGCGACTTTTCACAACTCTACAAGCAAACACATACTCGTGTTACCTTGTTTTTATGTCTCCAGTATTACTAAGCTGTATTTGAAGATCTCTACTTTCCTTGCGAATGATATATTTTGAGTGCAAAATGAAATGTCGTACTCGCACTCGAGTCAAACTCACAGCGAAGTAACAGCTGAACTCGGCAGATTGGAGTTTGACCCGCGATCGTAGTTTTGATAGCAAGACTTTCTGGACGTACTGGAGGATGAAAAAAAAGGTTAAGGACATTGCTTTCTCTACTAATAAAAATGAAAAACATATACAGATACAGATAAGTCGTAACACCTCAGTGGAGTTTAGCCGTGCGAAATTATAATTACGAATGTTCTTGATGCCAGAAGTGGTTGCTTTGTATTTCCAACGAAGCCCCGGAAAACTCACGTAGTAGTCCTTTTGAACCACAAGTGTTCTCTTGTAGACCTAGAGAAAGGATTATTTGTCGAGTCACTTCGCCTCGCTGTCTCGGTCCTTTCTCCGGCATTCCTCTACTCGCCACTCTAGACCGGGATTCGAAGAAATATTCGAACTAAAGTTTCATTTAAAAAAGTATATATACAAAAGTTAAGATAAAAGAAAGTTAGTTAAGCATATATACCTAACAATAATTACACGATGGCCCAAACTAGGGATGGATTTCGAAAGATTCGGGAGTCATAACAACAACAACGATCTTTCTGATTTCGTAGCCTACGAAAATGACTTGCGCGCGCAAAGCACCATGGGCTCGGACACAGGGTCTTTAATAGACAAGCTAAGTTTGATCTGTTCTTTTGGAAAATAATGCTCACTTTGACTAGTTGTTAATTGAATTAGTTTTACTGACTCGGTTCCAGTCTCCCGCCCGTTTTGTTACCGGCTAATTGCAATATCACCAAGAAAAAAAATCAAGCAAGGGTGAAAAAATCGTGCAAGGTTCTGATGCCAGAAAAAATTCTTGCAGCAACTGAGAAGTCGTAAAAAAAATTCGAGCAAAAAAAACAGGGCCCTCTCCATCAATTTTCAAATCAGGGTCCGTCCCTAAATCTAGTTGCCAATGAGAATAAAGCTTTCAGCGTTAATTTCGTATTTGTGTTGCAAAAACCTTTCGTCAACAAGGGCAATAAAGTGGTTCAATGTTAAATGCGTAACGTTCAAAAGTTAAAATTAAATAACAAAATAGTCAGACAAAGCAGTCATGCTGAAAGATAATACCGTTAAATTAGCGTCACGCCACGGCTGCAAGAGCTCAAGTGAGCCATACAACAGTCCGTTTCATACAGAAACCTGTATTTAGCGGGGCCATTTCGCGTCCGCTTAAAAAAAAAGGAAATTTGAGATGTTCGTATCACTGTATCACCGTATCACCGTATCACCGTATCACTGTATCACCGTATCACTGTATCTTGGTATCTCCGTATCATTGTATCTTGTAACACGTTATATACCAAGCCATCATTTTCTAATCTAGTCTAGAAATTGTATTCTTTTCTAGTCTAGTCGTTCTAGACTACAAAGTATCTAGTCTAGAAACTTTTTAAAGACATTTATTAATATAAATCGACTTAATAAAACTTATTTCTAAAAGGTACAAATGTATTATTCATCGCGGAATCAACTGTACCACTGTTCCGGAATAGGTTGTTTTTGGAATTGTTTATTCAACAAGAATTTTCGGTGGTGAATTGCAGCCTCGGTCGCTTCTTGCCATCCATAATCTTCCGCGTTCATCAAGTTTTGTTTTGTTTCCAATATTTTTTGGAAATCAGGATCTTTTCTTAAGCTGTGAATCCATTTCATATCTTCGAACAACACTTCTCTTAGGTCTTTTCTATAGGTAGGAACCAAAGCGTTACTGGCTTTGATTTCAGCAACTTCATGACTATCCCCATCGTGTTCATACTTTTGAACCAACGCTTCCCAATCTTCCTGGTGCCGTTCTTTTGCTTCGTTACGAATTCTTTCCCAAACATCCTCTTCTCCGTCATAACTATCATCAGTGGAGTCCGCGCTCTCCTGAGAATCAGAGCATTGATAAGAATCTTCAGTCATTTCAGCATCTGAGTTGGAACGATTAGCAGCCATCGTTTATATCTTTACTCTTCAAGGATCGGGAGTATAATGTTAGACCCTTAAAAGTTTCCAACTTTATAGAAAACAAATTGGCGTGGTCACTACGTTTAACAAATGTCGATTTGCTGATTTAGCTAAGGTCTCTCAGTTAGATCAACATTATAAGTAGGATCCCTAATCAACATATTTTCCAATATCAACAACTGGATTTACAGTCCTCGACAAAAACTTTCTTTTTGAAGTTTTGCTTCTTGTAAATATGGTTTTCGTTCTTGAGTTGATAACCTATGGACTTGTACCAAGTGGTTGGATAATTTAACAAGATACTTTGATCCACAATTAGGTACAGGGCAGTTTTTCAAAGTCCGATTTTCCATGTTCACTCGTTGAAAGTTAGTATCAAATAGCACAAATCTACTTGATCGTCCCTTTTGTCGCCTTTCGTCCCTTTTGTCTCCTTTTGTCCCGCTTTTTTTCGTTTTGAAATAAAAAAAGAAGCATAAAAAACGGGAAAAAAGCGGGACAAAAGGAGTCAAAAGGGACGAATGGGATAAACGGAGATACCTATATCTGAATGTGAACACGTCTCTTGTCAGTAGGCCCTTTCGTCCCTTTTGTCTCCTTTTGTCCCGCTTTTTTTTCGTTTTGAAATAAAAAAGAGGCACAAAAAACAGCCTAACATTATGGGACCCAAATTTTCGCTCCGTATTCCAACTGCGCATGTCACTGACGCACAACGTAGCTATAAATAAGTAATTCTTCACTTTTCAACTAAATTTCTGAAAATTATTATCTTTTAGAAGTAACGTTTTTGAAGCCGTTTAATAAACTCACAGCACGTGTTTTATCAGGTCTAAATTCTTCCTTCTTCTCATTTATATGGCTAAAAAATCCGTGATTCGTGAATTTACGGACAAATTGTCCGTTACTTATGGTCGTTAACGGCCCTTCATCACCCTGAGAATTGAACAAACCCCGAATGGAGCAGTTTGAGTGGGACAAACTACGGCCGTGTCCGTAACCGTGCTGAAGCCGTGCTGAACCGTATTTCTGTGATTTGATTGGATCAGCAGGACAAAAACAATGGGAAACCATTTCAATGTCACGGATGACGTACGGTAACCGTATAGTCAGACAGTGCTGTAGTTTGTCCCACTCATACGCGCGAAATCTGCTCTAAACATTGTGTGCCGTAATATTTTTCGACGAACCAAGTTCGCGTTCCTGCACTCCGTCCCTACAGTAGTGGCGTTGTATTTTTGCATGAGTTAGATGTGGTCATAAAAGTGAAGACTCAGGAAACCAAATACTTTTTCGAAGTTCTAGAATAATTGTAAATAAAAATAATCTATTGATAATTGTTTCCCTTGGTGTATTTGGTTTGCCTTATGTGAACACCTCACAGATTCTTTCGATCATCATCACGGTAAGGTTACGCCCATATTTTGACATACTTTATCAGTCAATTACTTAATGTTTCCCAATTCGACCATACGTATACAACCGCCCGAAACCTGGTATTAAACGAGTTTGTAGAACTCGAGGTCTCAACTATTGCAGCTCGACACATGAACCACAAAACAAAATTGAGCTAAATGTCAAAACGTAATACGGACTCGTTGGAAGCTTGTAATTGTAATCTGTACAGTTTAACCCTGGGTCAGCGATTAACCTGGCTTCGAACAACCGAGCCCAGGTATAAAATGAAGACCAGGATGCAGTGTAGACTGGGTTAGAAAAACACACTCACGTAATCTTTATATGATGTACAAGCAAAAGCCATTGACTTCACACAGGCTATCACTTCCGCTTACTTTATTGCGAGCGCGAGCAAAATATTTTCTGGCTTTGTGGTAAAAAGTGGGATCATCAGGGTCCGAGCACAGCCAAAAACGGCAATTGAGCTGTTCGGCGAAAGGGTGAATTCGATATTATTTGCAGGAACGATTGACTCCTTTGTCAAGTGGAGTCGTAAACTACACCTGATCCCCAAGAGCCTCATGCCATCGCCGTTTCCGGAGTCGAGCCTAAATCGAACACAGTTTCAAATAAGTTGACAATGCTTGACGACGGCTTGTTCCCAACGTTCACGGGCTCAGAACTTATACATATATACCTTATTTTGAAACTGGTCTAAAAGTATATCGGCTCTAATGGGCAAGTGTATAGTAAAGTGGTGTAGAGCACGCGCTTCGAATCCAACGATTTGGTGTTCGATTTCCACACCAGCCAGTACCAATGTTTTTAAATTATTTTTCTCCTTTTTTAGTTTTACTTAATATTTTCCTCTATTTTAAGCTATTAGAGCCGCCTTCCACACTCAAAACATTGTTTTGTCAGTTGGCTCTCAAGCTCCAACACGATGGCTCTTATTAAGCTCCTCGGGATTATTTCAATTAAATGGCACGAGTCTCTGGAATAGATACTGTTGTGCTATTATTGGAGGTTTAGTTGCGATCGGTATTGATTGTGGATGAAAATGCGACCGTGATGTTCGAGTGATGGGGATCGAGGATTGATGGCGGCTGTGTACCTGAGGTCGAGGGGTAAAATTTCAACAGAATTCGCAGAAATTGCATACAGAGCATAAAGACTTCAAGTTTTGACGTCGGCTTCTGTACTCCTGTTGTGTCTGTTGTGTCTGTCTTAGTTTTATAGGTCTTAGTTTTATAGACACACTTTGCCGTACTTTGGTTTCAAAGTACAACTGAAAAGACGGACATCAATGAAGACAATATAATAATAATAATAAAATATTTACTCACTTATAAACTTCATTGTGTTTCTAAGGTGTAGTTGTATTCCTCCATATGTCTGGGGACATGTACAGAAATGACTGTCTAAGGGAAAAAGAAAAATATAAACATTTGTATTTTGTATTTTGTAATGAAAGCAAAAATTTTATGAACGAAATAGATCAAGCATTTACCACAGAAAGACCATTTGGCAGAGAATACAAAAGATACCGGGATTCCTGTGGTATGCAGAAAGAAAAAGACTGGGATTCCTGTGGTTTGTATTTTACCACAGGAAGCCCATTTCTTCACCTCCGCCATTTTTTTTTGCCAGTCGAGTGTTGTGTGATGTTTCTTCTCTATTTAGGTAAGTATTGTGTCCTTGTTTTATAGCATGCTTCACAAAAGGGTCTTTAGAATGAGAAGAAACTGAGATACCTAGGACTCGAGAAGTTGTCTATTCAATTTCAGTGTAATTTTAAGCTTTATATATTTCTTCCTTAACCATGCACATTTGGGATCAACGTCCTGAAATTCAGGACAATGAACAACTCTATTGTTTTCTTTCGTTCTTTGTATTTCAGGGCATTGTTTTGCTGTAGTTCATTGTATTATGGGGTTAGGGTTCTTTGTATTTCAGGGTATTGTTTTGCTGTAGTTCATTGTCGTTGATACACCTAGAAAGAGCCCACATTTTGTGGCTAAATATTTGCAGAATGCAGTGGCACTCTTGAAGCTCTTTAGAAATATCTGGCTCCGTGGCTCCGTAGTTGCCCGCGCAGTTGTTTTAAGGAACTGAAATAGTACTTAACTGTATTAGCGATTGAAAGTCATTTTGTAGCTAAAGTCTTAGGCAAAGGGTTAGAATTAGCAAAGTCTTACAGCCTCCATTTTGAATTTATTATCATCACAAAGTAGGAGAGCAGAGAACTAGGGAGACAGAGGTCATGGCTCCGTGGATCCGTGGATGAACAAAACACACAGGAATTCCATAATATAGTGTTTATTCTCCATAATTTTATTTATTCAAAAGTACATAGTATTGATCTTGAGTTTTCGAACAAAGATAAGAAGGAAAATAAAGAAAATTAATTATACATGCTTAAGCGGCTTAAATGTGTCAAATTCAGTTTTATCAAAATTATTTTATTCCAAAAAGATACAGTGGATAGCAAGCAGGAAACAGAGTTGTGTTGTCAGTTTTGGCACACTGATTTCGCGGCTCGCTATAGATTGCAGAATAACCCCCCGCTCAAGGTCGTTAGGTGGAGACGCCAACATGTCAACGTGTTAGGCCATATATGGTTATTAAAATTATAAGAATGAATAAATATCTTAAAATAACCCCATCGTACCTCATTGTGACTTCGACCCCTGGGACGTTTTTCTTTTTTTTTTTTCTTTTTTTCTGGATGACTAAAACGATATACAGTACCCATGTGTTTAGAAAAAAAACAAATTCCATCCCAGTTCGTATAGCCATTATATAACCATTTATACTAACCTTTATACGTTTATTTGATGTGTTGACATCATACATGTTGCTTCGTCCTACTACTGCGAACAGAGAGACTGGTTCACACCCAGACATATCTCTCTAGCGCGTTTACATCATACATGTTGCTTCGTTCTACTACTGTGAACAGAGAGACTCGTTCACACCCAGACATATCTCTACAGAGAGATAACCATATATGGACTAACGTGTTGACATGTTGGCGTCTCCACCTAACGTACTTGAGCGGAAGGGGGGGGGGGGGGATTCTGCAATTGCTCCATTTACTTAAAAAGAAATGTTCCCATTTAAGAAGCATTATGTTTCTACATGTATGTTGTGTAGAGAATCAGCCCTAAAAAAACTAATTTAGTGAGCACCCATTGTTGACGGTTAGGGTGTTTTTAAATGATGGGTTAGGGTTTGGATTAATCGTGTTTCGGAATCTATAATGAGTTTCACTGCAGAGCCGCAGAGCCACATCAAATATAACCTTGCATTGGTAGGGTAGACAGGTATCGTGTTTGGAATCTTATAATAGTGTCACTACGGAGCCACAGAGCCACTTCAAATATAACCTTGCATTGGTAGGGTATAGACAGGTATCGTGTTTTGAATCTATAATGAGTTTCACTGTGGAGCCACGGAGCCGCGGAGCCACTTCAAATACAGCCTTGCATTGGAAGGGTATAGACAGGTATTGTGTTTAGAATCTATGTATAATGTTTACTATGGAGCCAGAGAGCCACTTCAAATATAACCTTGCATGGTAGGGTATAGACAGCTATCGTGTTTGTAATCTATAATGATCGAGTTTCACTGTGGAGCCACGGAGCCGCACTGCCACTTCAAATATAACCTTGCACTGGTAGGGTATAGACAGGCATTGTTTTTGGAATATATAATGACTTTTAATAGTAATATAATAGGCTAAGTCTCGTGTTAGTGTTAAAGCTGGTTTAACTTAGTTTAAGTGTTACTCTGAGTGTCATTTTAGCTTGCTATGGTCTGCCGGGAACCACAGAGCTGTTTTTTTTGGGGGGAGATCTTGAAAATTGACGTTGTATTCTGCAGTCGCTGCACTTCTTTTGTTCCTACCAACCAAGATGGCCGCTACGCTTTTGTGATTGTATTCCCTTAGGAATGATATTGCAACCCAAAAATATAAATTATTATATATGCTTATTAAAGCTTATAAAATATGAGCATTCCTTATGTTTTTTATACTCTTCAATCTTATATTCTTCAGTCAATCTAATTCTATGCGTACTGACCACTACATGTAAATTGTACTTTATATCGCTTCTATTGGGATGACGAATCATAGAGCTTTTGAATTCTTCTAAGATGACAAAATGTTCTTCAATAATTATCATATCAGGTCCATCTAAATTATGCTTTCCCTTAGATTCCATTCTCTACTAAGCTTATATAAAGTTATCAGTCCAATATTAAATCATGATTGTAATTTGTCCACAATATCTCCACATAAACATGTTATGCACCTATCAGCAGCCATCCCCTTGGGGGGGGGGGGGCAGGCTGGGGAGGGGACTTTGTCAAAGACCCTTTGCAAGCATTGTTATTTCTCCCACCCTCTAGGGGAAGATGACCAGTAAAAGATAGGAATTTCCCCTCCCCCCTGGGGCACAAAATATTCAGGTTAATTTATAATTATTTTTTTGACAACGAATCAAGAACATTGGCATTAAATGAGTCTGTACATCTTCTCATGTAAAAAGAAGTGCCCATGCTCCAGACGTCCTTAATCCTCCCGAGCAACATACATGTATGAACAAGGTTGCATAAAAAGAACACTCAGAGCTTAGAGTTAACAGTTGCTCAGTTGAGGTTGAAATATAACAAATCAACTGTGAAAGAAGGCTACTTTGTGACGTTTATACAAAGTCCCCTGTATTCTCCGTGGGGTAAGGTTCGAAGATACGAATCCCCCATATTTTCCCAACCCCTGGGAAAGGTTCTTCAGCAAATCCCACACAGGGTCCCCATGATAATCATTGTCAGCCTGGGGTCCCCCCCCCCCCCCCCCCAGAGAATGGCCACTGATACATGTAGGTGCATTACAGGTGTACACATGGTACGTAATACTTCTCAGTAGAATAATTCACTAAGTCTTGTAAAAAGAATCTAAAAGAATCTTATGTTAGAGTGAGTTCATGCACAAAGGAGCAAATAAAATGACCATTGTACGGTTCACATGCAGTGGTACAAAGCCTTTGTTTATTTGGTGGCAGATGTTAGACAATGGTGACCTTCCTGTTGAAACAAAAGACTTAAACGACTGCACATGAAACGTAAAGTGGTCTGTTGCTGCCATAATCGAAACAAATTTGGGCAGAAATATTACCATTCTCCAAGTTTGTACCTCAAAATTGGTTTTGGATTCCCTGTGGCTAGGAATTCACACATTGCTGAGAAATTTTAATATGGAGTTGGTATACATCCCAAGAGTGGAAAAATACAATCCAGAAAGTCCAAGTATTATTTTTGTGCACTCTGTGAGGGGTGAAGCTGGGAAATGTTAGGTTTTCTGGGCCATTTTCGTAAGAAACTAATAATCCCAAACGTTCTCACAACATTGCTAGATTATCATTCTATTACGTACAGAGAACTCTTGAGTGAGCGATTTGGGAAAAGGTGAAATTGTCAGCAGCAACCAGGTCTTAGTTGAGCAATTCAGCCATTGAGTTGCCTGTCTTTTATAATTGTTTCTTGCTCTTAAAAAACACCACACAACACTCAAATAAATCATAATCTTTATTTCTTGAGTATATGTAGAGCACAATATCGCTAAAGGTTCATTCTAGGAGTGAAAATCTAACTCCATATTAAAGTTTCTCAACAATGTTTGAATTCGTAGCCACAGGGAACCCAAAACCAATGTTGAGATACAAACCTGGAGGATGGTAAGCCTGTGGTATGAGAATCTTGCCCCAATTTTTTTTCTAAAACATTTAATATACATGTATCTCCCATAATTATAAACTAAAGATGATTGGTAAAGGATTTGAGGACATCTTGTGATTTCGCCAATTACAATCGTCCAGTTTAACTTTTCTTTTATGTTTACGTTTGCTTGTAATAATAATTTTATTGTTCATGTAAAACAGAATAACTGTCTCTGAAAAATCTTTTTTGCACATGCCATCTTTAAATTATTAGATATAAATTATCTCAACTTTGGATAACATTTATAATCTACATGTAGATTTACGTTTCTGTTTCTGTTTTAAGTCTGTACGTAATGTTTTTCACATGACAAGCAGAGGTTGACACAAAAGCCAACAGGCTATTTCAGCCACTGCACACTTCCATCCTATTTTCATCCAATGTATTTAAAATACAGTAGTATGATTTTGTTTCACAGATATAGTGACTGCGCTCTAAACCTCCTCATGCATAAGTTCTGTTGAATCTTTTTACATATCAATATTGTCTCATGTTTCTTCGTAATTTTTCTCTTTTCATCTACATGTACAAATGTGATAATATTGTAATATCTGTTGTACCAGTAGTTCAAATATGATAGTTCAATTTTTTCTGAACTACAAATGTAGTTAGTACAATTTTTTTTGAACTAGTATAATTTTCAAGATTATAAAGAGGGATATTTTTTATGGGTTATTCATTAAAAAAATGGGGTTTAGTTAATTATGGGGGAAGGGGTACGTATTAAAAAGGAAAAAAAATCACCCACCCTTCCCTTGTGAACTAACCCTAGTTTTACCATTCACACATTATGACGGAGATAATATGCAATTTTTTTTTATGACATTTGAAAAAATGGCTTCCATAACCAACCCTATAATACAAATCCCAACCAAACATTTAAAAGAACCCTAACATCACAAGTGCTTAATATTATTACTATCTTGAAAAAAACAATTCAAAAATAATTTCTCTAGAATTTTTAATATTTTTTTAACTACAGTGGAACCCCACTATCTCGAAAATAGTTTGAGATAGCGGGGGTTCGAGATAGCGGGGTAGTGTCAAATATCAGAAATTTATTGTTAATTATTTTAAAACTCAATACAATTGGTATTAAAAACAATTACATCAGAAGTACTATAAACCCCATGGAAATTCGTCTCTACAATAAGAACAGAAGTTGTAGGGCACTTGACAAGAGGGAAACACGGATGCTTCGCAAAAACAATTTTCTACTTTTTAAGAGCAGATCCCCGCAGTTCTTGCACTGCTACTATTAAAGGCAAGGCTGTAAATCTTGAAGACAGGGAAGGGATGCAAGTTCCCTGCAAACTAACGTTTCGTGGACAGAGAAGATTTGTGGACATTTTGAAAGAAGAGTTGGGCAAGCAACATGCATAAAGACTTGCTTGTGAGTTGATTGCTCTTTTAATTTCTAGAGACAGAAGTGGTAATAAAGAGCTCAACAAGAATCGTGAGAATGCAATTGTTCTGTGCTCAATGCAAAGCTCAGCGTAACGTCCTGCTGTGTTGAACAGTTATTGTTGTATTGATGGTGACCGGAACTGAACTTTGTCAGCTGTAACCACCCGCATTAATTTCCTGTTAAAATGTAATTTAAATGATAAAGATTTGCACTGTAACAGCTGTGATTTGTTATTTTTAGTGTTGTGTTGTTTCTCAATCGTCTTAGCAATTAGAGTTCTGAGTTATAGCCAGGGTTGATTTGGGCCAATGGAAATCACAAACAGTTCGAGATAGCGGGGACTTCGAGATAACCGAGTTTGAGATAGCCCATAGTACATTTGTAAATAACTGATTGCAGAAATAACAGGGGCAAAACCAAGGGAAATGAGTTTTAGTTCGAGATAGTGGAGAGTTCGAGATAACCGAGTTCGAGATAGCGGGGTTACACTGTAGTTAAAAATATAAACTATTCAAAAAAATTGAACCAGTTAAAAAAAATGGAACTGTGATCATATTTGAACTGCAACATAACCATTAAGACAATTGGCAATAAAACAAGTCTAAAGTCAATAAAAATAATAATAAAATATTTTTTGACTAATGAAATACTCTTTTTTCCCTTGCAGATTAATTAAGGATGGAGTCTTGCTGGAATGTTACTTTTTATAAATCTGGTGAAGTTCTGTTCCATTACAGTACAACCACTCATGAAGTTAGATGGGCACATGTACCAGATTCCTCTTTCAAGGTACAATAATATTACTGGTTTGTACTATTACTGTACGTCAGTTGAATACAACTACCAGAATCCTTTCCTAATTATTTTTCTTATTCAGAATACCAAGACAATGGTCCAAATTAGAAGAACAAAAGAATCAACACAAAGTATTCTGTTAGTTTTATTCAACTGATGTTAAATAGAGAAACCACCTATACGAGAGTAATACTTTTTTGATAGCCTTGTTTTACATTGCAAGTGGCAATTAACAATTTGTCTGTCACCACTGTTGCCAGAATTCGAGGAGCCCTGGTAACATGTGAGTTGATCAGTTAATTGTTGATTGGTGTCTCACCCTAATGTTCTGAGGGTTTACTCCAGATTCTCAGGTTTTCCACCCTGATCCACAAAAAACAACATGCTAAATTCCAATTCGGTCTGTGGTTTAGCTGGGTCCTGACTTTGATGAGCGGCCGCTATGGTTGTTTCTTTATCCTGTTAAAATTCAGAGTAGCCACTCCTTCAGGACTACTTTTGATGGGTTTTGGGAAGCTTGAAAAAGAGCAAGATGGGATGCAAGGGAGCATTAGAAGGGAAGGGAAGCGAAGCAGCTTTACTTTGGGTGTCGGAGGTTTGTTCTCGATCATGCTCGTCTGCTTTATAAGGTTCATTGGTAAAAGCTGGAAGAGTTACGCACCTCGCTGGCTGTGCTACATGTCTTAAATTTGGTGTAGAGTTTTCTCCTCTTCCAGTCACAAAGTATCCAGTCTCTGTCAAACATTTCACATCCAAGAGACAGAGACATGCCTTCTGAACGTCTTTAAATATCGATGTGTATATGTACATTTGTAATCTGCTTGATATGACTTGTATCAGTCAATTCCAAATGGTACGTGCACCCCTCCCCCTCCCCCCTCCCCCTTTGCCATGACAGTCACAGGGCATTTGTTCAGTGATTTGCTTCCAATAGTGGAGCATTTGACAATCATCAACATAACATCAATGGGAATAGGGGTGGGGTATTTGATCCCTGGGGGAGGGGTACTCCCATATATAGGCTATATGGCTACGTGCCAGTTTTTGACAATTCTTAGCCTGGAACAGAGTATATAAATCACTGTTTTGGTCTGGAACAGGGTCATATTTTTTGGGAAGGGCCTCAGGATGGTTTGAGTTATTCACGGTCCCTTGCCGCTGCAAACGCAGATTCCTTTTATCTGTTTATGATTCGAGTGGCGAGTGGAGCGCAATGTCTTGCGCGTATCATATCAGACACTAGCCTGATCTGGAACAGGATATCTTTTTGCCATTTTACCTGGAACAGGATACATTGTATGTTTTCGTTGTTTCTAGCCTGGAACAGGGTACATTTTTGCCATTTTGTCTGGAGCAGGGTCACAAAAATACAATTTCTTGGTCTGGAACAGGGTAAGGGTTTCAAGGGCTCAGTGGGACACCCCCATCCTAATTTTTAGGGAGCACCCCCTTCCCTGGGATTTGATCCAGTATTGCAACTTCTTACATGTATCTCAACACGTGCAATGCAATGGCAATCAGTTGACAGATTTCCAGAGGCTTAGCTGGATTAGATAAATTAGACTGTAAGGTTTCCAGGTCTGAAGGATATTTTTGATGAAATATCCCGATGACATAAAAAAAATACAATTATGCGACAGCTTCTAAGTCTGCTTTCTAACGATTTTCGGTTAGTGCAGAATAGATGGTGCGGAGCCCCACTCATAATGTCAAACCAGAATCGATTGAGGCATAGGGTTGTT
Organism: Actinernus sp. WN-2022; assembly: GCA_030867875.1. Taxonomy (NCBI): domain Eukaryota; kingdom Metazoa; phylum Cnidaria; class Anthozoa; order Actiniaria; family Actinernidae; genus Actinernus; species Actinernus sp. WN-2022. The sequence continues at coordinate 91,204 of JAOWCC010000008.1, forward strand.
CAATTCACATGAACTGAGACATGTTGTCATGGTGGCTTGATGACCCGTCTAAGAAATAGTCAGGTTGTCACCTCATGAATAAGGATACCGTAAGTCTTGAGCCGTCATGAGCTGAAAGGTAGATGATCCGTCTTTTTACTGAAAGTCTGTGAGGTCGTAAAACATGGAATACATAAAGAAAGAAAGAGGCTGTGTATGAGTGACGAAACAATTCGAATCATACAAGTCGACTTGACCCGTCATGAGTGGTGGACGAGCTGTCTTTAATTAGTGAAAGTCATGAAAAATGGAATACAGTAAAGGAGCATACAGGCTGTATATGAGTGGCGAATCGACTGTCATGAGGTGTAGACAGTCGTTTCAATTATCCATAACCTAGCTATTCAACACTGAGTGTTGTTAAAGCCTCATCCTGCATAGTTAGTTGGTCATTTAAACATTTGAAAAACTGCTAGCAAGCCCTTCTATTCCGCATGTTTTAGAATGGGTAAACATGGTTCAAGATGGCTAACGATGGTTAGACACGACACGGTACAGAAAGTATGCATGAATCTATAAGTAGAGACTCGACTCTTCTGTAAGTTTTGTACCGACCTTGAATTCCCCGGCGGTCAGCCCAGCAATGGGAAATACCATTGGCCAGTTTTTACAGATCTGTCAGAGGCCTGTCAAAATGACTCGTGACATAGAGATTGCTGCCTAGGGATATATATTCAGATTTTTAGAAATAGTTGTTATTAGCATATACCACACCAGTGAATATCACTTTTCGTGTGCTCTGATTGGCTACTCAAACTGAATATGATTTCCTATTCACCTCCTGGCTCCTGTAGCTTGGAGGCAGAAATGTTGGCTATAAACACTCAAAAAGCAACGTGTTCACAGGTAGGTTTTACATTTTCCCACAAGTTTACTAAAGAAAACTATTACAAAATGTTTTGTTTACAAATGTTGCGTTACACGAAAACATTGAAAGTTAGTTTAGAAATGTTATTCAGAATGGTTCCAACTGCAACAAGATTTTACAACTCCTTTTGAAGAAATATCACCAGTACAACTACATGTAAATAAGTATCTTCAAATGTTTTATTTGTCGGCAAGAAAACGCGACGGAAATATTATAACAAGACGTTGCTTACCTCGATTCGAGCAGCATTAGATCGTTACTTAAGAAGTCCTCCATTAAGCAAACCTTTTTCCATCACTTTACCGAATCCAATAAAACTCTCAGCAATTTTTTGAAATCCCGCAGCAAGAAGGGCAATATTGCTCCAACTATACACAAACAACCATTTACAAAGGAAATCGTTGCGAAGCTGTACGAGGAAGGCGAGATTGGCACACTCCAGCCGCACAAATTACAGCAAACGGCATGGTTTTAACTTGTGGATGCGCGCAGAGCACGAGTTATTAGGATCAGTGGTCCGAACTAATTTATTCATCGTTTTATGGTGTGTACTTTATTTTTTCTGTGTACATCGGCGACTCTCCTTTGGCTGTCCGAATAGTCGTGGATTTTCCGAAGATTTATTGACGGAGTTTATGGCATATATGAGTCCAAGTTTGCGATTGGAAAGACTCTTGGAAAGGATTTGGCCGTGTTGTTAAAGGTAATTATTATTCCGAAATGCCTTATAATTAATTTACAACTACATGTATATTGTTAAAAACAGACATTTGGTCGCGTGTCGTATTTACGAGAGAAGCCCGGAAATTTACAAGCGCGTTTGGCTTGGCTAAGCAGAATTTAATGTCTTGAATGCACTGTGTTGGCAGTTTTGGGAACGTTTTGGATGCAACAGACTGAGATAGAGATGGTAATGTACAACTGTTTTCGTGACAAAGCTCCCCGACTCTCATGGCACGTTCATAATACATCCCTAGGCTCAGAGATAGAACGTGCTGCACTCTTTACTCGTCAGGGTGAATATAAGATTAAAGTGCATGCAGTTGAACGACGAGGAGATGTTAACTAACATCGATATCGCCCCTGCTCACTGGGGAATGAAAGCCAAGATTTTGGAAAGTGAGGAAAGCAAAGCCAAACAAAGCCATACAATAGCCAAATAAAAGCCAAATATGAATGGAAAAGCTTAGTAATATACAGAATGACAATAATGTGATCAGTTCAAGAAATGATACAGTAAATATCACTGAAATGTCAAATAGTTTGATGGTCGAACAGCTGAGCACTGTATTGTTATCTAGTAAAGGCTTGAATACTCATCAATCTAGGAGTAGGAGGGACAAATCATTGTCTGCAGTTGAAATCGTGATAGAGAACCTTCAAGAATACCAGTGAGAATAATAATAAGCCTGTTAAAAAAAACGAGTTTTCTTTGATCTTCCAGCCAGTTGACCTCCGGGTCATGCACTGTTTATATTTGATGAAGCGTTTGCAAGTTACATTTGGCTAGCGTTAGATTCCCAAAAACTAAATTCTGCGCCGATGTGGAACGGATAAAAACTCGTGTTAACCTCTTCGATACATGTATGTGATTTCAAAGTTCAGCGGGGCATTTTGATTCAAAGATCGATTTTATTTAGCTACACTAAATAATAACTTTGTCACACAATCCTTGTTCAGACTGGAAGTTCCAGAACTACTTAGACTGCATGCGTCAACACAATTAGCCAATTTTGCCTCCACTACACAATTCAGACACACAGTCATATAGGATACTTGGGGATGTCGGTCAGCCGAGCCCGACAGCGTTTATTCATATAATTGCTCATAATAGCTTACAGGCATTCGTTCTTCAACTTTTAGTCTCTATTTACTACTATTATTGCGACACTGCCGGATACGAAAACCCAAAACCACTATGTGGACTAAACGGGAACGTATACTCCCACCAATGCAGTGCCGCCAACTCTGGGAGCGGAGGTCATCTAAATACATTTATTCCGATATGATAAATACAATCTTATGCCGATTTAAATTAAACTCGGACGATTCTAACCTAGCCAGAATGGTTTCCCTTAATGTTCGTTATGCCTCCGGCTTCTCGATCCAATCATTTAAAAAAAAAAAAGGAAGCAAGGTAGCAAGGCTGACCTAGAATGAATTCAACCTCTTAACAGTCACCTACTTATGGCACACTACATTTCCCATAATTCTCAGCACTACTCTCCCCAGGCTTCTGTTCCGTGCCAGCAAAATATTCATTTCTGTGAATTTCGTACCTCAACTAACATAAATTACACATTTTGCCTCCACTACACAATTCAGACACACAGTCATATAGGATACTTGGGGATGTCGGTCAGCCGAGCCCGACATGCATATAGATTTACAAAGGTAGGGCCCGAGGGGTGAACCCGTTAGCCTTTGCCACTGACGTGACCTTAGCATTAACATATTTCCATCTATCATGCCGCTGGAAGTTTCTGTCTGGGAGACGAGAATTAGCGGCTGAAAAAGCTCCGCCAGACCTTTTGGAATGTGTACTAAATTTGGAATTATCGGGGACAATATCTTTAAATAATTTCTTAAACGATCCCCTAAAATAGAGTAGCTAACATGCTTTTTCATACGCAAAAGGCGTTTCTGCTTATGGATCCAAATAAAATATCACTGGAATTTCGTTAATTCCGGCCTTAGACATATATATGTATATACAACCTTAATAACTGGACAAAATACGATTTATGCTAGATGTAGACTTGGATGTCTCTATCAAATACTGTAAATATAGGGCCAATGAAATGGATTGGCGGAAACAGATTTTACTTATAAGAATTCATGTGCAAATAATGTCCATCTATTAAATGCTGTAAGGTAGGGTTCAGTAGTCCCTCTATATCTGGATGCTAGAACTGCTTTATTTCAGGTTCTCCTTTAGCTGTTTGGTTCTATCACTGCATGGTAATGTCTGATAACCACAACTCGTTAATGTCTGATAACCACAACTCGTTGGCAACTTCTGGAGAAAGAAAAATGAAACAAACGAAAAATAAGGGCATACAGTGAAAGCAGTGATATGGCAAAGACCATGTCAGTATTGAAGTATCGATAAATTTCATAACATGGTAAGATTATAATGCCCATCCAAGGCGTGGCCACAATGCCTGATACACCCCTTCAGGGTACCCCTTTAGGGCCGACTGAAAACACATTTTCAGCGATTACGTGTTACACAAATTCTTTCAAAGTCTGTGCAGAAACATAACACCATTCCTAGTTGAACAACTTAAACATTTATTGCCAAATATACAATTGTTAATTGGCTTTACCTTTCATAAACAACTCAGGATTATTTATTGCTTAAAACTACCCAATCTTGGACGAAATCACTCCAATGTATCCCATCTGAACAAAGTACAGGCCAGAAATGACCCAATTTCACAGCGGTACAATTACCATGCCTCTCAGTAGCATTACCTACTCGTGTAATCAATTACGTTACGAGTCAGATAGACAGGCTGACATAAGCAATTGTTGTCGTAACTCCCTATCCTGGGAAAATGCATTTACCCCACAATATCGTGGTCAATAATACCGAGTATTAAACTTTGGCACCTTAGCCTTTGGCACCTTAGCCTTGTAACAAGCATGCGAACCTATCGCACGTGTACGGACCCCATATAGGACTTCAGAGCCGTTCATGACAATTTTGGCTGCGTTTACATTGTCTGTAAAATGCATTTACCCCGCAAGTTCGTGGTATATAATATATACTTGGTATTAAATTTCGACAAATTAGCCTTGTAACAGCATGCGAACCTATCGCACGTGACCCCATAAATGGTGAATACTAAGAAATGCGTAGTCATTAATAGTATCGATGATCGCCATAATCTATTATTCTACTAATTTCTTCAAGATAACAATTTAGCTATCTTGGAATCCATTGTGCCTCCAAACTTATTCCCTTGATACGGGTTTGATAAATATCTAAAGCGATACCGAAAATGCAGATAGGCCGAGACCTCAGAGCCATTCATGACAATTTTGGCTACGTTGTTTACATTGTCTGTAAAATGCATTTACCCCGCAAGTTCGTGGTTGCTGATAATGAGTATTAAACTTTGGCACCTTAGCCTTTGGCACCTTAGCCTTGTAACAAGCATGCGAACCTATCGCACGTGTGCTGACCCCATAAATGGTCAATACTAAGAAATCCGTCATCATTAATAGTATAATCGTCATAATCTATTATTCTACTAATTCTTCTGCATAACAATTTAGCTATCTAGGAATCCATAGGTCTGTGATAAATATCTAAAATGATGAAATGTAGGTATGGCACCTAGAACGTTCGTGACAATTTTGGCTACATTTATATAAATGTCTGTAAGCCATGACACAGTTTATGAGCAAAGGCTTTGACAGGCAGGGAGACTGTATACAACTGGCTCCATTAAGTAGAAATTTTAGACATTTCAATTTCTGACCTATATTGGTGGAAAAACCTTTCTTCAAAGTCTAATGTACTTCCACATGCTGTAGCGGATGCGTCACTGAAATAGACTCGGTCAGTCTATGTTTAACAGGCCATAAAGGGATACCTTTAAGTTTATTAACGACCTAAGTTCTATAACAGACAGAATAAGCCGAGTAACATACAACTGCTGATTTGGTAGCTGAATTGCAGAGTAATGACAGCGTGAATATTCCTTGTCGTAAGTCTAGAAACATTCCCCATTGCACACAATTAGAACTGAAATAACTTTGCCGCAAAATATTGCCAATTTTATTAACATGGAATGTGGAACCTAATGAATCGAACACTGCGGTAAGATCTTTTGACAAGCTTTGAATTCTTTTATCTTTAGCATAAATGGTAGCATCTGAAGCGTTAAATTAATTAGGGCACCAAATATATTTCCAATGAGAATTAACTTCATTAGGTAGGAACCGAACTTAAACAGATCGGAATGCACTTGTAAACTAACGATTTGCCGTGCTAGAATATAACTGAATGTTACTACAAGTCCATAGTATATATACACTACAGTAGATTTCCTTCAGATCTCCACTTTTTAATTAACAGTTTTGAGCAATTCGACCTAAACGAAATATGGTATTGAACTGAAAACGAAAGGCAAAGCGCGCGATTCGTCTGTAAATATCCACGAAAATAACCAATATGTCGTTTGTTCTTCAAAAATTACTACGTCGTAGTAACCGCTTTCAAGTCGAAAGACTGCACATGAAGTGCTCCATGCTTAACAAATTCCTTTGAGGACAGACACATCTTCGCATCTAAACTTGTTCTTATATAGATACAATTATTTGTATGTGTAAGATCTAGAATTAAGTTACTGACTTCTGAAAAGAAACAGATAATGGTTAACAATATTCGACTTGGTCTGACACTTCTGAAATACAATCAAGACACAATAGTTCGTTAATCGCTTCTTCTACAAACACGGCTTCTTCAAGAGCCGACTTATTATTTTGTGCCTTTTAAGGACCAGGAATGTACAAAAACGGCAATAAGTAGCTATAGCCAAGGTAGACAACATATAAAACAATTAAACCGATGCACACCATTGCCACCCGTAGTTTAAAAGCTCTACGTAAATTCCCCTAACAGAGTTGCGCCTCTGAGAAGTTTTAAAATTTAGTATTAATGTTTTCAAGTTGTTGACATTCAACCTTTGGTACGTTACGTATACCAATACCACAATCAACCTCCAATGAATTCACAATGACAAAATCAAAAATTCCAGTTAACCAGAACATACTACACCTTTTTCGTAAATGTCGACACTTTCGCCTAGTCGTTTATGGAGCATTTGACGAGCGGCAAGGAAGTCAGGACAATTCGCCAACCAGCGTCTATATAGCCTGTGTAGCAAGCATTTCTGTGGGTTTTCCGATTGTGTCGTCTGTGTGGTATAAAGCGGTAATCTGGGAACCAGATTATGGCTTGGAGTTTCCCTCGCTCTTTGATGTTAGGCTCTGGAGGATGTGAAAAGCTAAGGCAATTTCACAACTCTCGCTTCTGTTCTGTAGATAGTTTTCTCCTCCTCCTCATCTTTGACCGCTTCTAGTACTGCTTTAGCGGATTTGTACTGTTCCTCGTTACTTTTCTTTTTTGAATGAGGGCGTTCCACCTGAAATTGTTATCTGCTTAATTTCTCTAATCTGTTCTGCTGCACTTTGTGAGTCATTAGACCTTTTAAGGGCTGCCATAGTTCTTTATAAAAGTAATCACATCTGAGAATTGAGGTCTTCGTTGTTGCGTTCGGTGTTCTTTTTAACTTCGGTTTCTTCCAAAATGAAGCAAGGTAGCAAGGCTGACCTAGAATTAAACTCGGACGATTCTAACCTAGCCAGAATGGTTTCCCTTAATGTTCGTTATGCCTCCGGCTTCTCGATCCAATCATTTAAAAAAAAAAAAAAAAAAAAAAAAATGAAGCAAGGTAGCAAGGCTGACCTAGAATGAATTCAACCTCTTAACAGTCACCTACTTATGGCACACTACATTTCCCATAATTCTCAGCACTACTCTCCCCAGGCTTCTGTTCCGTGCCAGCAAAATATTCATTTCTGTGAATTTCGTACCTCAACTAACATAAATTACACTTATCAAGCGAAGATTCCAGACGTAAGGTCGTTTATTCCACACACAATAGTAATTTAACTCGTGGATGCACGCATGTGCAGAACAAGTTATTGGGTTTAGGTAGATATCAGATAATTTATTCTGACTCAATGACTCGCCGTTGCCTTTCCGAATGGCCGTTCAAGGTTTCGAAAAGATTTGGTCATGCTGGAGAAGATGTATTGACGGTGCCCATCTAATGCCAGACACTTCAAGCCTGGACAGACATGGTAGTGGGTCCCTATCGATCACTTAGTGGTGATGACGTAATGAGGACAAAGCAGTGATTTCACCTTGTGTTCCACGCTGGATTGATTGAACACACGAGACACATTGATATTGTGATTCTTGTTGATCACCTGATGTTGTCATTTGACTTTTCTCATGCCGTTCACTACCAGATCTCGATCTAGCGCGCGAATTACGCGTCTATTTACCTCTTACTTGGAAATGGATTTTTGAACTTTCTGACAGAAAATAAAATAACTATTTGGTGTTGCCAATAATTCAAAGGTGTGGTATATACTAAAAGCGGCGAGGTAAATATCCACCACCATTCAACGACACTGAGGTGAATAATTGTTAAATATTTTATTACACCTGTAGAATAGTTCCAAGTTTTACCATGTCATTTAGAAAACATTTCAGGTAATAGATACAGAATGAGTAGCCGTGCTTTATCGGAGGCGAGAGTTTGTAAATCTGATAAAGTCTGTATATGGCTTATCGAACGTCGAGATGTACGGAATGATGTGTTTAAGCTATTTTGGCGATATGATCAATTTCCGCTGATAAAACAAAAGGAAACGTTTATGCAGTTCAGGACGAACCTGTTTTACAGATTACTTATCGCACGTTGATTGCGTTTGTTTTTCCTTCATGAATTATTAATGAGTTTAATAATCAATTTCTCTTGGTTGCTGTAGGACATGTCTAAGAAAACAAGGGTCCATGCTCCTTCTCTGAGAAGTTCATCCTATGCTACCGAGAAACGTCCCCAATCAGAGAAACTGGGTAATCTTGAGGATAATATGACACCATGCCCTGACAATAAAGACCATATTGCAACCCAGATTGAGCCTGCAGATCATGTTCGAATACATTCTGGGGAGAAGCCGTATAAATGTAAGCAGTGTCGAAAGTGCTTCACTCTGTCTAGTACCCTAACTAAACATCTTCGAATACACTCTGAGGATAGGGCATATAAATGTAAGCAGTGTGGAATGTGCTTCAAACAGCCTGGTGACCTAACTAACCATGCTCGAATACATTCTGGAGAGAAGCCATATAATTGTAAGCAATGTGGAAAGTGCTTCAATGTGTCTAGTAACCTAAATAGACATGTTCGAATACACTCTGGCGAGAAGCCATATAATTGTAAGAAGTGTGGAAAGTGCTTCAAACAGTCTAGTAACCTATCTCAACATTTTCGAATACATTCTGGCGAGAAGCCATATAATTGTAATCAGTGTGGAAAGTGCTTCAGTCTGTGTAGTAACCTAACTAAACATCTTCGAATACACTCTGCAGAGAAGCCATATAATTGTAAGAAGTGTGGAAAGTGCTTCAAACAGTCTAGTAACCTATCTCAACATTTTCGAATGCATTCTGGAGAGAAGCCATATAATTGTAAGCAATGTGGGAAGTGCTTCAGTGTGTCTTGTAACCTAGCTAAACATCTTCTAATACACTCTGGAGAGAAGCCATATAATTGTAAGGAGTGTGGGAAGGTTTTCAAGAAGTCTGGTAACCTATCTCGACATGTTCGAATGCACTCTGAGGAGAAGCCCTATAATTCTAAGCAGTGTGGAATGTGCTTCAAGCAGCCTGGTGACCTTACTAGACATGTTCGAATACACTCTGGAGAGAAGCCATATAATTGTAAGCAGTGTGGAAAGTGCTTCAAACAGTCTAGTGACCTAACTAGACATGTTCGAATACACTCTGGGGAGAAGCCCTATAATTGTAAGCAGTGTGGAAAGTGCTTCAAGCAGCCTGGTGACCTTACTAGACATGTTCGAATACACTCTGGAGAGAAGCCATATAATTGTAAGCAGTGTGGAAAGTGGTTCAAACAGTCTAGTGACCTAACTAGACATGTTCGAATACACTCTGGGGAGAAGCCATATAACTGTAAGCAGTGTGGGAAGTGCTTCAGTCGGTCTGGTAACCTAACTACACATCTTCGGATACACTCTGGAGAGAAGCCATATAATTGTAAGGAGTGTGGGAAGTGCTTCAAGCAGTCTGGTGGCCTAACTAAACATGTTCGAGTGCACTCTGGAGATCCACAACATTGAAATGAAGTATGTGCTGCTAGTGTCCAAGGCGAGTTCAGTAGCTTAGTAAAAGATAGTTGGAAACGGTTTGAAAAAATCTTAACCACAACAATACCATTGATCGAGGCTTTCGATTTGTATGTGTAATCGATTGTGTCCGCGAAAATTAAAGGTACTACGAATGTATGTTGTTCAATTGGTGGGATAAAGCAGTTAAACTCCCCTCCTTCAATGCTTGAGTGAATGTATTTTCATTATTTTACTTGAATACTGTATATTTACACAGTTTATTATTTGAATATTTGCTTTGATTTTTACTATCCCACATGTGCGCGAGGTTCGTCAGTTCCTATGAGAATCACTGATAATGACCGTGTCCGGCCCGGACATCTAAAGTAATGGTCTCTCACCATGATACTCAGTTTAGGTTCAGCTTCAGTTTAATTTATTTCCCACAAATATAAATAGTAATCTTACAAAGATCCATGACGAGACGCAAGCCTTAGATACGTGGACAACGGGTCGATTTAATCGACCTGTTTTCGCTGAGATTTCGGTTAATCATTGGCCAAAGATGACTCGAGTTACCGTCATCACCTTCTGTCATTACTAAACAAGTGAGCTGTAGCTGTGTCAGCCACTGCCTGACATCAGAAATGCCAAGAGATAAACAAGCCCCGAGTGAAAATTGGAGTAGGATTTGAGTGTAATTTCGTGTAAGAATTTTGAGTTGGAGAAACACATTGTGAAAAATCAACACTTTGTCTAGTTGTCACGTCACATTACATGTTCCAATGCTTCATCCTGTTGGTGTTTTTTATAACTCTTAATAAACTTAAACGTTTTTTAATACTTATGTTGATACTTATTTAGATTTTTTTATAAGTTTTCCGCACCTGCACCCTCTATCCGTACCCGCGACGTTTGGTCAAACTCTAGATTATCTAGCTAGGTCTCAAAATAGTTTGCTTTTGAAGCGGGACACTTTGACCCTTATCGTATTTTTCAAGGGAAAAATGTGTTTTAAAGCGGGAATGCCGCAATAGCGCAGCCTGGCTCGCTCCCTGGATTATATTGATTTGATTCTATTCCCCAATTAATAAGTTCATTCTTATGAGTTTTTCTCCAAACAAAGTACCTATTTTGTCTGTCATTATTTCGATATTGTAGACGGCGATTTAATTTCTTTATGGAATACAGCATCGATGTACAATTCATCAATTCATTATTTAACGAAGTATTATAACAGTACGTGACTCGGTGTTTCCTGCAAAAGGCCTATTAAAATTGTGTGCACGCGGATTGCTCTGACTGGATGCGGATTGTCCACCATGGGGAGGCCTTCACCAGATCTCTTGTGGTCCAGCTGAATTTGACACGACTACGGCTTTGTTACTAGATGAATAAAATAATAAATTGTGAAAAATAAACACTGTCTAGTTGTCACGTCACATTACATGTTCCAATGCTTCATCCTGTTGGTGTTTTTCCAAAGGTATTACACTTCCTTCGCTTCCACAGATTTTTTGTTGCACAGCGCGGTCACTGACAGCAGGTCAATAACAATCGATACATTCCAACGCCGAGGCTCAAAACTTGCCACAGTCGCTTAAGGTGCCTATAATTTTTCCTATTTTTGCCATTTATGCCATCCCGATTTAAACGGTGGAAAAAAACGATTTTGGATTACGCCATTTTTAGCTGCCTGAGAAACACTAGGAAGATAAAGTAAGACAGTGAAATTTCATGTTTTCAGACAGCAGCTATTCGCAATCAAAAAACGTTTCTCGCCTCGAAACAGCTAAAACTATTTTATGGGCACTTTAAAATAGTAATCTATTCTATAACACTCGCATTCATGCCCAGTCGTATTTAGGTATGGGATAAATATTGACCTAGCGGCCCAAGCCAAAGCTGGAACGGCTTGGCTTAGGGGAGGAATCTACGACCCACGCGAATTCATAGTGTGGGTGGGTGAGCCGTTCCCTTTCTCCTCACTCCGCCAGGGTAAGAAAACTGAGCAAGAAAGCGAGCATGCTGCTTGCATTCAGTATTTATACTTGCCTATTACGTAATACACGTGCAAATGCACAAAATATACTTGCCTAAATTCATCCGTGCATATCATTACGAGTGTTATGAATAGTAATCACTTCTATAACACTCGCATTCATGCCCAGTCGTATTTAGGTTTGGGATAAATATTGACTCCGCGTTACCTAGCGGTACCTAGTTAATCTCCAGAGCACAAATCCCTATACTAAAAAAGAATCCCCAATCCTTACACAATTCCCAAACCTTATACACCGAAGTTAAAACAGAGATAAGGAGATGGCGCTTAGCCTGTAAAACCAGATTGAATAATTAGGAAGTAATAATCAAGACGGGACAAGAGGCAATTGCTATTGGCATTAGTGTGTCCTCTAAGTAGCCAGTCACATCCAACACCAACCATTGACCACTAGAGTGATTTTACTGGATCCAAGAAATCAATGTTAGATTAATACCAAGGAGTAGGGTCTCATTCCTTTGTTTTCCTTTGTATCCATTTGACCATTACATACTAACTATTCATTTGTTTGTGTTTCACAGGTTTAGTAAATGAAAATCACTCGATTTCATATCACATGACTATGTTCATACTGATAGTGATCAGTTAGATTTAGGACATATGTCCAGTGACTGTTGAAGTCGTTTATTCGGATTGTCACAAGGAAAAGCACACATGAAGCGCTTAAGTTCATTGATATCCAGCCATCCACCCCATTGAATTCCAAAGTAGATTCGACTCCCCTATGTTAAGAGAATGTGATCGTATCCAGACTTATCGTCAAGGATCGTTCGATAAGAATTCTTCGTAACGTATCTTGGGAGGTCGCTCAAACCATCTAAAGTGAATGGCATATCTTTCATCCATAAGTTGAGATACATGGCATCATGACATAAGCGTGGCTTCGTGGGCTCAACTGTCGGGGGAAGTACTATGTGGGGCGGGGTCACTTTTCCCACTCTTCCAAGTAGCGTGATTGCCCCAGTCTCCAAACAGTTAATTAAAGTCTGCTGGACAAACTCAACGAACGGTTTACATGATACATTATTTTGAAATTGTTTTGGCGGTGGATGATCCGAGTTGTAATTTTCACCTTTGAAGGTTTCTTTAAAACGCTGAAAATAAGGGAAAATCGATACTTTGTTATCAGTCCAGTTTAAGACCTCTTCTTGTTTCACAGATGTTTTTTTTCCCCATGTATTTCCTGCCAGACTGAGGCATGACCATGCAGCTCCCCAGCAATTAAGTGTTTAGGGTCACGGAACATTAGCCAATTGATATTTCCCACAATTTCACCACATTGCACCAGTTTTACCTTCTCTTGTAAATTATCTGTAGCAGCTGTCATCTCTATTAACTTCAACGGGGTTTCCAAGGGAATTCACCCACTTAACATGATCATTCCTCATATTCTTAGTGTAAACATCGATCTGTTCGTCGAGTGTTTCTTTCCTCTCCCAGGACCAGGTTATGTTCTGTCAGAATATGGAAGGTCTCATCAATGGAGGAAACTGAGAAAACCCATCGAAGCCAGCAGAGAAGATGACAGCTCTGACTCGTTAAAAACGAGGGGGTAATTTAAAAACCCTTTTTCAAAGCTATCAAATTCACTGAGACTCCATAGAGTTGGGGAACACAAACAAGGGGAAAGACACCAGTAGAGAACAAATTTACCAGCAAATGTGTTATCTTCACTAATAATCGATATCATTAATCAAATTATACCATCAATATTTAGACAATTATAGCTTCAAGAATCATCTCCTTGTTTTTCTCTTGTTTTTATTTATTTTTTATTTTCCACGAGGACGTTCCTCGTTATTCCTCGTGATCTCAACGTCATGTCCGTTCTTCTTTGCAGGCATCTCATCTTGATATGGCCTATTTTTTGGCAATAATAGCACCTCAGCGGGCGTGCATCCCCAAAAGAACTCGGACCTCCTCTTGCGTAGGGTGTCCACCCTGCTGTTGTTGATCCGGGCTGAGCCCTATCACGAGACACGTTTGTATTGTTTCTCCACCTTAGTAACGATATCAAATACTCGCTCGTGATCCTTATCACCCAGTATACGCAAAAGCAGGGTTCGGAACTGTTCCTTTGGGAGATCTATCTTTCCTCTAATGGTCTGGTATGCGAGACGGTAGTACCCTTCCTTTTCATTCTTTGTATCATGGGCTGTATGATACAGCGTCTCCATTCTCTCTAGGTTCTCGTGTTTACTGAACGCGAGGTGTATAGGCCAACATCTTCTTTACAACTGCCTCGACTGTGGCACTCGTTATAGATTCCATACTTTTCTTTAACTTGGCGAGTTCATCTTTCAGTTTCTGACACATAATCAAATAGAAAGAGATTCCATCGTTAAACTTTTCACTAATCACCATGACGATTACTATTATCTCCACTAACATGTTTATAGCCTGACTAGCACTATTAGGAATCACATACGTCATCATACCCCTCGCCTCGGTGAAACATCACCCTGGAGGACAGTCCTACCACAATCAAATTAGTCATTTTTTGTCGTTCTCCCTGCATCCAACAAATGAAAGTATCCGACAAATAACCGACAAAATATTGCTCCAGTGAAACCTCATCCCGGTATACAGTTATATTCCCGCCAAACCTAGCGCCCATGTAGTCATCCTACGTGGCCGAGGGAATCATTCCGCAAATAACCGTGCATATCATTACGAGTGTTATGAATAGTTAATCGCCTACGATACGTTTCACTATTGACAGTTAAAGTGCAACTAACCCCTTTTGCAATTTTTATACATATGAATCTTTGAAAGGTTTTGAGTACTTCTGCGAATATTTTTTTGGTTTACAGAGAATACTCTATGTTCTAGGCTCAAGCTCTGTTTATGGCTGTTGGGAATTTTTAAATCTTGCTTTTTGATAAATATATTGCAATAAAATGAATAAAACTTACCTGGTGTTTATAGCCTGTGTCTTGACTATGTTTGTATGCAGTTGCAGCGAATTTAGGCGAATTTTAAATCCTTTCTCTGCAACTAACGAAAGCTAGATTTAAAAATTCCACAGCTTGGGCGTCCTGTGTTAACGGTTTTGGCACCACTTTGGCGATTCACAGGCATAGATGGCTGCTTATGGCGAGATTTTGGCGGACTCAATAGTGGATTGTAGCTCGGCAAATACAGATATCTTCGTTTGGTTGGCACAGATATAGACTGGAAATTTATCACTGCGTATGCTGATGGGGATAGAATGTAAAATCGATGCGATTTTCGTGAAAAAAATCGACCCAAATGTGAGTGGCTTTGAACCCGAGATTTGAAGTTCGTCTCCTACCTTTCATTTCTTCTATAGTATGAAGAGTAAGGGATTCAAAATTTGCCCAAATTCGCTAAAACTACGTACAGACACAGCCAAGACACAGATCATAGACACCAGGTAAGTTTTATTCACTTTATTACAGTATATTTATCGAAAAGCCAGATTAAAAAATTCCCATACAAACCCTTATAAATTAAATTTACATAAACAGAGCTTGGGCTTCCTGTGGTGCCAAGTTATGCAGGATTTTAAACATTAATTGCGGGCGACCGCAGGGAGCCCGCAATCCTAATAGGCACATCAGATCTCGATTTGTACAAAAAATGTTCTGCCTATTGGTATGATTGGAATGCAGTCACGCAGGTTAGAAGCTTGTCATTTCAGCTGATCACGTGCTGGAATTTTACTTCACGTGATGATCACACCATCAAATTTTCGCTGATTCCAACCTGTAGTACGTGGTTGATCCGAGCCGTGCGAACTGCGTTTTTTCGGTAAGTTAACGTGTTTATTCCATAATATTATAAACAGTATTAGCATAGATACATAAATAAGACATCGCTTTGTATTTTGGAGGATTTATTTTTGCAGTGCTGGTATGTTTCGTGTCATAAATTCGCTACAAAGCAGGGCTCCAATTGATCGAATCCTACATGGCACGTACGCGTGGAGATTCCTAGCGCGTGGCCTGACAGAGATTAGTGAACCATTGCTTGGCTCAATCCAAGCGAATCGCTCTTTACAGAAACAAGAAGCCCATGGCCTACTTTGGCCCAGCTTGGAGTCAAACAATGGCACAGTTTTGCCGAAATTAGACCCAGTCTGGTCGCCCCAAATCGTACAAACTAAACCAGAACCAATAACACAGAAATATCAAACAAGCATTTTTAATAACAAGTTGTTTAAGTCACTATGCTACTTACAGTGTACTTAGTTAAGGTTATACTCCAAAATGCAAAGCAGATGATCACCTTGACAGTTTAAATAAGTTTACGGTTGAGCAATTAGTTTACCCGAGAGTAGTAGTATAAAATGAGAGTTCTAATTCACCTCCTTATATAAGCCCTCCTGATTCCCCCATTAAGAACCATCGCCAACATAAATTTAATGTAACATTAAAAACCTTAAAGGGGCCGTCTCACCCACAGTGCTTAGCGCACTCACATAGCATAGCGGCCATTTTCGATGCCATCGAAATTCAGAGTTTTATGGTAGTGTTTTAATCTTCTCTACATCTCTGCCATCCTTCCAGCTATCGTCCGAAAAATCATACTTGGTTGAATCTTTTTTATTACTCTTCCTATTGAGCCTCGTATTTAAGTGTTTTAAATTGTGTGGTCATGCAAATTTTAGTTTTATTTCAGATGGCCGGTAGTTCTCTGATGGATGCCAGTCTCGTTCGTCCTCAACAAAAGGAAACAATTGTCCGTTTGTGTCCACGATTTCCACCTACAACATGGAGAAGCTATTCTGACCATTAATCTTTATATGTAAAGATATATTAGCGCTTAATTCGAGTATCTACTATCTTTGAGCCGATTTGGGTTTTTGGACACCGTGGCTGGCTTTCGTGACCACAATTTCCAACAAAACTCCACTTGAAGAACAGTTTCCTAAAATCATTTTCAGGGCTTTGGCGTTTAACTTGTGGAAACAGGCCTCTCTTTTGTTTCGAAGGGCGGAATTCGGGCTTTTAGACAGTGATTTTGCCGAGATTTTCGGATTGACCGGGTTGATCATTTGAAGTTGATACTCGCACGAAATTTGACAAACAAAGCCGCCGTGACTGCATGATAATAATTTCCTATTCAAGCGAGCTGTTATTCGTTCAGTATTCTCTCTTGGACTGGTTCTCTGGCACCAGCAACGAGATTGCCTGCTATCAGATGATCTCTCTCTCTCTCGCTCTGCAGGGAAAAATAAAACCAAGGGGAGAAACCTCTCTTTTCATAATTATTAGTATTCTCTGTTTATAGTACTGATGACAGTCGGTTCGGAAGCGACGGTTGAGCGTCAACAAAATATTATAGGCAACGAAACTCCGCTTGGTTGACCCGAAAAGAATTGAGCAATTTCCTAAAATCATTTTGAGGGCTTCGGTGTTTAACTTGTGGAAACAGGTCTCTCTCTGGTTTCGAAGGGCTTTCACACAGTGATTTCGCCGAGATTTTCGGATAATTTCACTCCGGATCGATCAAAGTTTATACTCGCACGAAATTTGACAACAGAGCCGCCGTGATAATAATTTCCCATTGAAACGAGCTGTATACGTAATTCGTTTACTGTTCTCTCTTGAACTGGTTCTCTGCTACTGCCAGCAACGAGATTGCCTGCTAGCAGATAAAAGTAAAAATAAAAAACCGAGGAGAGAAAGCTCTCGCTTTCATAATTGTTAGTATTACCCCCCGGGGGGGGGGGGGGGGGGGGGGGGGGGTGGACTCCCTTATGTGAAGGGTACATGGATGCTCGTCGTACCTTTTAGGGGTCAAAATCAGGAGTTTGGTACCACTTAGGGTATCCACCATCAAACACAGACATTTCTATGTAAAGCGGTACCTTTTAGGGGTCGGGTGTCAATTGAACAAAAAAGCTGTTATCAATTTACGTTTTTATTATCTTTTAGGGGTCAAAATAAGCTTGAGCCACGCCCATTTTAGGACCTCTTAGGGGTCAAATCGAGAACGTCCGACGAGCATCCCTACCCCTTTTATATGGGAGCCCTCCCCCCCGGGGTATTACCCGGAGAGAGTGTTCTCTGTTTATAGCAGCGACGGGTGAGCGGTAAATATTATAGTACAGCCAAGTACTGCTGTATAACACTTTGTTGACTTCACATTCAACTGGTAAGGTACGATTAGTTTCATCAAGGTCATCCATGTTCAAATCAAAATTATCATGTCAACAACATAAAGAATACGCTTAGTTCGTGAGGTTCCCGCCGTGAACAAGGGGTCAAAGTCCCGGGTATAAACAATAACAAAAGCACGCTAAGCACTGTGGGTGAGACGGCCCCTTTAATTAGAGAAATGGTACCACCATATTATAACCCATAAAATGCGGGGACATAATCAGTGTCGATGGTTAACAAGAGTTGTTTATTTGAGTGCTGTAAGCAACATCGAAAACAGATCAGAGAAGGATCGATTGAGCCATATCCCTGCCGTGCATGTGGAGTTGGGCACAGTTTGTGGAAAGAGCCGCTGCGGAATTTATTGTAAAGTCCATCTCACAATGCTCCGAAAGGGTAGTCGGATCCCGGTACCCCAAGCTTAGTCATCTTCACCATCAGTCCCCTCATTGACAGCAATTTCTAGCCGCCGAACGTCTTGGTCAACAAGCTGTACTTCGGCTTCCTTCGTCTCGAGATCTTTTGCCAGGGCTCTGAGTCTTTCTCGTAGTTTTCTTCGCTGCCGTAACAAGCGAGATCTCTCCGCTAATTTTCTGGAAAGCTTTACTCTGACTTGCGATCTTGAAACGTTAGTTTCCCTGGAAAGTTTCTCAAGAAACAGATGGATACGCCTTCTCGGTTGCTCTTCTTCCATGTCGCCCGATCTTACTGCTGAGAATAACTGAAAAGTCAGTAGCACTTCGTCTATATAAGACGCGGCTGATGCAATAATTACGTAGACGGCTAAAATAGCTCTAGCGTTTGACTGAAATTAAAAACACTCAGAACCCGAAAACTCGTTTTGACTGATGGGATGTGAATCAAAATACGTTTCATATATAGTTTTATGATAAAAACTGAAGTTCACCTGTAAAATTCCTAAGCGCCCCAAAAATTCCTTAGCGCCCCAATTTTGTTTGAACGAGTAGAACAGGGGCGCTAAAGCATGCAAATTTATTTGGCGACCGAAATTGGAGACTGAATTTTGCGTATGACTCAGAAACTTTATTTCGCCAAGTTGAAATAAAATCCGCGGATGATCGCCCACGCGCTGTCTCGAAATTTGCATACGAACCAGACATACGAATTAAGCGCAGCTGCGCTTAGCAAAGTGAAAATAAAAACCCTGTTTATTTCTCTCGTAGGACATTTCAATTTTTATCCCACTAGACTGCCAAGTTGTGCTAGCAGTTCTTTGAGTTCGGCTCGAATTTGTTCCACGCTTTTTTCACCCGAACTAGCTGACGTTTTGTGGCGAATTTCAACCTTCATAGTTTCATATTTTTCTGCCTCAGCGAGGTGAGATCGTATTCGGCATCAGACACATTTTCATCGCGTAAGGCTTTTGACACGAGACCACTAATCGTATTAATTTTCGCTCTCGCCAACATAGCGGTTTTCTCATGTTTAGAAACTTTTATTCCAAGCTTTTTAGCCTCAATAGTCGTAGCGGCCGAAATTACCCCACAGAGTCCGCCTATAACGCCAAGTGGTAGGCCAATAGGAGATATTGTAGTTGAGTCTACGAATAGCAGTTTCAGCGGTATTGACCCGAACGCCTCACTTCAATGTAATGAAGCGCCATTGAAACCATCATTCTTACACAACACCAACACCCTCCTAAACAAGCACGACTAATTTAGATACACAGTTTGAATAGCGCTTCATTACATTGAAGTGAGGCGTTTGGGTCAATACCGCTGAAACTGCTATTCGTAGACTCAACTACAATATCTCCTATTATGACACCAAACCCGGTTAGAGCAGTTGCCAAGCCTGTGCTTGATAAAAGCACAGATAGACTACCTGTTGCCACAGCGACACCGTGAACTATTCCCTGCGCACGGGCATATTTTTTACGCACCACTTCGTAGTGTTGTTCTTGGGCTTTGATGCTCTCAAGCGTATCACGGACATCTCGCCGACGAAAGTTCTCTCCATACAAGCCCGTTTTAGATGAACGTACCTGGAGATATATTGGCGCCGTTGGAAGTGTTCGAATCAAATCGCTTGCCATTATATATATATACAGTCAATGCCAAAAAGGTTGTCCAACAGAACATAATATAATACTATAATATCCATTGTTTTGGGCTATTGTCTAGACCAAGACAATAGGCCAAAACAATGGATATTAAAGTATTATATTATGTTCTGCTGGACAACCTTTTTGGCATTGACTGTATATATATATATATATATATATATATACAGTCGTTGCCGTTAATGTTGTCCTAGACATATGCACATATGGATTTATAGCCTTTGTTCAGTTCGCACCTTTTACATAAAGAACGGTAATCAGCCGTGAACGCGCCCTTTGTATTTGGTCACAAAGAGCCACGGTGGTCTAATGGTTAACGCTCTTGCTTACCAGTTCGAAGCCCCGAGTTCAAGTCTCAGTATCGGCATTTTTATTACTGCGAAAAAGAAATTCATTTCTTTTTCCCCTTTTTTTCTGACTGCATTCCCTTTAAAGCTTTTATTTCAAACGTGACAACAAGAACGGAGTTCTTTTTAACCTTTGAAATGCCGAGGACACCTATCATCCACATATATTTTATTAAGGGATGTTCGAACATTTCTTTTGCAAAAGCTTCGACTGCCGCAGGGAACGTAGTATTTTGATCATCGACATCGTCGTCCATGGCGTAGCTTCAAAAGTTTGTGATCGTTTGTCAAATACTCGTAAACCTTACGCCGAGTCCACGGCTTTAATTCCATGTGAGTTCTTTTCCTTCACAAAGAAAAAAGCTTTGTCAACTTATGCAAGCATTACTATGGGTTTCAAAGAGAATTCTGGACAATTTCTGGACTACCGGATATTTTCAAAACTGTCCGCTCCGTGTCTCGCGGCCGATGTTTT
Source organism: Actinernus sp. WN-2022 (assembly GCA_030867875.1). Taxonomy (NCBI): domain Eukaryota; kingdom Metazoa; phylum Cnidaria; class Anthozoa; order Actiniaria; family Actinernidae; genus Actinernus; species Actinernus sp. WN-2022. The sequence continues at coordinate 112,143 of JAOWCC010000008.1, forward strand.
CGAAATCTCGAGGGAAAAAATGGGGTCGCTCGCTCAGTCTGCCTAAGTTCAGAAAATCAGTACGAATGAAATTAATAACACTTGCTAAAATCGCTTCCTACTTCTAAACAAAGATATAATACTTTGAATCAGTGGGTATCTAGTATTTTCAAAACTGTTTCTGGTATATACATGTAAGCCCGGCACAGTGTAAGAAAAACAAATTACGCTTTTTCAAACCCACAACCATCAACAGAATCGCTACACCGTTCTAAACGGAAATAGCGTAATTTGGGCGTACTCAGTCAGTGCTGGTATAATTATCTACTTCGAAAGTCTGGGAAAAGTTGAGACCGTTTCAGGTTGACAGTATTATTTTAGCTACATCGTCCGTTCGTCCGTTTATATAAAAAAAGAAACTGGAAAAAGAAACATATGAAAACAAAACAAAAAGACAAGGAGATACTGAGACTTGAACTCGCGGCTTCGAACTGGTAAGCAAGAGCGTTAACCATTAGACCACCGTGGCTCTTTGTGACCAAATACAAAGGGCGCGTTCACGGCTGATTACCGTTCTTTATGTAAAAGGTGCGAACTGAACAAAGGCTATAAATCCATATGTGCATATGTCTAGGACAACATTAACGGCAACGACTGTATATATATATATATATATATATATATATAGCCAATGTGTAGACTACTACTGTATATATATATACAGCGAAGTGCAAAAACTTTGATCCCCCGCTCCTCAACTATATCAATATATCGGGTGCATTATGGGTAGGAGTAAGTTCATTAAAATACAACTACAGCCAAATATTCGCACGCGTTTGCAAATCATCACAGCGAAGACTTGTGTAGTTGATTTATATTTCAAGAATTTATCTAGAATACAACACTTTTACTCGGAACAGGCAGGAAAGTTTAAAGTAAAGTAAATGCACTTCTATTTTCTGTTTGCAAATCATCACAGCGAAGACTTGTGTAGTTGATTTAAATTTCATGAATTTATCTAGAATACAACACTTTTACTCGGAACAGGCAGGAAAGTTTAAAGTAAAGTAAATGCACTTCTATTTTCTGTTTGCAAATCATCACAGCGAAGACTTGTGTAGTTGATTTATATTTCAATAATTTATCTAGAATACAACACTTTTACTCGGAACAGGCAGGAGAGTTTAAAGTAAAGTAAATGCACTTCTATTTTTTGTTTGCAAATCATCACAGCGAAGACTTGTGTAGTTGATTTATATTTCAAGAATTTATCTAGAATACAACACTTTTACTCGGAATAGGCAGGAAAGTTTAAAGTAAAGTAAATGCACTTCTATTTTCTGTTTGCAAATCATCACAGCGAAGACTTGTGTAGTTGATTTATAGTTCAATAATTTATCTAGAATACAACACTTTTACTCGGAACAGGCAGGAAAGTTTAAAGTAAAGTAAATGCACTTCTATTTTCTGTTTGGAAAAAAAAAAACCGCTTTTATATTATAAATTAATGTTTACGTTAGCAGAACGTAACGCGGACGGAACTATCATGCCGAATTTCATCTGCGAAGCAAGAATTCAACGCTATTTTTGAAACTGTTTCGCGGAAAATTGAAGAGATTAAAATAGCTTAAAGGTTTACACAATTTCATAAATTTATTGACAACAAATTCATAAAACATTTAATTATTTTGATTAAGAAACGGATATAAATTAACGGCGTATCCCATATCATTGCCATATTTTATGGTATTAAACGATTCTACAAAAATCTAATAAACTCTTAGTTATTCCTCTTGAAATTCTCTTATCCAGTTTGATTCAAGGTTCGGATAGGCTCGGTTTCAGCCGTTGGGGTGTCGTTTCTCCAAAGCCTCCCCCCACTAACGGCTGGGCGCGCGGTCAACACACCGTGTCCGTGACGTCATCTGATTAACTTCAATATTATTCATTTATTTGCGTGTAGCGTAGGTTCGATTCCACGTAAACTTTCAAAACACATTGGAATTCTTTAAACTAAAACTTCCAAGTGTGAAATTAATTCGACGTTGGTAAAGGTTTTATTAAATACCTGTTATTATTAGCTCTCATGTTCACAGTCCAAGCCCGGCTATTGAAACCAGGCTATTCGTTGACACTAGATGACAGGAATTAATAGCCGAAATTTATACGGGGATAAAAATTAAGTTCAGATGCCATCTCGGAACTCTGAGCTAGAGTCGAGTATTCCCGCTTAGTACTTGTGTAGAGTATGTCCTGGAGACATAAATTGTACAAACTTAATACATAGGATTGAAGAATTGTAAAACTCATTTGATGCAGCGATTTTCAAGTGAATTGTGATTGCAGAGTTAAACGCATAAACATGGCCTGCGTCAGACGTGATTTCCTCTCTTCTATAAACTCTTTTAATATGGACTCGTCCGTCTTTTCTTCTCCGATAAAGGCAGCAGTAATTTTCTTTGAAGTAAGAATAGCCGGGCTACCTTGGTCTTGCATCGGTAAAGTTAAATGAGAAATGACTGAACATTACGAGCTTCGCGACCTTTGAGCTGACGGTTTCCCAAGTGACTTCCAGAGCCAGTGCGTTTACTGACAAAGTGTCTTCACCCGAAAACTAACTCTCTTACTGCTTTTTTGTGTGAATCCTTGAATTCTTTGAAACCAAACTTTTCCAGAGCAAATTTAAACGCATTTTGGAACAGCAATCGAAAGCCTTTCGTCCGGCTTTCAAAAGTTTACAATGTAAATTATGCAAATCAATTCAGCGACAGGATTTGAGTGGCAAGGTTTTGATTGGCTAAAAACCAACAATGTCTCAGCTCGCGCGCCCAGCCGTGAGTGGGGAGAGGATCGCGGGCTCACCGAAACCCCCACGGCTGGAAACCGAGCCTAAGGTTCGGAGGGATCCTGTTTTTATGGTATCATTTTTTTGTAAAAGCTTTTATGAAAGGTATGTTCGATAATTCTTGGACTCGCATCGCTGAATGTTCTTATTATTGTTGCACAGTTTTCTTTCATTCTTAAAATGTATCCTACTTAAATCTCATGATAATTGTGACGAAACTGTTTATTTAGCTTCGTCATTAAACCAAAAACGTTAGCAGCTATGGTCCCATTTAACAACATCACTTTATTGTGAATCCTAGCTGGTTTCCTAATTTCGTAGATAACGAGCCGCGACAAACTTTTGAATATTTAATTTTCGAAGTTTCATTTTGTAATTATATTGCAGCTCGAAACAACAGCAATTGAATTTCGTCTCATCGGGATCAGCTAAAAATAAACATTACACAACAGTTAAAGAAAACTATTCGATCTTCAAACTGTAAGAGGTTTCCTTACGTTAGTCGTTACACTATAAAGTGTTTATTTTGCTTTGTCGATACGTTTTCCAACTATAAGCCAGGCTCTTGTGCAGTCTGTGCATCCAGTCTGTGCACCACCTGCTCTTTGAAACGTTATATCAGTCTAATAACACTGATCAGTTCAGTCTTCACAGACTGTAGAAGACAGAGAACGGAATAATTGCGCTGATATCGAGCTGGATTTTTTCATCGCTCTCAGTTTTGGTTTAGAATCACTGATCAGGTGTAAGCATGTCTCCTCTTCATGGGTTATCTCGATCTTTTAGGTCATCAGAAGATCTCCTAACATTAACAGCTTCACAAATAGTTCTGAATTGACACTTCGAACCTGAAATTTCGGCATGATCATTTCCCGTTCTCTTTCCGCCGACCAGGGATACGTTCTATTTTGCAAATATTCGATCTAACAGTAAATATATAGAGTGCATTTAAATACTCAAGTTTATTTAAGCTGTCCTGCCTGTCCCGAGTAAAAATGTCGTATTCTAGATGAAATCTTGAACTTTAAATCAACTGCATAAGTCTTCGCTATGACGATTTACAAACGCGCGCGGATATCGGCTGTAGTTGCATTTTAATGACTTTACTCCTACCCATAATGCACCCGATATAGTTATATAGTTGAGGTGTGGGGGGTCAAAGTTTTGCACTTCAGCCGTTTGCAAAAATTCTGACCCCCCTCACCATATATAAATATATATAAAAAATGTATCAAACATTATGGGATACCTCTTCCTAGATTTTTTTCTGAAGCCCTTGATGATAGGCAACTTGAAAAAAATATCAGCAATGACATCCCATAATGTTAGGGGGGTCAGCATTTTTGCAAACGGCTGTATATATATAGAGAGAGAGAGAGAGAGAGAAATATATATATATATATACAGTCGCTGCCAAAAAGGTTGTCCAGCAGAACATAATATAATACTTTAATATCCATTGTTTTGGCCTATTGTTTTGGCCTAGACAATAGCCCAAAACAATGGATATTATAGTATTATATTATGTTCTGCTGGACAACCTTTTTGGCATCGACTGTATATGTAGAATATAGAAAGAAAGACAACACACAACTCCTCACAGGTCCTTATAAAAAAAATTATTAAAAACGTTTCGGCACTTCGGCCTTCATCAGTTAAAAAGTTTTTAACTGATGAAGGCCGAAGTGCCGAAACGTTTTTAATATATTTTTTATAAGGACCTGTGAGGAGTTGTGTGTTGTCTTTCTTTCTATATTCTACATATTTATTCAAGACAACCACTAGGAATCCTTGGATCCTCCTACTGGAAGTTCATCGTTTGGTAATACCACAATCTTTATACTTCTCTCTCTCTATATATATATATATAAATATGATTTACTCAATCTTCAATACGTAGGAAATAGGTTGACCAGTCTTTGAGAAAAAATATCCCAATGCGGATTTTGAGAAGTTCTCAGCTAAGACAGTTGCATCTGATATACATGATGAGGCGACATACGAGAATAGGACCATGTTTTATGACAGTGGACAATATTGGAATATGGGCGGTCTAATACCGTCAGGTGTACGAAAACGGCTAAACGAAGCGTTACACGAGACTGTGGCGTTCTCACTCCCCTTCAGAAGAACGGATTTTAAGTATCCAGTTCCAGCAGTTTCCTGGGCACACGCCTCTAAAGACATAGCCCCTTTCCTACAAACTCTAAAGATTTATATAGCGAGGGATCGGTTCTTCACAAGGGAGCCGCGAGATGTATTTCAAGAGCTGGGGTTCGAGCCCCTCATAGAGAAAAAACAATCACACGATCTGCAATATGCCATAGAAGATACTGAGGCTAGGCTTAAAGATAAAGTACGAGCACAAAAGTGGTTCGATGCTAAACCAATGAAACTTTGGCAACAACAATTATGTTTTGTCGTTTGGTGCGCGACGGCAGGTTGTGGGGTGTCGTTTGATGATCATCTTTCGGATGACGCACCAATCATCGATAACATTCGTAGCTTTTACCGCTTCCATGTGTACTACACAATCAGGCGATTATTAGTCGAATTGGGAGTTCCCCTCCCCATGGACTCTGCCTTTAATAAGTTCGACAACATCCCATGGAATTACGCCAAATATGACAGGTTCAGGAGAGAGTTTGGAGTTGCTAAAATAGACTTTGCCCAACATCGAAACGATATGAACGAGAAGCACTACAACTGGTTCGTACCACAAACGGGTCATGGATTAACAAAGGCTGGAATAGTTCGAATCGACTCATCTATAACGGCTTACGTGCATTGTGTCCTAGGACCACAGCTTCCCCATTTATCCCGATGGGCCCACAATTTATCACGCACGCTTTCGGACGCATTTCTGAATCTAAACTTAGCTCTACTCCACCAATCCTTTTCTGCCTCCTTATCCCTAGGTTGAATTGACTCCCAGTCTTCTTTAGAAAGATTATTCACATCAGCGCGGCCTTCTTCGGTCGTAGGATCAAAGTCTACATTCGTGTCCACTGTTTCCATATTGAACGTTGATATGCTATTAGTATTGACTATATATTCAATATCAGTTTTGCGTGGTAACGATGTTATCATCAAATCTCGATCCAGACTATGCTCCTCGAGTGGGCAGATCTCTCAAAGCCAGTCGTGTGTTCCATCGCGTAACTTTCACCCCTTCAACGACCAACCCAGGGGAAACTTTAATTGTCGATGTTCCCACGATGGGTGAAAATAGGCTTCTAGTACCCGGCAGTCGAGCACCCAGTGCCAGTATCGCTCTATCTGGTGGCCATGTCAACAACCGCTTGGTGGCCAATGTTGGGCGTTGCCTAGTCTCAAAGCGAGTCGTAAAAATGGGTACTACTAGTTTAGAAGATTGTAGCCGACCTGATCTACTGCAGGTATATAGCGATCTCTACCTATCTGCCGCAGATCGAGAGAATCGCATAGAGCAGAGTATTCAATCCGCCAACGTTAACAAACTTCGCTCGAATGCTGGCGATAAAGACAGCTCGATTGCAGTTGACAAGGCGACCCTTGATGCATATGTTAGCGTGTATAAGATACCTATCGATCATGACATTATCACAACTTATGGTGTCCTTTATCCGCACGAGATTCGAGATAAGATGTCATTCAATTTAACGCTGGCACCAGCCACAGAAATCATAGTCGGATCCGACAGCACAAAAGTAGGCACATATAAACTTTCAAACATTGAGCTAGAATATGAAGTCATCGAAAGTCTTGATCTTGCGATGCAGGCCAAGGGAGTCTATGACAGCGGCAAAGCCTTCCTGTACAACCACGTTGAGTACTTCAAAACAGTCCCAGTCAACCTAGTAACCGACACACTTATATCTGAAAGCATAAACGTACTTCGTCGATCTTTAACTGGTATCCTTCTTCTCTTCGTTGATCCACATACGGCAGGCGCCAGAGACAGTGAGAAGTTTGTAAATCCAGGCATTACCAAGGTCGAGGTACACGTTAACAGTATCCCCAATGCTCTCTATTCCTCAGTTTGGGATGTTACCAAGGGATTTATGGAAGTCAGCAAAGAATTGGTTTTGTGGAGCTGTTGGACGTTTCGGAGAAACTGTTACATCTATGACACATAAGAAGTTCTTCGAGAACAAGTTAGCCGTACTCATCGACTGTCACACTTCTCAAAACAGTATGACCATGGAGATGGTCTAGCCCAACAAGATACTGGAGCAAATATTTGCCTGCGGATTCATCGCACTGCAGTAGTCGCAGGGACTTCGAACATGCACATATTCGTGCTTTCTGATGCTCAGGCAACTATTGAACAAAGGATGCTGCAAAGTGTTTATAATTAATGGACACGTTGGTAGAGTAAATTTAATGCATTGATAATTGGCCCCACAAACTGTTTATAGTCGATCAGTTGCGGGGGCCATTTCGTTTTAATTTCGAGTATATCGTGTTGATTTGTCCCACCTACGTTCACAACAAAACCTATAAGGCTTCGGTAGTGGAGATCCACGCTTCATTTGTATAGCACCTTCGCAGAATGCTATCGATGACACCCTGCGTGAATGTGCTTGTTTATTCGAAGGAACGAACACGCTTATTATCCTTGATGATTGTGCTGCAAGCAAGGACGTCAAAGCAAGGACAGATAAGCTATCTGACTTAGCCTTTTCTGCACGCCACACTGGCATTTCAATTTGGGCATCAGCACAAACGCAAAAAAGCATATGTAAGGACTTTCGTGAAAACTGTGCAATCGTTGTGGCATTTCGCATCGCAAGTGCGCCGGGATTAAAGGATCTGTTTGATGACTACGGTGCTGGTATATCACTAGATGACAAAAAAATATGATTTATCTCAGAGCTTGAGACCAAGTTTGCACATATATGCTTCTGTTTGCGACATCCATTTTCCACCGTGTTGGAGATACCTGCACCTGTGGTATTCCACGATACATCGAAGTAAGATGAATGAAAAAATTGCGGATGGAGAATTCGAAGATTTGCTAGATTATATACGATGTGAGCCCTCTGAAAAAAGTAAAACAGATATGTACACGTTGGCAGCCCCTGCGTCTGTCCCCACAGATATAGTGGCTGACCATCGGGAAGCACTTGCTATTTTAGCTACAACCGGCACAACAAAGGAATACCTTGGGAAAACGTACTCTCTAGGAGATATCCATAGACCATCTGCTACAGATGTAGAACGACTACACAGAAGGTATCATGCCGTCATGGCTCAACAAGTAGCGGGCTGTTTAGTCGATAATGCGCTAGCCCTAGCTACTCGCGTAGTTGCGTACTTTTTACCTATAGATTCTGAGAAAGCACTACTAAACGACCTAAAAGAAGATCGTATAGTTCGCAAGATCTCTTTTCGGGCTGGCTCGTTGTCTCAAATCAGGTAGCTTCATGGCCCTAGCTAGTTCTTTGTTTCATGTAACCAACCACATAAAAATCGTCGATTCTGATACAGCAATTGAAGCCACACCAACTACCAACATACGGCAAGATGTCGAAGTGCCCGAATGAAAACGTAGGAAAATCTCACAAGTCTGAGTCTTCGCGCATAGGAGAACAGTTGGACAACATAGACAGCGCCCTATCCACCTCTAGCTTACTTTATTGGGGCGGAACGGCCTTAGTATGGTCGTCTTTGGCCTATAATTATATACTCAACAGGAAAAGAAACAATTTGTTAGAAGACGCTGAGGCAATTACTACAACAAAAGGTAAAACAACTATCCCAACCTCCATACTCAGACAAGTAATACGTAATACTGAAAATAGTAGGGTGACTGAAGCAGCACAGAATTACAAACGCGGGTGGGACGACTCAGCAGGATATATTCGCGACCTAGACCTTGCTAAACCTAGTTCAGTAGTTACTCCATCTAGCAGCGACCTCACAATTGAAGTTACATCACCTGACAACATATCGCAAGATGGAAGTGGACCCACCGAATGACCTCATCACAAAACAACCAACTACATCTAAAAAAGAAAAAAATCCAAAGCGCGTCGCTGCAGGTAAAAAAATAGCAGAAAGAATAAGACTAACTAAAGAAGCCCTCACCAACAACTCATCAGCGTCAGTAGACCATCAGGTCGACGATTCAAGCTGGATGAACAACAACATATCGGCTAATACGACCCTTGCCGCAGCTGGAGTAGGCATAGCACTGGCAGGTCTGTACTATCAGCATATGCGTTATACGCAGTCGCAAAAGGATAGGCTTAACAACTGTTGTTCGTCGGGGACTAAGGAACGACAAGTCGAAACTGGCGCTACTGAAGAAATCACCACCGAAGGTAGCAACCTTAAAACTAAAGGTATGATATAGCATTTGAAGCCATACCATAGTCCATGTATTATCGATGACACAATTATGGGTGATAACGAACTTATTAAAACATTATCAGACTCGGCTATATTGGTTGGACTCGCGGCAGGAATCGGTTGGATCGGAAAAAAGGTTGTCAAAGAGCCTATGACTGGCGATCCTTCATCGAACGTTTTGAACTACGCGAAGTGGGTAGCTGTGCTGTCTGGTAGCCTTGCTGCTAAGAAATACCTTGAGGATAAAAAGGTTTTCCCTAAGTAACATAGCATGGCATCGATTATAGTGGCGGCAGTCACTTTCGCCATAGCGGGCGTTGTTGCGAGCTACAGTGCCAAATACATCGAAAAAGCGGCTCTCGGACCAGGTGGGCCGGACGTAATTGCGGTAGAGGCAGAAAGGCACGATAGAGCTATGGAGAGGCACAATGCCGCTGTGGCTGCCTACGAAGAACGGCGAGAAAGAATAGCCGACTGGGTCAGGGAGCAAGAAAAAACAAAATACTATAATGCTAAGGACCTATCTAACGATGATCGAGCTCGCAATTTGTTCTATAAAGTCCATGCGGGGCTACACCGTTTGAAATAACCTCATTTCTCTGATCACTACAGACCATCGAGTTCGAAGAAAACTGCCGAATTGGTGGCCCTAGGTGGTGGGGTGTTTGCAGCTGGATACGTCGTCACCCGATTTCTATGAGAAAATTACTAGGTAATTACTAGGCAATTACTAGATTACTAAACGAATTACTAGGTAATTACTAGATTACTAAATTAACTACTAGGTAATTACTAGATTACTAAACGAATTACTAGATAATTACTAGATTACTAAATTAACTACTAGGTAATTACTCGTATTTGTTGTACCAAATCCCAACTTATTATCTCCGGGGTATTAGGATTGCTGAATTTTTATACCATCTTAACGTTCAATTAGAGAGAAGATATATAGGTATACGGAGTCTGACAGAAAAATGGAAGAGGCTACTTCTACAACGATATTGTACCTCCCTCTAGAGATCATCTTGAAGATCGTGGAGTATGCAGGCCCTGATGCATTTGAGAACATTTCCCAAACCTCTAAGCGTTTTCATAATTCGCCGTCTCTGGTGCGTTACCATGTAGATTATACGTTCCGCAGACGAGTCCTCGAGAGTTGTATATCAACTACTTGTGACGACACCAAGCGGTTCAACTTATCTAGGCGTTTTAGCCTCACTACCAAGGACGGACGTGCTAGCAGTAACGGTCCCCTGCGTTTTGCCTGCGAAGATGGTCATCTAGATATCGCCAAATGGCTCGTCAACCACTTCCAACTCACTGCCGAGGATGCACGTGCCTGCGGTAACTATGCGCTGCACTATACCTGCATTAATGGACATCTCGATGTCGCCAAATGGCTCGCCAACCACTTCCAACTCACTGCCGAGGATGCACGTGCCTGCGGTAACTATGCGCTGCACTATACCTGCATTAATGGACATCTCGATGTCGCCAAATAGCTCGTCAACCACTTCCAACTCACTGCCGAGGACGCACGGATCCACAACAACTCTATGCTGCGTTTTGTCTGTGGATATGGTCATCTAGATATCGCCAAATGGCTCGTCGACCACTTCCAACTCACTGCCGAGGATGCACGTACCTACAGTAACGGTCGCCTGCAATTTGCCTGCGTTAATGGACATCTCGATGTCGCCAAATGGCTCGTCGACCACTTCCAACTCACTGCCGAGGACGCACGTGCTGAGCATAACGAAGCATTGCATAATGCCTGCGAAAATGGCCACCTCGACGTCGCTAAGTGGCTCACACAGCACTTCAACCTAACTGCCGAGGACGCACGTACCTTCGATAACCATACACTACGCATTATCCTCAAACGAGGGCATTTCGATGTCGCCAAATGGCTCGCCAACTACTTCCAACTCAACATCGAGGATGCGCACCCCCCTAAACAGTACTTAGAGAAAGGCTATTATAAGGTATATCAAACGATGGCGGATGAGATAATAACTTGTAGTCGGCTGAGCCATGGGTGATCCAGACTTGGTGGCTATAGAGACTGAAAGACATGATAGAGCCCTTGAGAAATATCAAGCTGATTGGGCTACTTTCCAGGAGACCCGAAAAAAATTGACAGCCTGGGTCCAAAAGCAGCGGCATGCGTTGTGGCGTCACTCCCACGAAGATCTATCCAATTCGACTCGAGCTCGAATCCTATTCAATACAACCCAAGTAGGGCTAGACCATATAAGTCTGCAGGATATGAAGGAGCCTCGTTTCTCCGATTACTATCGACCATCAAGGCCTTGTTGCCATAATTGGCCTGCCAAATTGGTGGCCCTAGGCGGTGGGGTGCTCGTTCTAGGATATGTTACCACCCGATGGCTATAGCTATGCTTTTTAAAAAAAACAGCTTTTATGTTCGTCGTAAAGTTGGTTTTCTGTACCCATTTGAAGTTATTTATATATACATAGCCGAGGCGACTTTCAACGAAAAGGAAAACCATGCGAGTCAAGGAGAACTTTGAGAGCCATGAAATGCATATCATACCAGTTAATGTGAAGGCTAAGGGAGCTGGAAACTTCATCACCACTAGTGCTTTACTAGCTATCAACTCTCCTATTTCATATTGTGCAAATTCGCTCCTAACCGAGTTGGGCTTCGAAGGCGAGGTAGAGTCAGTAGATCTTAAATCACCAAAAGCCGATAATCTAACTGAGTTGGGTTTCAGTGAGGCAGAGTCGGTAGCCAAGAGCCTCTCCTTAGTAAATCTAGAATTGAAAACTCTTATGACGGACGTAGTCTTCACAGTGCGGTGATTTGCCCGACTGAGCTCTTAAACAGCATGATATGCAGCGGGTGGACACTCCCCGATTTGCCTGAGGAATCCAAAATAGGTTTAGTAATAGGACACGAACACGTTATAGACTTTCTCATTAGTAAAGAGGTGAAAACGATGACCGGTTAGAACCTAGAGCCTCGCCAAATCAAAAGTCTACTCCATATAAAGGGTGGGTACTTAGACATTACACCAATATATGTATAGAAAATAATAGGCCAAATGGGTCCAAAGGTATTCGCAAATATCTACTATAGCCCAGAAGGCTACTGGAAATGACTCGCGGCGATTAAATATCTTGCCACTGCGGCCGACATATCCGAAGATGCGGCTCGGGTGTGGCTAGAAAAACAAGCTATATGGCAGATCTATTTGCCGGCTCCTCAATACGTCCCACGACCTAAATTTAATGTCTCTACACCAAACGAAGTTCATCAAGCCGATCTGCTCTTTCTTCCACACGATCAGGTTCGACGAAAGCTATATAAGTATGCATTGACAGTCGTAGACGTAGCGTCAAGATATAAAGAAGCTGAGCCATTAGCCACTAAAGAAGCTAAAGAAGTCGCTGCGGCGTTTGAGCGAATCTACAAGCGAAGTCCCCTAACATGGCCAAAACTTTTACAAGTCGATCCAGGACGTGAATTCATGGGTGCCGTTTCTCCACTGCTGGACAAGCATAACGTTTCTGTGAGGCGCGGGCGTGTGGACATTCACCGGAATCAAGCAATTGTTGAACGATTCAACCGAACCCTATCCGAAAGGCTATTTGGACATTAATATGCTCAAGAAATGGTGCTTGCTTCACAGGACGATAGATCGGTTGAATGAGTATCTCGTTTGTCTGCGGTCGTAAAAGCTTTGAACAACGAACCTACGCGTTTGACAGGAAAGCAACCAGTGGTAGCAATACGCAAAGAGGAAATCGAATCAACCCCAGCAGAACCAGCACGGGTTCGGGACGAACGTTTACGTCTCGTTGGTCTCAAAGAGGAAAGGCTTCCATTCGACGTCAGTGTTAGATATCTATATGCTCCTGGTGAGTTGGAAGGTGGCCGCAGGCGTGCTACCGATCCTATATGGAGTTTGGAGACCTATAGCATTTCACGTAGTATGGTTTCTTCGGGGCAGCCAGTTCTGTACTATTTGGACTCCGTCCCAGGTGCTTCGCAAAACTCCGCAGCCGTCTCTAAGAAACAACCAACGCGTGGCTTTGTGCGTGAAGAGCTACAAGTGGTGCCACCAGACACAGAACTACCTCCAAATGGGATCTTAAGCTAAGTCGGCGGTTACTCCACCAAGTACTCCTCAATGAGGTCATCGAAGTTCACCTGCTCTGTGGTTTGGGACAAACAGATATCTTTATGCCCATGGGCTAGGGTATCGATTCCATTTTCGGAAATCCAACGTTTTGTGTCCAGGGGCGAAAGGGAGATTTTATTAACTCGCAGACCATACATCCGATGTCCAATGCTTCGCAGCATATTCATCCCATGCCTGAAGGTCTTTATATCGAAAAGAGACTCCTTATACTTATATATGTGCTTCTTCACAACATACTTCCGTACTCCTTTAGCCTTGCGAATCTCATTGGTATCTGCGCATACGATTGAATACATCTTAGGTCGAAGTCCAACGTACTCTACGATGGCAACGCCTCCACACTCATCCTTCATCTTTCCAAGAACCTTTTTATTGGTAGTGTTGTGCAGTGGATGGTCTTCTGGGTAATCGCTGGTATCATAGAGGCCTGCATTAGAGGCCATGTCTTTGTAGACGTCTTCGGTTTGGATCTCAAGCAACAGTGAATCTGTGTCTGTGTAGAGAGGTTCGTATCGATTGCCATATTGAGGCTGAAGTTCATTGTAGTAGAAATCGTACATCAGGTGTTTGGATAGGTCTAGGATGCTCATACCAACGTAGACGGGGCGGTTCAGCACGAGCCTGCTTTTATGCATGTGTAGGGCTACGAGGCCATCATCAAATATATTTGATCTAGCAAATGTTGGGCTTGATATCAGCCGCCGAAGCTTGTTCTCCTCTCTTGCGCGCATCAGCTTCACATCCACGCGCTTGCGTAAATTCTCCATGGTCTTACCAAACACGCTATTGTTCATCAGCTTGTAGAGGTCTTTCTCGAAGTTGCTTGTAGCCAGTTTACGGAGGTCCGTATTCATACGTATATATGGCTCCATCCAAGGGCTTTGGTCGAATCGTAGTGCTCGGCGCACCTTTTTCAATCGCATGCCAAGAGACATATAGCTGTAGATTTCTATAGTGTAGGACGTAGCATCCTTTGTCAAATAGGTTAGGCACAAGCTTTTCAACTTCGATTGGAAATACTCTTTCACCTAGCAGTAGTCCACATTGGTACTCTGACATCCATTTTTCTGGACTTTCATACGCTCTGGGGCTAGTGTATACGAGTTGTGAGTATTGTGGAGTTCTATAGGATACTCAAGGTCGACCTCAAGGATATAACCTTTATCCGCTTGTATGTGTACATACGATGCAATATCTAGGAAACTCAAGGTTAGTTGTTCGATAGTCTCAGAATCGCACCACTCGAATCCTCCAGTTGGCAGCGCTTGGCTCATAGCCCATCCGTATAGGTTGTTTGCATCCATATACTGTATGTACGTAGTGGGCTTGGTTGGGTCGTACTCCGTTGTCCCGGCTGTGCGAGCATATAATATGGATTGTTGGCCTTTGCATGGCGTCGACTGACCATCGAAATGCCGCCTCGCATCCCTTTCTCGATGAAAAGATGCATATCGTAGTCTGTGAGTAGCTCAAGCTCTACACCAGTCTTCTTTAGCAATGCATCCCACGATAGGCCGGGGCTCGTATAGTAGTGAGCTGGGTCCAAGCCATAATTTTGCATACATGTCGCTCGAAAGCCTTCGAACACGAGTAAAAGTACATCAGTTCGAAGATATAGGTCGTGGTAGTCTCCCATAGTTTGACAACCAAATGCTTCCCAAACCTTCTGCGCATGGGCATAGTCCTCGTCTGAGATTCCTTCATCAGAAAGCTTGCTATAAAAAGCATCGCGTGGTGGTAGCTCGTCCTGAAACCGCTCCCAACTGTCCATATATTCGTATGGGTAGACGCCTTTGCGTTGAAGAAACCCGCGCATACGTTCGTCTTGCTCGTATCTGGCTGTGATTTTTAATCCTTCCGGGTTTTTAGCTGCTACTAGCCGATCAAGAGAGGATAGCAAAAACTGAGCACTGTCGATGAATCGCAATCTACCTAGGGAGAAGGAAATGTACTTCTCCGTGTTATTGGGTATGCAATTTATCTGCCCCTCTACTTTGGAAATATTCTGCATCAAGAGATGAGAATCGTATCCCCGCAAGTTGTGGAAGACTACTGGTATTATGGTCTTCTTTGGGTCTATCCGCAGTAGTAGATTACAGGCATTGTGTGCTGCCCCCTGTACTTTCCAGTGATATGGCAGTAATCACGAACCGAGTCCCCATTAAGAGATTTCTGACAAATGTGGCAAATGGTTGCACTGTGGTGGGCTATACTGTCCTTTGGAGTCATGCATAGGCTTTACATCTAGATAGAGCTGCCTTGACTTTCTGTTCTTCTTGTTGTATTGCCTCCAGGAATATTTACGTAGCATCGGGCCCTCTGTAGACGACTGGAGTCTCAGTATGACCATCACATCTCACCACAATGTAGCCGAATCCGCAGGCCTCGTGTAGTTGAGTTTTCTGGGTGTTGCTCTTACTTGGATCGAGCTCTGGTCCTTCGATCTTAGTGGTCAGTGCCTCAAAATCGGCGTAAATGATGTAGGGAACTTTTAGCTGTTTGTGCCAGTGCTGAAAGGATAGCTTGTTCTTACCCTCTTCAGGCATTTCAACTCTCACTGCTGTTTGTCCTATACCTTTACATTCTGGAATGTGTTTTTTGAGGAGATCTTCTCGGCAGTATCCGTGGAGACACGTCTCGCAGAAGTGCGTACCCCCGTTGTGTTTGCTCTGACCGGAGAGAAACCTTTTCAAATTCGTGATCCTTGTAGTGGTAATTTTCAGATTCCTCTATTAACAGTAGGTTAATTCGGCAGATGTCCCCACATTGCTTGCTAATCCTGTAGACAACCACACCTTCCTCCCAGCCGAAGACATTGATTGCAAGGTTATTCTGCTTCTCAACCCTGCAAATCTGTGATATGGGTGTTGGTGCATCGATTCCTGTAAAGTCGAGGCCGTCCTTTATATTAGAATACATATATTAGAATGCATATATCGCATCCCATGACTGGTTGTTGAGATCAGTACGGAATGCAGAGGAACTGAATTTAGAAAAGTCGCGGTACTCCACGAACTGGTGACCAGCCCTCGAACAAATTTACAATATGCACAGACTAAGTTGTGATCACTAATGCCAAGTGTTAACACCCCAGATTATTTCCGGGGCATTAGTGATCACGTGATCGACGACGGTGCTAGAATTTTTAGTGACACGTGTGTTCTCAGTAATAATTTGGCTTAACCCGTAGGTACCATTGATACGTGTTAGGGCTTTTGAGGGGAAACTCAAATTTGGTATCGACAGATCGCAATTTGTGTCGCCCAAGAAAAAAAAATATTTGCCTTCGGCATAATAATACCTACTAGCGACTCGTATTCATCTAATATGTTTAGGTTCGAGGAGGGAGGTCTGTACCAAGTTCCGATAATATACGATTTGCTTCGAGGTTTACGTATCTCAATGCAAATATTCTCGAGTTGGGTGACATTTAAGTCAGTGCGGGTCATGTAATTAATCGTTGATCTTATATAAATACAGACTCCGCCCCCAGAGCGATTACGGTCACGACGAACTATTTCGCAACCGGGTATATTTAGCTCATTGTCACTGATGTTGTCATCGATTTTAGTTTCGTTAATAGCAAGAATATCTAGTTTTTTTAACGCTCAAGAAACCCTGAGTTCATCGATATGGGCTAGCAAACTATTAATTTTAGACAAGCCATTTTAAATCCTCTTGCTTCCGGGAGAAGATTTAACTCAGCTCGTAACTCGGAGATATGTGTATCGCAATGAGTGCTAGTCCGCATACCGTCAGGAATGCATTGCCTGGGAATATCTATTCAATTACTATTAATATGGTCACTAAAATTGGAAGCTAGGATACTAGAGCCTTCAGCGTTTAGGTGGAGGCCGCCCTTATTTAGATAACGCTTGGTGATTTTGTCATGAGAGATAAATGACGAGCCTTCTGATCTGCAGCGTTGTTTAAGTTTAAATTCTTCGTGTAATATGCCAGGCGTTATTGATACTCTGTTGTTTGACGAATTTCTGGGTAGTATCGTCGTGTACCGTTTAACCAACTGCGTCATAAAATTCCCTTTGTTACCCACGTTCGCTATGAATAATTTGAGACTCAGAAATTTTATACGAACATCGGAATCGACACTTAGAAATTTTAGAACGATTATGTTATCCTCACTATAAAAAAAATTACCGCCTGAACCGGGATTCGAACCCGGGCCGGTTAAGAATCAATGCAATGGCTTACCCACCACCAACCCAAACCCTAACCATTAGACCACGAGAGAATTCGCTGATTGAAGTCGTTTCTTTTACCAGATTTATATCAACTTCATTAGCATGTTCATAAAATATTCTATTATAGTATAATATATACTATAATAGCGGTACGACAACCCACCGAGCGCGCGAGGTGTGATTCTCCACGGATCTCAACGGTACACGACGATACTACCAATTTCTGTTTGTATTTGCCTTCGCATCAGGGGCCTCTATTGTTTTTCCGCCGGGTAACCTCGGTCCATGATTGGCTGCTTCGTTGTTGTCGCTGGGTTTGTGCGAAGGTGACGACTCTCTTTGATTCTTTGCTAAGATTTGAATAGCCTTATTTAGAGAGTCTTTTTCTTCTTGTAGATGTAAATTTGTGTTGGTAATTTCGTTAAATTTAGCTCGCATGTTGGAAATTTCCGATTTTAAATCATTCTCATTTTGTAGCTTTTTAACTCTCTCCGTTAGATAGGCATTATTTTCTGAAGACGATTGACCCGTTAAGTCATCTAATTTGGCCAGAGTTCTTTTCGAAGTAGAGTTTCTGTTACTGTAGCACTTCGGGGGCATCCGTTTGTAGAGTTTCTGTTACTCGCACTTCACGGGCATCCGTTTGCTCGCTAGTCTGTACGGATGTAGTTTCTTTTTCAACGCCCTCAGCACTGCTATCGGACTCCAAAGGCTTCTCTTGAGTCTCGAGGGGTGGGTTAGTGGCTTGCTCTTCCAGACCAACCGCATGTGCTACTTCGTTCTAGTTAGTCCGTGAGATAGCTGCTAATAGCTGTTCACGTAGCACCATCTTAGTTCCCTTGGTATCCAGTAGGAGTTTAGCAAGCTCTGTCTTAAGTTCTGCCTTCTGCAGCTTTTCCCGCACATGTTCTTTAGTTATATCTTTAGTTGTACTCATCCTTGATTTTTGAAGTAGACTTGATTTGTGAATTCAAAACAGTGAGCGTTCAAAAGCAGTTAAACGACAGCGGGGTTCAAACCAAACAAATTCAAACGCGTTAATAAAGTTATACTACTACTTATAGACCCTATGCATAAGTCCTGGTAACTAGCATGTCAACGAGGCCAGTAGGTCCTCTGGAATGTTGAAATTGAAGCGCCCGGGGAGATTGTGAAATGCACTGAAGGAATGTTCAGTGAAACAATGCCGTTAATTTGCTATGCGCCTGGCTGGTTGTACTATAAAGAAACATTTTTCAACTAAACAATCATGTTCAACACGTTTCACACTTCCTGCTAGCATTTCAACTTCAACATTCCAGAGGACCTACTGGCCTCTTTTTCGTGTTGTGACCGCGCGAGTTATGCATAGTGTTTATATAGATCAGGAAGAAAAGCGGGCGTAAAATAGAAGGTGTGGTACTCCACAACTTATTTTCCTTTGACCTGAAGACTTTTCATTTACTTGACACATTTGTCTACAGTCACCTAGGTATGAGCAAAGTAATTTGTGGGCATCATCCTTGATACCGTAAGCCATGAGTTTACCCAACAAAATGTCATGGTTTACGGTATCAGATGCCTTTTGAAGGTCAAGGAAAACAACCAGGTTGTAAAGACCTCGGTCCATGTTAAAGTACCACTCATTGGTACAGTCTAGCAGCGCAGGCGCAGTCGCGTGAAAGCGTCTGAAGCCAAATTGATGATCAGATAACAGATTCTCTGCATTGAAATAATCCATTAATTGTTCATATAATATTTTCTCATACATCTTACTTATTACTGGGAGGATTGAGATTGGTCTATAATGTTACGAGGACCTTTTTTATGAAGAGGAATTACCCTGGCTATCTTCCATTCCGATGGAAAAGTCTGTGATGTAATTGATGTGTTAATTATTTCCGTAACAGACTTTGAGATAACAGGCGCAGCTAGCTTTAGATTTTTTGCTGAGATTTTATCAACGGCAGTGGCTTTAGACACGGATAACGAGCTAATCAACCTATAAACTTTAGAGATAGCTATAGGATTAAAATGGAAATTACTCTGAACATTCATTACAAAGTCAGTGTAACTGCAACCTGCATCGTTAATAGTGTCTGCGAGTGTCGGGCCTACATTAATTAAATGTTCATTAAAATGTTGGCCAATTTCATCCGAGGACGTAATAGAACAGTCGTTCACTTTAATTTCGTTAACACCGCTTTCCTGTTGTTTGCGCCCAAGGATATTGTTTATAGTTCTCCAAGCTCGTTTGCGGTCGCTACATGGCTTTGTATTTGTGTTGCATAATATTCTTCTTAGCTTTACGCAAAGCAATGTTTTTAGAGGGCGAATATAGCTTTCAAGCATATTCTTTATTTTTTATGATAGCAATACGTTTCAATCTGTCCCGTTCTATCATTTTTCCTCTAATATCCTTAGTGACCCAGGGAAGGCTAGACATGTTTTACTCTCCTAGATCTTATTGGAGCATGCCTGTCTAGGACATCTAGGAATAAGGTCTTAAAACAAGTCCACATTGCATCTACGTTTTCTTTGAACTGTACTTGTTCCCAAGATTTTCGTTCCAAATCGTACAGAAAAGATTCACTGTTAAAATTCTTATTTCTATTTCCTTTATCGTTTTCATTTTTGTAGGTATATTAATTTTATGAATTGAGTAAATCAAGCTATGGTCGCTAAAGCCTACATGAATAACATCCGATTGTATATTTTTCGGGAGAACAAGTTATGCATACATCTAACAGCGATGTGATGGATTTAGTGATGCGTGTAGGCTTATCGATCAGCTGAGTAAGTTGATAAATTTCCATAATTGATAATAACTTTTGGGCAGACTGATTTGTCTTATTATCAAGTAGATTACAATTGAGATCGCCTAGTATATAGATTTCTTTATCTTCATTGTCAATTTTCTCTATCAAACACTCGATGGTAGAGAATATTTCAACAGGTGCGCTAAGGGGGTCTATATATTGCGGATATAATGAAAGGCCTGCTTTTTGGTTTAATAATTTCTAAGCAAACGGCTTTCAGGTTATCTGGCTACTAGTAGGTCATGGCACTCACAGTAGGTTAGAGTTTTCCTAATGTATATACATACGCCACCGCCAAGTCGATTTCTATCAAGACGGACAATTTCATATCCGTCAATACTAACAACACCGTTTGAGATTGATTTATCTGGTCGGGTCTCATTTAGAGCTAGAATATCGAGCTCTCGGTTTGCTAGTATGAGGCGGATCCCGTCGACATGTTTAGTTAAACTGACAACATTTAGGGATGCCATTTTAAAACCTCGTTGTTTAGAGAAAGCAGACCCAGCATTATTTACTATCCCTGGTCTGACAACCTAAAGTACAGAACAATGCGAAATAAGATTCTTAGCAAAAATACTGCTGCCATTCTTATTCAAATGCAATTCTCCATTGTAAAGATCCTGTTTCCTAATATTACTGTGGTTTAAAAACCTCCAAGAGTTTTGTTTACAGAATTGCACGACGATCTTGTTAACTGCTTTACCTTTTGAATCCAGGCTTGCGTCATCTCCTCTTGTGATGATTTCTGAGATGGTGAAATCAATTCCTGGACTTTTGAAAATAATTTGATATGCGATGTCAACAATTCCTTCAGCAATGATACGGGGCTCTTCGTGGCGCAAGTAATTAGTTCCTACGTGAAGAATAACTTCATCAGGATTTAGCTCCTCCAGCGTCGAGATGACATAGTGGCTCATGTGTTTCACCCTCGCTCCAGAAAAGGATTACACATATACTTTGCCTCCTGCGCATTTGGAAAGCCGTTTCCCTTGTATATACTTCAACATGGAATCGCCCAAGTAGTATAGCCGGAGTCAAAATTATTGCACCTCTTTATATAGCCACCGGATAACCGTTTTAAGTCCCCCTTCCCCAGCACTTTTTTGTTCTCTCATAAAAACCACCCCCTTCCTATTCAGTTCTGACTCAGTTTTTAATCATTAAGAAACCTCAATTAGAGAAAGAGTACCACCATATTATGCCCCATAGAAAAATTGCGAATTAGAGAATGGAGAAAAGCACTTGTAGCTTTCGGCACCAACACACATTTAATAAACTCCGAACTAAGGATTGCTTTTCAAAGGTGTTGGCGGAATTGGAGAACCATAAGGTATTTCAGTAGAAATCGTTATGGTCCGGTTTTCACTGTATTCGTTTTACTACAGCTGTCCACGCGGTTAAAAATAGCTCTAGCGTTAACTGAAATTTAAGAACATTCAGGGCCTGAAAACTCATTTTGACCGACGGGATGTGAATCAAAAGGTGTTTCATATCTAGTTTTATGATAAAAACTGAAGTTCACCTGTAAAATTCCTAAGCGCCCCAAAAAATTCCTTAGCGCCCCAATTTTGTTTGAACGAGTAAAACAGGGGCGCTAAGGCATGCAAATCAAATTTGGCGACCGAAATTTGCGTATGACTCAGAAACTTTATTTCGCCAAGTTGAAATAAAATCTACGGACGATCGCCCACGCGATCGTCCGCATACGAACCAGACATACGAATTAAGCGCAGCTGCTCTTAGCAAAGTGAAAATAAAACCCCCGTTTATTTCTCTCATAGGACATTTCAATTTTTATCCCACTAGACTGCCAAGTTGTGCTCGCAGTTCTTTGAGTTCGGCTCGAATTTGTTCCACGCTTTTTTCACCCGAACAAGCTGAAGTTTTGTGGCGAATTTCAACCTTCATAGTTTCATATTTTTCTGCCTCAGCGAGGATGAGATAGTATTCGGCGTCATACATATTTTCATCGCGTAAGGCTTTTGACACGAGATCACTAATCGTATTAATTTTCGCTCTCGCCAACATAGCGGTTTTCTCATGTTTAGAAACTTTTATTCCAAGCTTTTTAGCCTCGATAGTCGTAGCGGCCGAAATTACCCCACAGAGTCCGCCTACAACCCAAGTGGTAGGCCAATTATGACACCAAACCCGGTTAGAGCAGTCGCCAAGCCTGTGCTTGATAAAAACACAGATAGACTACCTGTTGCCATAGCGACACCGTGAACTATTCCCTGCGCACGGGCATATTTTTTACGCACCACTTCGTAGTGTTGTTCTTGGGCTTTGATGCGCTCAAGCGTATCACGGACATCTCGCCGACGAAAGTTCTCTCCAGACAAGCCTGTTTTAGATGAACGGAGCTGGGGATATATTGGCGCCGTTGGAAGTGTTCGAATCAAATCGCTTGCCATTATGTTATAGCTTTGCTATATATAAATATGATTTACTCAATCTTCAATACGTAGGAAATAGGTTGACCATGGAAGTCTATAATATTTCCTTTATTATCGCGAATTGTTATGTTAAGGTATTTTCGTGTCGTACCTAGAGCTCGTATGGCTTGGGGATTTGTTGGAGAATAGGTTGTTTTTGCAAACTTCTCACCTCGGACCGCCAAGCTAGCCAGAACGCTCGATGGCTTTCCTTCGAGAAGTGAGAAGTCGGAATCTACCACATCACAGTGGACATACAACGTATGGATATCTTGTAGCTTTAGCTTCAGGTCATGCTCACCCACCCCATGTATCTGGCCACTATTTTCTTCTTTTACGTTAACGCCAAACAACTGGCAAAGATTCCAACTAAACTGAATTGGTTTCTTGACCTTTAAGATCCATCTCTTCCAATGTGGGGGGTTTACGAACTCCACCATACCAGCGTCGATTGCAGGCTTAAAGAAGGGTTGAATACTTGCCATATCGTGATGCCCCCCATAAACGTAATGTGGAAACATTATCCCATCATCAATATCCCACCAGAACGAAGCTTTCTCTGATAGGTTCCACCAACTGTTCTCAAAAGTGACCTCCATTAGCGAAATATTATTGATAAGAAGAGGTTTTTGAAAGTAGACCATATGGTCAGCCGTAGGACAGGTGACATTTAAGATTACCATTTTCACGATATTAAAGCCCGAAGTCGACTTCGATACTAACATATATCATTTTTAGCTTCAATACCTAAGATGAGTCAAGTGAAAGAGCTGAATGCCAATTTATGGGCAAAGTTTACTGAGAACCGATTCCCCTATGCAGATCTTCGCCAGTTTTATGCATCCACGGACATAGATGGTCCAGGCAAATATTCAACGAGCATTGTATTTCGAGACGGGGATTCTAGCTATGATGTTTACGGCGATGATGTCTCCAAGCTACCTGAGGCCATACAAAAACATATTGATGCCGCACTACACGCGGTGGTTAGGGGTTTCCCACAGTCTCTACTACTAGCAGATAAGGCCAGGAAAATACGCCTTCCACCAGACTGGTCATCCGATTTATGGGGTAAAAAATCCGTTCAACTCCAAGATCTAGTCATATATGTCAGCGAGGATAAGCACATCTTTTCAGACATCTTTTCAGACCTCAGTGTGTTGTATGGTGGTGGGGCTGGTAGTGGACCCAAGGGCGGTAAGACTGTTGACGTTCATAAGTGGCTCCAAGGCCCTAATAGCGACTTCTGGCCACAACAGGTCAACTTCGCTATGTTTCTGGCCACAGAAGGCTGCGGTGTCTATGTGGAGATGCTGGAACAACTACCAGAGCGCGTCGTATCACTCCTACGGTTCCACATATACTTTACAGCTCGCAAAATTATCCAGGAGATGGGCGTTCCACTTCCTGGAACCCCCCAATGGGTGGCTTGGAACAACCCCCACAGCAGATCAGCATACCGCCGAATTTGCAAAGAGTTTAGAATTCCTCTACATACCGATTTTAGGTTTCGGAAAGGGCGTCTACGAGGTCTAGGCACTACATACACATGGATACTGGCGGATAAGCGGTGGAATATGAACCCCGCTTGGAATGATGATAGAGAATATAAGGCATTCAGTAGTGGAGACAAAGATGCCGAGCTCGATGCTGGAAGGACACGCATCAAGAACGAAGGGGCAGCTGAGCAGTGGAAGCTATTTGTCCCAGCCATAGCCAACACCCATCCAGGATTGACAGTCGCCGGTCGCGGTCGGTTAAAACAGAGCATCGAGGCATACGTGATTTGTATACTTGGATCGCAGGAACTAGCACGAGGATCATTACTTGGTAAATCTGAGCATTCACAGGATAATCGTACGAAGTTCCTTGAGCTGCTTGAGGCCTTAATCGGAGGACAAGGAATCGACGACGGCATAGTTAGGTTTCAAAAATATATTGCCTACGTCTGAGTAGAAATCCCTTATCGTCTTGGCTATATCTTCGCTTGTTTCTCTTGCGATTCGATCAGTGAAGACCATGCCCCTCCCCACCCTGATGAATGATGTTTCAGCCCGGCCGTCTTTGGGCCTAGCACCCTGTGTAGTATGGTCGGGTAGGGGTTTCATTTCTATTTCCTCACCACCATCTGGTACGGATGGTAACATGTTATTCAGTTTCTCACGCAAATTATTCAGGGTTTCGCGTTCAGAGTTTCTATTATATTCTTCAGCCTTAACTGTGTCCTTATCTGAACCATCGGTCTCCTCTTCATACTCCATCTCCGCCATATTGAAGATATTATCCTAATAGATATAAGGATTAATATTCAATTCATATAGTGTGAAACAGACATGATATCATCAAATCTCGATCCAGACTATGCTCCTCGGGTGGGCAGATCTCTCAAAGCCAGTCGTGTGTTCCATCGCGTAACTTTCACCCCTTCAACGGCCAACCCAGGGGAAACTTTAATTGTCGATGTTCCCACGATGGGTGAAAATAGGCTTCTAGTACCCGGCAGTCTAGCACTCAGTGCCAGTATCGCTCTATCTGGTGGCCATGTCAATAACCGCTTGGTGGCCAATGTTGGGCGTTGCCTAGTCTCAAAGCGAGTCGTAAAAATGGGTACTACTAGTTTAGAAGATTGTAGCCGACCTGATCTACTGCAGGTATATAGCGATCTCTACCTATCTACCGCAGATCGAGAGAATCGCATAGAGCAGGGTATTCAATCCGCCAACGTTAACAAACTTCGCTCGAATGCTGGCGATAAAGACAGCTCGATTGCAGCTGCCAAGGCGAAACTTGATGCATATGGTAGCGTGTATAAGATACCTATCGATCATGACATTATCACAACTTATGGTGTCCTTTATCCGCACGAGATTCGAGATAAGATGTCATTCAATTTAACGCTGGCACCAGCCACAGAAATCATAGTCGGATCCGACAGCACAAAAGTAGGCACATATAAACTTTCAAACATTGAGCTAGAATATGAAGTCATCGAAAGTCTTGATCTTGCAGCGCAGGCCAAAGGAGTCTATGACAGCGGCAAAGCCTTCCTGTACAACCACGCTGAGTACTTCAAAACAGTCCCAGTCAACCTAGTAACCGACACACATATCTGAAAGCGTAAACATACTTCGTCGATCTTTAACTGGTATCCTTCTTCTCTTCGTTGATCCACATACGGCAGGCGCCAGAGACAGTGAGAAGTTTGTAAATCCAGGCATTACCAAAGTCGAGGTACACGTTAACAGTATCCCCAATGCTCTCTATTCCTTTGTGATGTTACCAAGGGATTTATGGAAGTCAGCAAATAATTGGTTTTGTGGAGGTGTCGGACGTTTCGGAGAAACTGTTACATCTATGACACATAAGAAGTTCTTCGAGAACAAGTTCGCCGTACTTATCGACTGTCGCACTTCTCAAAACAGTATGACCGATGGAGATGGTCTAGCCCAACAAGATACTGGAGCAAATATTCGCCTGCGGATTCATCGCACTGCAGCAGTCGCAGGAACTTCGAACATGCACATATTCGTGCTTTCTGATGCTCAGGCAACTATTGAACAAGGGATGCTGCAAAGTGTATATAATTAATGGACACCTTAGTAGAGCAAATTCCCTTTAACGCATTGATAATTGGTCCCACAAACTGTGGAAAGACTAAGTTTATAGTCGATCAGTTGCGGGGGCCATTTCGTTTTAAGTTCGAGTATATCGTCTTGATTTGTCCCACCTGCGTTCACAACAAAACCTACAAAGGCTTCGGTAGTGGAGATCCACGCTTCATTTGTATAGCACCTTCGCAGAATGCTATCGATGACATCCTGCGTGAATGTGCTTGTTAATTCGAAGGAACGAACACGCTTATTATCCTTGATGATTGTGCTGCAAGCAAGGACGTCAAAGGAAGGACAGATAAGCTATCTGACTTAGCCTTTTCTGCACGCCACACTGGCATTTCAATTTGGGTATCGGCACAAACACAAAAGAGTATATGTAAGGACTTTCGTGAAAACTGTGCAATCGTTGTGGCATTTGGCATCGCAAGTGCCCCGGGGTTAAAGGAGCTGTTTGATGACTACGGTGCTGGCATATCACTAGATGACAAAAAGCTATTTGTCTCAGAGCTCGAGACCAAGTTTGCACATATATGCTTCTGTTTGCGACATCCATTTTCCACCGTATTGGAGATACCTTCCCCTGTTATATGTCATGGCACATTGAAGTAAGATGGATCTTACTTCAATTTACTAGACTATTTACAGGGTGGGCCGCCCGCAAAAAGCAAAACAGATATGGTATCAACCGCGGCAGCAAGCTGCTCCACGGCCGCGGATACGTTGACTGACCATCGGGAAGAACTCGCTATTTTAGCCGCGACCGGTACAACAAAGGAATATCTTGGAAAAGCGTACTCTCTAGGAGACATCCATAAACTACCTGAGAAAACAATAGAACTACTACATAGGAGGTACCAGGCTGTTGTGGCTAAACAAGTAACAGGCAGTTTAGTCGATAATACGATGGCCCTAGCTACTCGCGTAATTGCGCACCTTTTACCTATAGATTCCCAACCGACACTACTAAAGGACTTAAAAGAAGATCGCATAGTTCGTAATGAAATCTTTTCTTTGGCTGGCTTGTTGTCTCTTAAAGCAGGACGTTTCGTAGCCCTAGCTAGCGCTATGTTCCATGTAGCTAACCACATAGAAATTGATAAATTATCATCTTCTGAAACGGCAATTGAAGATACCAAACTATCAATATACAGCAAGATGCCGGAGTGCCAGAATGAAAACGTAGAAAAGTCCCGTATAGGAGAAGAGTTGGACCGCGTAGGCAGAGACGATTTCCTCTCCACCGCAGTTTATTGGGGTGGACTTAGCGCGGTATTTGTAAGTCTGGCCTACGATTGGCTACTCAACAAGAGAAGAAGTAAGTTAATAAAAGACTCGTTTCAACGTTATGTGATGGCCTCATACATATGTCGGACAACTCAGCATACGCCTACGGGTTGGACGACTCAGCAAGCTAGTTCAGTAGTTACTCCATCTAGCAGCGACGCCACAATTGAAGTTACATCACCTGACAACATACTGCAAGATGGAAGTGGACCCTCCGAATGACCTCATCACCAAAGAACCAACCACACCTAAAAAAGACAAAAATCCAAAGCGCGTTGCTGCAGGCAAAAAATAGCAGAAAGAATAAGACTAACTAAAAACGACCTCGCCAACGCCTCATCAGACCATCAGGCCGATAAGCCGGGCTGGATAGTCAACAACAACATATCGACTAATACCGCACTCGCCGCAGCTGGAGTAAGCATAGCACTGGTGGACTTATACTATCAGTATATGCGTTACACACAGTCGCAAAAGGATAGGCCCAACAACTGTTGTCCATCCGTCGGGGTGGGGCAACAACTCGAAACTGGCGCTACCAAAGAAACCGCTACTGAAGGTAGTAACCTAAAAACCGAAGGTATGATATAGCATTTGAAGCCATACCATAGTCCATGTATTATCGATGATGTACAATGGTTGAGAACAAATTTATCATACAAACCTTGTTATACAGTCAGAACTTGGGCGGCCTGTGGTTTCACAACTGCAATTTCAACTTCAATTTAATTCTTCCAGGTAGCAATAGCCAGCAAACCCTGTGAAGAATGAGGAACTGAACTTCCAATTTTTGGTTCATCAGTAAAGATACTGGATACTGGGACAAAATAGTGATTTTCACCTTGAGATCCACGCTGGATTGATTGAACACACGAGAGACACTGATTTTGTAATTCTTCTTGATCACCTGATGTTGTCATGTGACGTTTCTCACACCGTTAAGTTCCAGATCTCGATCTCGCGCGCGAAGTACGTGTCTATTTACCTCTTACTTGGTAATGGATGTTTGAACTTGCTGACAGAAAATAAAATAACTATTTGGTGTTGGCAATAATTCACTGCATGGTGTGGTATATACCTAAAATCGGCGAGGTAAATATTCACCACCATTCAACGACACTGAGGTGAATAATTGTTAAATATTATACCTGTAGAATAGTTTCAAGTTTACCATGTCATTTAGAAAACATTTCAGGTAATACATACATTAAAATTAAAGAGGCCCTGAGTGGCCTTAAGTCGGGCCACCTAGAAATAGGTTAATACATGGAGTTCTAGCATACATGTATGTTTGTGCCATACATGGTTTGTGCTAGGCATTCGATCGGATAATTGATTCACTACTCATGCTCGTGATAATTTACATATAATGGAATGGACCTTTTGCAGAAATGCAATCACATGGTTGTACTAGATGGCAACTCCTCTCAGCTTTAGAAGAAGAAAAAAATCTTCGCATTTTACTTGAAGAAACCTTTGGTTTACTCAAAATAATAGCAAGATTAAAGGTTTTGCTAAGTCAAAACTCTGCGATTTCTGACTCGTGCCGACCAAAGGCCTGACCCGAGTAATGAGTAGCCGTGCTTTATCGGAGGCGAGAGTTTGTAAATCTGATAAAGTCTGTATATGGCTTATCGAACGTCGAGATGTACAGAGTCGTGTTTGTCACTTATTTTGGCGATATGATCAATTTCCGCCGATAAAATTAAAGGAGAGGTTTATGCAGTTCAGGACGAACCTGTTTTACAGATTTACAGATTACTTATCGCACGTGGATTACCTTTGTTTTTCCTTCATGAATTATTAATGAGTTTAATAATCAATTTCTCTTCGTTGCTGTAGGACATGTCTAAGAAAACAAGGGTCCATGCTCCTTCTCTGAGAAGTTCATCCTATGCTACCGAGAAACGTTCTCAATCAGAAAAACTGGGTAATCTTGAGGATAATAAGACACCATGCCCTGACCATAAAGACCATGTTCCAACCCAGATTGAGCCTGCCGATCATGTTCTGATGCACTCTAGGGAGAAGCCATATAAATGTAAGCAGTGTGAAATGTGCTTCAAGCACCCTATTGGCCATGCTCGAATACATTCTGGAGAGAAGCCATATAATTGTAAGCAATGTGGAAATTGCTTCAGTCTGTCTAGTAACCTAAATAAACATCTTCTAACACACTCGGGAGAGAAGGCGTATAATTGTAAGCAGTGTGGAAAGTGCTTCAAACAGTCTAGTGACCTAACTAAACATGTTCTGGAGAGAAGCCATATAATTGTAAGCAGTATGGGAAGTGCTTCAAGCAGTCTGGTGGCCTAACTAAACATGTTCGAGTGCACTCTGGAGACGACACAACATTGAAATGAAGTATGTGCTGGTAGTGTTCAAGGCGAGTTCAGTAGCTTAGTAAAAGATAGTTGGAAACGGTTTGAAAAAATCTTAACAACAACAATACCATTGCTCGAGGCTTGCGATTTGTATGTGTAATCAATTGGGTCCGCGAAAATTAAAGGTACTACGAATGTATGTTGTTCAATTGGTGGGTTAAGACAGTTAAACTCCCCTCCTTCAATGCTTGAGTGAAAGTATTTTCATTATTTTACTGGAATACTGTATGGTACTCTGGACAGAACAATTGATGCATGACATATTCTCCTATAACAGCAACAAAATTAATCCCAAGAAGTTGAAAATCATACCAATAATAAAGTAAGAATTTCTATACATGGAAAAAATGTTGATAGTAAAATGTTATTTTACAGTTTAAAAAAGGCGGGGAAACGCACGCGCGCGCTCCAGCATTTTCGCACCAAAATTGTCAAAATTTGGAACAAAATGTTTTTTTATTTTGGCTTTGTTTACAACAACTCATTTCGATACATTTTTAAAGGTACATGACAACTTTCTAGCGTTTAAATCTATACACTGTCGATTACACTGACGGCTCAAGTTTAAAATATATATGCCTTTCAAAAAAGGGGGATTTAAATAATCCCTCCTTTAAGGACGGAAAAAGAAAAGCGATCGTGTCCAAGAAAGTAGAGGTAAACCATTCTCTCCGAGATCGAGACGGGCCGTGTTAAAGAGAATCGAGTCTGGAGTTGAAGTGCAAACTGCACTGGGGGACGCCGGTGTTTTAGATAGAAATGCCGCCAATCGGTAGAGAGGTGTGAAAAGAAGTACAGGAGATGTTACTCCACTAAAAAGATCTGGTGGGAGTCAAAGAAAGGTAAAGAAATGCTCACCCGAGGAGAAAACACTCGAGCGCTTGGCTGAACGAGACCCTTACGCAAACACAGAAACAAATGCTTGCCGTCTACTAAATAGAACCGGGATTGACATTAGTAGCCGAACTGTTCGTCGCCAGTTATACCATAGAACAGAAGATAAGTTCACTTTTAAAGTCCCCAATACGTCTTGTAGTGAAGCCAACCTTGAGAGAATTCTCGATATGCAGATAGGGTATCTAGAAGGCTTGAACCGCGCGACCGAGGAGGGAAAATGTACTCCTGGTAAATTATATTTCGCCGATGAATGTCCAATCTTGATTGGCGTCCTTCCCAGAAAGGGTCGCTGTAGAAAAGGAGAACAACTGTATGGCAGAACACCATACCGACCTCAGAAGTTCACACTTCACTCTGCAATTGGCCCACGTGGATACTGCAAAGTATGGCTTTCTGAGAACAATGACAGTGAAGTCAAACATTTTGTGCTCGATAACATCGAATCGCCAGTGCATGCAACAAATCTTGGGAGGTCCTCCACTGCCAGTGACTATTCCAACCCATAGCTATTTTATTTGGGATCGTCTTGATAGAGCTGGGAGATGTATGAACCCATCCAAACAACATTACAACCCGGAAATCCACGAGCGCTTTCGCCAGGCTGAAGTGCAGGTAGTCATGCTACCTCCAAAGGGCCACGAGGCTAAACCGACAGAGCTATTCCAAGCTATAATCCAGGCGAATGTGAAGTCCTGGAGAGCTCCCAATCAGTCATTTGACGTATGTGGGCCAAGGAACTTTAAAGAAGCACAGCAAGCCGTATCTGATGCTCTCGGAAGGCTGAGGTTTAACACTAATGCCTTCCATGGTTGGTACGAGGCAGGAGCCAACGGCCGCCATCTTCTGTGTAGCTGGGCCAAGGATCGCATGGCGAAAAGAGTCCTCAGATGACGTGAAAATGAGGAATCACAAGTTTTCCTTTGGCCACAGAAACTATGAGTAGCTTAACTTTTAATTACTGAGGTTTATTTCACAGATTCAAACCATGCATTGCTAAAAAAGTTACATGATTTTCCTGTTTCGCAACGAACGTCAATTCGAATTTGAGGCCATGTTGATTTTCGTAGAAATCACGTGATTTTAAGTTTTACGTCATTCGAGTTTCCATATTTAGAAAGGCCGTAAAACAAAAACCGTAACATTGTTTTCGACAATAAAAAAATTCCATGTATGGAATTTAATAAGGTTTTTAATAAAAAAAAAATGCCGAAAAATAAGTTTGTAGTTTTTGTGTAAAATCGTAAAATGTCATGGGAAAGGCTTTTCTGGATGGCAAACAAACCGATCGACTTTGCATATTACAGAACAACCTGCGCGAGAAGCAAGCTCCCGATGATCGAGCCTCTTGGTTGGTAATACAGAATTCAGTTCGTAGCGTTGTGCATATCCTCATTCAACTTTGATTTGAGTTATATAACTCTTAATAAACTGAAACCTTTTTAACACTTATGTTGATACATATTTAGATTTTTTTATACGTTTTCCGCAATGGCACCCGTTCCGCACCCGCGACGTTTGGTGAAACTCTATATTTTTTAGCGAGACTAGAAAATAATAGAATTTCTAGACTAGGCTTTCTAGACCTTCTATAAACTAGACACAAGGTACGATAAGCTATTGAGAGACAATAGCTCTGGACCACAAGCAGACGGTCATTGTTAACTAAAAAAATATCAGATTTTTAGAGATTGAGATTGAAGCGGGACAATTTGACCCTTATCGTATTTTGTCAAGGGACAAATGTGTTTTAAAGCGTGAATGCCGCAATAGCTCAGCCTGGCTCGCTCCCTGGATTATATTGCTTTGATTCTATTCTCCAAATAGTTAATTCTTATGAGTTTTTCTCCAAACAAAGTACATATTTTGCCAGTCATTATTTCGATATTGCAAAGGCTTACCATCCTCTTGGTTTGTACCTCAAAATTGGTTTTGGGTTCCCTGTGGCTACGAATCGAAAGATTTCCGAGAAATGATACGGAGTTAGATTTGTACTCCTGGGATGAACCTTTAGCGATACTGTGCTCTGAATATACTCAAGAAATCAAGATTAGTAGTTATTGGAGTGTTGTGTGGTGTTTTGTTTTTGGGAAAAGTTTTCTATTTAGCGAGTTTTGCGAACGAGAATTTCGGGTAGAGATCAGAGAGGGAGAAAAAAATACAAGGCAAGCAACTCAACGGCAAAATTCGACCCAAAGGCACTGGTGACCGTAACCCCAAATATATTTCTGGCTAAATTTCCAAACGTTTCGCCAAACGGCTAACGGCATCTTATAGAGCCCTAGTTTCGTCATGTCTTGACCGATTTTGGGTTCAATCCCTCCAATTCCAAACGAGAAAAACGATTCTGAAGAACGCCATTAGACTTTCTCTTGATGATCAAGCCAAAGGTCGCGCTCAAAGGATTCTAAATATTATAAATATGTGGGTCGTTTTGAATCGGCCAATCAGGGCGTCGATGCCGTTGGCATTCGGTTTGATCGTGGAGTAGCCTGCGAAACAGGCCCTCAGTGTTATTTCAACGCAAAGGAGGTGATAAAATGATTTGGCCGCTTGAAAATGGAAAAGGAGACTGGCACGAGAGACAAGAAGGAGGGCCTGCAGCCAGATTCTGTACGGGAAATACTGATTGGTCAATTAGCTGTCATGTGTCACGAATGTCGCACATTCCTCCTGCGAACTGCTGAAATGGCGGCGACAAGAGAGAAGTAATCGAGCGGTTGAGCGTTAATCCAGGAAAGTATTTAGAAGAACAAAGCAGGCAGTGAATAGTCTACATTTGTACTTTCTAGGCGAGATATTTTGGCGGTTTTACCAACAGGTGAAAGCCTTATTTTCCAATTGTTGCCGTGGAAGTCGAGTCAGACAGGACGTAGCGCTTCGGCATTGTCCTATTTGCAAAGCATTGTGAAGGATCAGTTAATCGAAACTAAATACACTGGGACTTAAAATCCATCTCCCTCTACGTATTTATTCCGCCGGCTAAAGTATCTTTCGAAATAAAGTTTATAATAAATTATAAAGAATACCAAAAGCGCTCCTATATTTATTACCACTTCAAGCATTACTATATGTACACTGAACTAAACTGATTGCAAGCTTCGACTCAATATTTTGAGCCTTGATTCATGTACTCACCTAAGGTAAACAACGGCTCTCAGTCTCACGTTTCATGGAGCTGGAGACTGTCGCTTTCTTCCCTTTGAATTGCTCTGTGGCGCGCTTGTTACACAATTTTTGATAAACTGTAGAATATATTTCATCCCCGTGAGGCACAAGCCTAGCTTGTTCGAAATGGGCCGATTTTGTGAAATAGACAGTAAAAGCTGGGAAAGTTACTGAACCAAAACACCCTTCTCACGTACCGGTAACTGTTTCTTAGGGCCCGTTTACAAGGAGATAGGGTTACCCTAGCACTAGGGTCAAAGATAGCCTGGGTTTACAAGCAAAGTGATTCAGGTAGCGTTACCCTACTGCCCGGGCCAACTCAACACAAGCCAGTTGAAGTCTCTTTCAAATAGATTATTCATTTGGAAAGCCGTTTCTTATGAAATGTCATACTAATGAATGAAAACATGTGCTACTAGTATTACTCTTCTACTTTTCTTTCATTTTTGTCTGGTTCGAACAGATCTGTGGAAGTGAGTTTGATTTTACTGACTCTTTGGTAGCCTGTGTACAGCTAGGCTCGCGGCCTCAAAAATCATTCAAGCATAGAAAACAACATGGCGGACACGAGTAGAGTTCTGGCGGGTTTTGGTCGATTCTTCTTTCTGTGGTGTCCTTTATTGCAGCTGGCTAGTATCCTAGAATGTTGTTATGTTACCTACTAATTGCTAGAGAATTGAGAAACTTGCAATTTGCTGTGGTTCCTCGAACGACTGCTGTTACATCCTCCATTCAAATACCACCAGCAGCATCGATTACAGCCACAGCTGGTTTTTTTCCCTTTGATATTCAAGATGGCTAGCATCTTGTTCGTGGCTTGTTCCTGGCGGCACGTTTCACAACTGCAATTTCAAATTCAATTTAAATCGTTCAGGTAACAATAGCCAGCAAACCGGTTGTTGGGAAAACTAAGACCCCCAAAACAAAGACCCTTAAGACCCTAAAAATACTCAAAATTCGAAAAATGCAGAATTTCAGCAACATTAGGGATTACACTCAATCTGAGTTTCTTTGTGAACCAATCCATGGCCAATCCATGGCCCTTGTTTGGTGTTTTCTTCTAGCCCGATCACTCTTGAATCCCCGCCGACACTGCAACGGCCACGAACTGCACATTTTGCTTGAAAACTTTTGCGTTGAAAAGTGCACTGGTTATTCTTTTCTTAGAGAGATCCAAGTTTTACCTCAAAACGACAGCAAATAATACCTTTATATCGCTCATCGTCTACCATTTTGGATTGTTGCACACAGGAACCACAATATTTCTGACCGCAAGGTACAGGAAACCCAATTTTCTGGAAAAGTCAATAACAAGGCTATTTGTTTCTTTCTTTCTTTGGAAATGTTTTGCAACGCAAATGTTTTCAAAAGTTCGTGGCCGTTGTAGTGTCGGTGGGGATTCAAGAGTGATCGGGCTGAAAGAAAACACCAAACAAGGGCCATGGATTGGAGGTAAGTTCACAAAGAGACTCAGATTGAGTGTAATCCCTAATGTTGCTGAAATTCTGCTTTTTTCGAATTTTGGGCATCTTAGGGGTCTTAGTAGGGACCTTACGCAACCAGGACGGCAACGTCTAAGACGACGGCATACTGACAATACCCTTAATTACAAAATACAATAACTGCACGTGAAAATGCACGCAGTCGCCTTCATTTCAACAGTTGTCTGGAAAAAACAACAACGTCAAAACCCCAAAGTTTACGTTTACAAGAGAACGCAAACGTAAGAAAGTAAATTACTCTGTTTTTCGTTCGGCGTGAGCAAAACTTTATGCTTATCATATTTTTCGAAGACCTGGATGTGAAACGTAATTAAAAGCGAATAAAGGAAGTAGTAAACACCAGATTTCGGGAGAAAACACTTTTCTACCTCCCGTCGTCACTGCCGTCGCCGTCCTTGTTGCGTATTAATGGTCCCCAGTTTTCCGAACACCCCCAGCAAACCCTGTGAAGAATGAGGACCTGAACTTACACTTTTTGGTTCATCAGTAAAGATACTAGATACTGGGACAAAACTGATTTTTACCTTGAGATCCACACTGGATTGATTGAACACACGAGACATACTGATATTGCAATTCTTCTTGATCACCTGATGTTGTCATGTGCCTTTTCTCACGCCGTTGAGTTCCAGATCTCGATCTCGCGCGCGAAGTACGTGACTATTTACCTCTTACTTGGAAATGGATTTTTGAACTTCCTGACAGAAAATAAAATAACTATTTGGTGTTGGCAATAATTCTCTGGTGTGGTTTTTACTAAAAGCGGCGAGGTAAATATCCATCACCATATGCGTTCAACACACTGAGCGAGGTGAATAATTGTTAAATATTTTAATATACCTGTAGAATAGTTTCAAGTCATGTCATTTAGAAAACATTTCAGATAATAGATACATAACAAGAGGCCCTAAGTAGCCTTAACTCGAGCCACCTAGAAATAGGTTAATACATGGAGTTCTAGCATATTTTTGTCCCATACATGGTTTGTGCTAGGGGAACCGGATAATTGATTCACTACTCATGCTCATGATAATTTACGTATAATGGATGTACCTTTTGCAGAAATGCAATCACATGGTTGTACTAGATGGCAAACAAATATTAATTCATATATTTAAAGGCACTTGTATGAGATCGGTAGTGTTATTAACAAAACCTGTTTGTAAATGCTATTTTCCACCTTCCAATCCTCAACCCCCCAAAGATGGTCACGGTCCCTTACGGGAGCTTCCAATTACAAAGTTTTACTGATAATTAAATCGGGGTTTCATGAGGTTTGTCGCTGAAGCGACTGGTCAGAAATTAGCAGGGGGAAAGGGGTTGAGATGGAGGATCATATTTTTTGAATCCTGAAAAATGGGTGGTTATAGGGGGAAAGGGTAAAAATATTTCATACTCATTGTCCAGGGAGGGTTATATTATTATCAAGGGGCACACATATACAATGCGCTGCCTGTACATCTTAAGTCAATTTTGACCCTAAGGAAAGAAATAACGCAATCTGCCATCATTTTAATTCTTGTTAGCGATTTTTAAGGTTTTTAATTAAGATTTTTTATATATTGTTACTAACGTTTTAGCTTTTTTGTATTTAAGTTATACAGGGCTGCCATAGCCTGCGTAGCAAGCGTTTCCGTGGGTTTTTTCGGAGCGAAGGAAGACTTTTTCGCTATTTGGCCGCGCGAAAAATGGGGCGAGAGCAAACTCCTTCCATTTTTTGCTCTCACCCCATTTTTCGCGCGGCCAAATAGCGAAAAAGTCTTCCTTCGCTCCGAAAAAAAACACGGAAACGCTTGCTACGCAGGCTAGGGCTGCCATTGTTAGCAGTATTTATTACTGAAGCCACTACCCTGTCTAAATATTTGTATTATTATTGTTATTATTATATATATTTTTGACTTTTTGACTTCATTCCGGCTTCATTCCGGCTAATTTTTGAATATTGTGTGTTGATTTCATGCATGTACACCACTTGGAAAATTATTATTTAACTAGGGTAACAATACTAGTATACACAGTGAAATATGTGGCCCTCCTACCCTGTGAGCAGAGGTTTCTCATCTCTTTGCCTTTCCTACGAGTAGCACCAAACCTCTCGAGACCTGTATTCTGATTGCACCCATAATACTATACTGTTTTCTATTGTTGGGTAGGCCAATAATATAGCTCGTTTCGAGAAACTCCATCCGACCCCTTTCCTGTCGCCGAGAAACCTCTGCTGCCGAAACGATTACAGTGCCACGGTATCAAGGCTCGGTTTCCAGCCGTGGGGGTTTCGGTGAGCCCGCGATCCTCTCCCCACTCACGGCTGGGCGCGCGAGCTGAGACATTGTTGGTTTTTAGCCAATCAAAACCTTGCCACTCAAATCCTGTCGCTGAATTGATTTGCATAATTTACATTGTAAACTTTTGAAAGCCGGACGATAGGCTTTCGATTGCTGTTCCAAAATGCGTTTAAATTTGCTCTGGAAAAGTTTGGTTTCGAAGAATTCAAGGATTCACACACAGAAGCAGTAAGAGAGTTAGTTTTCGGGTGAAGACACTTTGTCAGTAAACGCACTGGCTCTGGAAGTCACTTGGGAAACCGTCAGCTCAAAGGTCGCGAAGCTCGTATTAATAAATGTTCAGTCATTTCTCATTTAACTTTACCGATGCATACATACATACATACATACATACATACATAAACTTTATTTAAACACGGTGGTATCATCAGTTATTTACATATAAAATTTAGATTAATAATTAAATACTGTTTTACATGATAGCCGTGTAGAGAATAGTAATATAAATAGTATAGATATTGTAATTTAAAATATAAAAAAAAAAAAAAAAACCGTTATATCACGGTTGAGCGTGCGCACCTGATAATCACATTTGGGCGAGGTTTCTCTTAAAGGCTCGCATAGTTTGGGATGTTCTTACATGATCTGGAAGTTGATTCCAGACCTTGGCACCACTATAGGATATCCTTTTTTTTAGAAAATCAGTTTTGGGTTTGGGTAGGTTAAGCTTTTTTGTTAAATCCCTTAGGTCATAGACACTATGTCTGTATGTAAATAGGTCTTTTAGGTATTTGGGAGACATTTCATTTAGTATTTTGAACATTAGTACAGCTTTCTGCTTTTTCCGTCTATTTATCAATGTATCCCAGCCAAGTTTGTTAAGAAGGGATTGAGAACTTGTATCGTAATCTGATTGAGTGATGATTCTCGCTGCACGGTGCTGTAACCATCCCAGACGGAACTACAATAATCGAAGTACGGCTCTACTATCGTCTGATAATTTTTTACACTTGTGTTTTCGTTTATTAAGTACCGAATTCTTTTAAGGGCACCCAAACCTGCAGATATTTTCTTAGTAAGTTTATTTACATGCTCTCTCCATGAGAGATTTTCATCTACAATAACACCTAGTGTCTTAGTGCTGGGTACTCGATTAATACTTTCTTCCCCAATTTGTATATGAATTGGATTTTGAACCTGTGTCGCAAGTCGTTGCCGGGAACCAATTATCATGAATTCAGTTTTTGTGACATTTAAACTAAGTTTATTTGCTCTAAGCCAAACACTGATTTTGTCTAATACATTATTTAAAAGGATCTGAAGTTCCTCATTAGTGGCTGCTGCGACAGTTATACTAGTGTCGTCTGCATACATTCTGGGGGAGGCGGTGGTTAAACAGTTCGGCAAATCATTAATGTATATTAGAAATAGTAGAGGGCCTAAATTGTTCCTTGGGGAATACCATAAGATAAGTGGCTAGTATTCGATATGTGACCATTTACGAGGCATTTTTGGGTACGATCGAATAAGTAAGATTGGAACCAGTCTAGAGTAGGCTGAACAATGCAAGATGCAAGACCAAGGTAGCCCGGCTATTCTTACTTCAAAGAAAATTACTGCTGCCTTTATCGGAGAAGAAAAGACGGACGAGTCCATATTAAAAGAGTTTATAGAAGAGAGGAAATCACGTCTGACGCAGGCCATGTTTACGCGTTTAACTCTGCAATCACAATTCACTTGAAAATCGCTGCATCAAATGAGTTTTACAATTCTTCAATCCTATGTACTAAGTTTGTACAATTTATGTCTCCAAGACATACTCTACACAAGTACTAAGCGGGAATACTCGACTCTAGCTCAGAGTTCCGAGATGGCATCTGAACTTAATTTTTATCCCCGTATCAAATTTCGGCTATTAATTCCTGTCATCTAGTGTCAACAAATAGCCTGGTTTCAACAGCCGGGCTTTCTTTGAAAACTTGGACTGTGAACATGAGAGCTAATAATAACAGGTATTAAATAAAACCTTTACCTACGTCGAATTAATTTCACACTTGGAAGTTTTAGTTTAAAGAATTCCAATGTGTTTTGAAAGTTTACGCGGAATCGAACCTACGCTACACGCAAATAAATGAATAATATTGAAGTTAATCAGATGACGTCACGGACACGGTGTGTTGACCGCGCGCCCAGCCGTTAGTGGGGGGAGGCTTTGGAGAAACGACACCCCAACGGCTGAAACCGAGCCTACACGGTATCTCGATTTCCATTGGCCGAGAAAAACTAGACGCTAAATATTGTAGGTTAATTGTAGATTTCGGATTGTCCATTTCCTATTAACAAAAAGAGAAGGCGAAGTGAAGAAAGTAAAATAAATTCCTTCTTCGAGGGTATATAAAATCAAGAATGTAATATATAAAGTGGTAAGCTGTAGTGCTAAGTGTGCACGCCCTACGAGGGAAAGAGAAAAAATCTCTGACCCAAGTGGGACTCGAACCCAACGACCTCCAGGTTACATGTCTGGCGCTCTACCAACTGAGCTATCAAGTCAGATGAGAGCAATCGTGGGTATTGGTGCGTTATATGGGGTCACGTCGATTATATATGTATGAGAATTTTTAGACTTGATAAAACACGTGCTGTGAGTGTTTTAAACGGCTTCAAAAACGCTTTAAGAATGCAATGAAAGAAAGACGCACATCTCAAGGGATTGGTTACTTAATGAACCATTGAACCTTTGTATTCACAACGCCATGCAAAATATTCGAGTAATCACCGCCTGCAATTACGAACATCTCAAGGGGATGATATGAAAAAATTACCATACTATGTTGTTTGAAGCGGCATTTCGCAATGCAAGAAGAATCTGCACTTGAAGGATTTGGTGTCGTGGTTTACCTCGATAAAGTTCAAGACTTGGAAAGCGACGTGACTGACATGACGGCAGACACTAAATTTTTGACTCCGGCACAAAATATGTAAGTTTAATGCACGTTTTTATAATTTTACGGCTTTGAGTTTGGTTTAATAATTGGAACTAAACAGTGCTCGGTAAACAAGTAATGGTAGTTGGATAATTTCATTTTAAAAATATTATCTGTGTATCTCGGTAGTCTGCTGATATTAGTAAATTTAGTGCAAAATTTATTATCTAGGTACATTATGTTCCGTGTACTTTTTGCTATCTTTGGGTCTTTATCAGTGAATTCTTAATTAGGATGAAACTTTATATAAAATTTCATGTTCATTAATATTCTTTATATAAAACGTTCATCCTAATTAGCAATTCAGTGAGAAAGCTGAAACATCAATATAAATTCCATTGTCTCAATCATTAACCCCGTTTCCCTCCGGGACAGAATTCAAATCCCTCCGCGGGCCTTTTAGAATGATGAGATTTTATCAGGTATAAAGGAGCATACACGTGACTGATTTCCTTCATCGGATTGGACAAAATGCTCATTAATTATTCATGAGTTTTTGAAGACAATTTATTTGGTTGATATCAACTTCCCGCCTAAAATTTTACGGAACAAAACAAGACGCCAGAGTATCAGGTGATATTCTCGTGTTTTTTGTCTTTTCATGTCAGGATTTCCTCGAAGATATAAAAGTTGTGTCTTTTATTGCGTTCGCCTTGTCACTAATCGTGTTGTTTGACGAAATCAGTCCCGCCATCCATCTTGGACTGGCTCACATCATGGCCTCGATGGTGATCTGCCGACTACCCTGCGTACCCTGCGCGCCCTGCGTACCCTGCACACCCTGCGTACCCTGCACACCCTGCATGGCCTGCACGCCCTAACAACCCTTGCGTCATAATCGAAGAGCCAATCAGAATACGTGACAGTTCAACGTTTCAACGTGATCCAGCCTTTACCAGGGTCTTGAGCAACTCGTTTCCAGGGGTCTTTATGCGCCTAATCAAAGATGGCGTCGAAAGTACCCCTGGTACAGGCCACACCGCGGCAAAACGGTATGCTCCGCTGGCCAAAAGAACGAAGGCTCTGCTATCAAATACAAATTACCGAGGGTTTCAACTTTTTTAGTAAATAATTTTATAACTTAGTAAACTCACAGTGAATTACAAATTAAGAAAACTTCAACCTGTTAAAATCTTAGTTTTAGCTTTTAAGTAGTTTTCTTATTTTTTGACAAAACAGTTCACAAATGGATACTTTTAAGCAGAAATTTTAAAATCACGGGTATGTGCCTGTTGTTTCATTTCAGTTTTCGCGGGAAACTGGGGGCGGCCGCGCGCCGACAAGAAATAGCAAATACGCATGCGCGTAACGTTTTGCCGCGGTGTGGGTACAGGCTGGTGGGATTCGGCCACTGATTGGCTAGACGTTTCGCGCGCGCTGATTGGAGAATTTCGAATAGCGCGTGCATTTTTGATTTGAAAAATAAACTGGTGATGTCGTCTTTTACATTGCGCGTTCAAAATACGTTGAAAACAACTACAAATTCATCAGAACTTAGCGTTTTTGCCTTTTTTAATACTCACTTCGCAACTGGTTACAAGTATAACAATGTACGGTTGGAATTCATTGGGATCACACTTCAACCGCCAACCGTTCTTCAGCGATGATGAATCCAAGATGGCGGATGCTCCTCAAAATATGCCCACATATTGGGCATATTTTTGGGTCACATGACCAGCCTGTACCAGGGGTACATTCGACGCCATCTTTGATTAGGCGCGTAAAGACCCCTGGGAACGAGGTTGCCAGGCTAGGCGCCTTGGATCTGACCGAGAAGACCCTGGGGACGAGGTTGCTGTTGCATAGTCGCTGTTTGCTACATGTATACTAGCTACAACTCGAATTATGTGCAGTTCGTATTGTTCGGTAAGTGTTTTCGTAACATATTTGGGATCCCATATTTTAAATGTTAGAATATGTTTATAGGTGACAACTTCGAGGTTGATATGCTTGCACAAAGTTGAAACTGACACTACATGTATAAACTTAAACTGTCAGTGACAAAGTTCCAA
This sequence comes from Actinernus sp. WN-2022, assembly GCA_030867875.1. Classification (NCBI taxonomy): domain Eukaryota; kingdom Metazoa; phylum Cnidaria; class Anthozoa; order Actiniaria; family Actinernidae; genus Actinernus; species Actinernus sp. WN-2022. Next base: position 155,040 of record JAOWCC010000008.1, read on the forward strand.
AGTTTCACACAAACTGACATTGAGAACGCGAACAAGCCAGGTCCACGCAGAAAAACAAATTCGTAAGTACAAGTAAGCATTATATGAACTATACTAGAAGTAATCAAAGATTATCAACGCGCATTCGACAATTTTTTTTGTAAGAGAAAGGACTGGGCTTCCTGTGGTAACACAAAAGGCTGAAAGATTGCTGCAATAATTAATGTGGTAAATATGCTTGTTTTAAATTAATTTTGAATGTCTTAACTTATATGTTAATATAAAAGGGGATGCATCTGGGTATAAAACTGTAATTATCTTTGTGAAACATTAAATCATTGGATGCAATATTGCTTACATGTATGTGGCTTTATGTATATGTGTGTTTAATTTAAGAAATGAAACAGATCTTCCATGTTTGCACAGGCTCATGCAAACCGAGGTAAGTTTGGGAGAATTCGAGAGCAGAACAAACACGAGACAGCAGGTCAAGTGTTTGTACATGTACCTGCTTGAGAATTCTCCCAAACTTACCGAGGTTTGCATGAGCCTGTGCAAACACGGAAGATCTGTTTCATTTCTTTTATATAATAATTATTTTGATAAAAGAAGCACTTACAGTGCTTGACTTACGGTGTGACGTCATTTCCATGTTTGCACAGGCTAATAAAAACAATAAAAATCAGAACGCGTGTACTATCTAAATTATTTTATAAAATGGTTATCATTCATTTGAGCATTTGTAGCACATTTTGCTGTGTGATATATAGTGTAAAGGGTAGAACATAATCAACCCTTAACTGCTACGTACGGCTATTCAGATGTGTAAAAACTGCATTCCAGTATTGTAGCATTCACAATACTAAATACACTCCAGTGTAGAACATATTACCAATATATCCATGTGTAATTAAGCAATTAACTACACCCCATGCAGTTCCTTCAGAGCATTCAAATTATTTTTCAAGTGAGAACAAGGTTGGCTGCAGAATATTGAGTGCCATATTGTTAGTTGCAGAATAATTTATGATCAATGTTGGTCGCCGGGTCCTGGCTTTGATCAGCCTTGTTTTTCAGGTCCTGGCCCGTTAGAAATTCAGTGTAGATTAATATTGATTAATAGGGAACACAGCAATGAACTCGGTACTTTAAACTTCATTTCCCTCACCTCGTACTGTTGGCTGATATTCAAGTTCCTTGGTAAATCAAAGCATCATTATAGATTAACTGTTTGCCTGAATGTACAATGTAGTATTAATTTGTATAACCGAGATGTACACATACATGTGTCACTGATGTGTGTCACAACTCACAACCTGTATTTTTGGTATCTGTATGTACAGCGAAAAGCAGATTATCCAATACAGCGAGAAAGCCAACACAATTTTCGACCACAGATTCACTCGGTTGTAGTGTTGTCTTAAAAACAAACCATGTTTGACTTAATTGATATACATGTAGTTTGGACATCAGACTTTGTTGAATGCTACAGAGGTTTTGATATATCGTACTTGCAAACGTTTTCCATTGGATTGGGAAAATATAAAGACACTTACAATGTGCTCAACATTCACATTGTGGTTTTCATTTTACTCCAAGCATCGCGTAGTTACCAGTAGTTACCCCGGCTGAGATAATTTATGAGAAAAAGTGAACAAGACAAACAAAAATCTTGATTTCTTTTGCCTGTGAAAATACAGGTAGCCTACACACGACCACAGGGAGTCCACTGCAAGATTAGGATGCATTCTCCTTCATTGAATGCAATAAAGATGTTGATATCAAACATGTTTTTAAATGCCTACATCAATCACAACTTTAGTCTAAATTACAGACAAGTGATATATTGTGAAAAATACCCCCCCCAGATTTTGAAGGGCCCCTCCCCTCTACTTTCTCCCCCCTCCCATCTCCCTTGTTTTCCTTTTCCCCCTGACACAATTTACTGTACCACTTAACTTGATCCACTTACTAACCTCACCCAGTTGGGCTTAACTTCAGCTACTCAACAGGGTTGCTACAGGTCAGGGAAAAAATACTTTTTTTTCAAGGTCAGGGAAAAGTCAGGGATTTTTGCATCTGGTCAGGGAATTCTAAATTTCTTGTCAAAGTCAGGAAAAAGTCAGATAATTTTAGTTTTAGGTTGCCACAACGGCCCCTCATGCCTCAAATTGTCTTCCATGGGAGGCTACAGGTTTTGATAATGACTTTTGTTTTGGATCAGGGAATGTCGAACAGCTATGGTCAGTGAAAAGTCAGGGATTTTTTTCCCCTGATGGGTGGCAACCATGACTTGATGATCCAGCTGCTTTATAATGCAATGCGCCACAGAAGCTCTTGTTGATTTGAACCCTATCATTTATTGTATAAGTGACTAACTAAGGCATCTTTGGGCTAGATCACTAAACAACACAGAAAAATAATGCTGTGAACTACATTATTTTGTAATCCAAACCCTAACCCAACATTTAACTACTGATAATTTCTTTTTAAATCACAACACATATACTGTATGGCTATAAAATTTTAAAATTTGATACAATGTACCAATTCATGGAATGATTGCAGAATACAGTGCTTATTCTTATGGCATTATGCCAGACAGTTCAAACTTGGACAGGCATGCAATTGGATCCCCACAAATCACTTAGTGGTGAATCACTTAGTGGTGATGATGTAACAATGACGTCATATGTCTCGTGATTTGAAGTACATGCCCATGTCTTCCTCATTTCTAATGCCAGCTGGCTCAAACCTGGACAGACATGGTAGTGCATTGCTATCGATCACTTAGTGGTGATGACGTAATGATGATGTCATCGATTACGTGTTTTAAGTACATGCCCATATCTCCTTCATTTCTAATGCCAAACAGTTCGAACAAGGACAGGCATGGTATTGGGTTCCCACAATTAAATCACTTAGTGGTGATGATGTAACGATGATGTCAGCAATCACATGATTTTAAGTACATGCCCATATCTCCCTCATTTCTAATGCCCGCTGTCTCAAACCTAGATAGACATGGTAGTGGGTTGCTATCAATCAGCTAGTGGCAATAACATACATTGTAACAATGACGTCATTGATTATGTGATTTTAAGTACATGTACATGCCAATATCTCCCTCATTTCTAATGCCAGACAGTTCAAACTTGGACAGGTATGGTATTATTTTCCCACAATTCACTTAGTGGTGATGACGTAATGATGACGTCATTGGTCACATGATTTTTAGTATATACCAAAATAGCTCACTGACCATCCACAAGTTGCTCTTAGGGACCCTATGTTAATTTTGATTTTGGTGGCAATATGATGTCACAATGTTGGCACCAAATAATATTATGGAATATTTGATGATTACTTACAAGTGAAAGAACAGAACTGAAGTATTGCCATTCAAGCAAAATGTATATATATTGGAATTTACATGTAGCCATTTTCTTACTAAAAATAGCACAAAATGGCAGAAATTCAAGAATTCAAAAACTATCTTTTGATCCAATTACAAAGCTCCCATGCTGTGCATAAATACACCATGTGTCTGTTGTAATTTAACCCCTGTTTACACATAACTACTTCATATTACATGTATCTTCTGTCCTACACATTTAGTGTACATTACAGATTATGGAGATGGCAACTGAAGATTGTAAATGGTATGAATACAAGTGCAAGTCTGGTGAGACTTTGTTCTTCTACAACACCATCACTGGAGAACACAGGTGGCCAAACCAGTGTAACTGTTCTGTAAGTAGTATTTTTGATAACTAAAGGTGATTGATGGGCTGTGTACAACAAGGCCGTAATTGACTCCTGCTCACATTCTAAATTCTCCCATAGAAAACAAAGTATTTGAAGGAGAATTTAGAATGTGATCAGGGTACACTAATATGCCCTTGTTGCACACATCCCTTCATGTATGGGAGTATCCTAAAAAGTGCAAGAGTTTGATTGGCTATCAGGATTGAGTGCATCATGTATAATTTAATCATTTTATTGATCTATCTGCATGCTTGAGCATAAAATATGTGCTGACAACTCTGTGAAGAAATCTTGACTTTAAGGAAATATCTGTGTGTCTAGAAACATAAGAGATTAGAAGGTCATTTAAGGTTTAATGTTTTAGGCTTAGATTTAGCATCATCGCTCTATTTATTGTTATTAATTATTATAATTCCAGGTATTGTTATAATAATAATAGCATTATTTAATACAAATATTAGTATCTTAGTTATACAAATTCAAGGGCACCCAACAAGTACTTTTTGAAATTCGTTTGAAACCAGTTGTCTGCAGCTCATCTAGCCATTTTAAGGCGCCTACTATGTCTTTTGACGTATTCTAGAAAGCTATTAGCTGTTCGGATTTTCTAGGTGGAAATCGCGTCAACCGAAAATACTATGGCAAAATATTCCCGGCCAACGAATTTGTTAATAGTCTAGAACATAAACAAGAATTTTCTAGCCCAAGTAACTTCATGTTGCAAAGTTTTGTGGAGGTACAAATTTTTTAGGGGTTCTTTTGGGTCGTTCTGACTCTATTGATCAGACGAATTGGGACGTACTAATATTTTAGGGGAAACCTTTTAGTCTCTCTTTTCTTATATCATTTTCTAGGGATTGGAAAAAAATTTCTAGCCAGTATTTCAGAAAACAATTTTCTAGGGACACTTTTTTCAAATCCGAAAGTTTTAGGCTAACTTACAGCTTACAGCCGAACAGCTTTTTAACCGAAAACTTCGTTGGGTGCCCTTGCAAATTACCTATTTTAGCTCGTTGATTAATTACATTTATGTTAATTAAATCACGATCCCACATTAGCTCCAAGCTTTAAAGTTTATCGTGAATAAGTAAAGGTCATTGATTGATTGATTAGTGCAACTTACTTTAAAATGGCTTGTTAAACTTTGTCCAAACTACAACAAGGTTTTTTGTAAACAAGCTGAGCACATGGCTTTTCATGTGCTTGTGTCACTGCTTGCATTATTTTTTTCACATTAGAATTTCCCCAAGGGTGGAAATAATGGCTGGTGATTGGTATTTACTGATCAAATGTTACCAGCCAAAATAAAATAAAATGAAAACAGTGACTGTTCAGTCAGCCAATTTGCAGTTTCTCAAAAATCACTGATCAATTTGATTTTCCTTTATCAATTTTACTTCCCTGTTTCTATGATCTTCAAAACTGACTGACTCATGTCTGTGAGATTATACGGAGCTGCCGCACAGGCCAAAGGCCCATGCGAGTGGAGCACCATACATATAGCATGAGAGTGAAATTTTAGTGAAATGTTCTTGCCCGACCGGGCACCAGCCCGAACGGGCACCAGCGCGCAGAACACTTGAGATTTTCGAGACCTGAATCTATGGCTTTTAACGCTGCCCTGTAATTTACTGTACATTCAATCCTCCGTTTTTATGGGAAATTTTGATTTTCTAAATTATCTCAATGATCAGTGTAATTTTTTGCCCATAATGTGTAAAATATTCAATTTCCAACTTTAATTTCCATTACATCTCCGCGTGCATGCATATGCGTCATTGTCTTTCTGTTGTATGCCGTCACCTTTCCGTTACATATGCATGTGCAACTCATCTGCACGTGCAGTATTTATTTTCGTAATTACGTCTGCACACATGCATATATATACCATACATTTCCCATTACATACATGTATGTGCGTGCAACTCATCTGCATGTGAAGTATTTATTTTCGTAAATTAATTGCCATTACATATATACGCGTACATGTCTTTGTATTTCATTACTGGGAGCTCTGCTCATAGGCTTGCCTATATATATCTACGCTGTTTCCACAAAAGGAGCCCTAGAACCTAAAACCCCCTTTTGTGAAAACATGCTAGATATTGTGTGCCTTTAGCTTTATAAGCCAGTAACTCGTGTTTTTGCCGTTTTCTTGAAACGGCAACTGACAGTTTACGACTTTTCTGGCCTTTCTATCCCATAATTTAATTGTGTGAGATCTATCCCATAATTTCTTTATTCGAGAGCTAGAGGTTAGGGTTAGGTTAGGAAAAGGCCATGTTCTGGTATTTTTACTGAAAATACAGCACAATTCCATCAATTAAACTTGATCTACAGGAAGAGAACGTCGTATTGCCGTGTAGTGCATCGAAATCCATTAAAAGGTCGAGAAATGGCGCCACTTTGAAATTGAGGTTACACAAGTAAATTAATGCGTACTTGTTGGCTTTTTAAAAGCCAGTAACTCACTTTTCAACCTTTTCATCCCAAAAATGCACCTTTTTTCTCACACCTAGTGGAAAATGTACATCTTTCACTAAGCAAATCGTTGCGCCATACGTCAGGCAAAGTTTGTTTTTCGCGAAATTTTTTGAACTACTCCTCCCCACCCCACACCACCCTCATAAAATACCTAGAGATCAATTATTGGAAAGAAAGGCCAGAAAAGTCGTAAACTGTCATTTGCGCTTTCACGGAAACGGCAGAAACACGAGTTACTGGCTTTTAAAGCTAAAGGGCACACAAGATCTACGCTGTTTCCACAAAAGGAGCCCTAGAACCTAAAACCCCCTTTTGTGAAAACATGCTAGATATTGTGTGCCTTTAGCTTTATAAGCCAGTAACTCGTGTTTTTGCCGTTTTCTTGAAACGGCAACTGACAGTTTACGACTTTTCTGGCCTTTCTATCCCATAATTTAATTGTGTGAGATCTATCCCATAATTTCTTTATTCGAGAGCTAGAGGTTAGGGTTAGGTTAGGAAAAGGCCATGTTCTGGTATTTTTACTGAAAATACAGCACAATTCCATCAATTAAACTTGATCTACAGGAAGAGAACGTCGTATTGCCGTGTAGTGCATCGAAATCCATTAAAAGGTCGAGAAATGGCGCCACTTTGAAATTGAGGTTACACAAGTAAATTAATGCGTACTTGTTGGCTTTTTAAAAGCCAGTAACTCACTTTTCAACCTTTTCATCCCAAAAATGCACCTTTTTTCTCACACCTAGTGGAAAATGTACATCTTTCACTAAGCAAATCGTTGCGCCATACGTCAGGCAAAGTTGGTTTTTCGCGAAATTTTTTGAACTACTCCTCCCCACCCCACACCACCCTCATAAAATACCTAGAGATCAATTATTGGAAAGAAAGGCCAGAAAAGTCGTAAACTGTCATTTGCGCTTTCACGGAAACGGCAGAAACACGAGTTACTGGCTTTTAAAGCTAAAGGGCACACAAGAATCTTGTGTGCCTTTAGCTTTATAAGCCAGTAACTCGTGTTTTTGCCGTTTTCTTGAAACGGCAACTGACAGTTTACGACTTTTCTGGCCTTTCTATCCCATAATTTAATTGTGTGAGATCTATCCCATAATTTCTTTATTCGAGAGCTAGAGGTTAGGGTTAGGTTAGGAAAAGGCCATGTTCTGGTATTTTTACTGAAAATACAGCACAATTCCATCAATTAAACTTGATCTACAGGAAGAGAACGTCGTATTGCCGTGTAGTGCATCGAAATCCATTAAAAGGTCGAGAAATGGCGCCACTTTGAAATTGAGGTTACACAAGTAAATTAATGCGTACTTGTTGGCTTTTTAAAAGCCAGTAACTCACTTTTCAACCTTTTCATCCCAAAAATGCACCTTTTTTCTCACACCTAGTGGAAAATGTACATCTTTCACTAAGCAAATCGTTGCGCCATACGTCAGGCAAAGTTGGTTTTTCGCGAAATTTTTTGAACTACTCCTCCCCACCCCACACCACCCTCATAAAATACCTAGAGATCAATTATTGGAAAGAAAGGCCAGAAAAGTCGTAAACTGTCATTTGCGCTTTCACGGAAACGGCAGAAACACGAGTTACTGGCTTTTAAAGCTAAAGGGCACACAAGATCTACGCTGTTTCCACAAAAGGAGCCCTAGAACCTAAAACCCCCTTTTGTGAAAACATGCTAGATCTTGTGTGCCTTTAGCTTTATAAGCCAGTAACTCGTGTTTTTGCCGTTTTCTTGAAACGGCAACTGACAGTTTACGACTTTTCTGGCCTTTCTATCCCATAATTTAATTGTGTGAGATCTATCCCATAATTTCTTTATTCGAGAGCTAGAGGTTAGGGTTAGGTTAGGAAAAGGCCATGTTCTGGTATTTTTACTGAAAATACAGCACAATTCCATCAATTAAACTTGATCTACAGGAAGAGAACGTCGTATTGCCGTGTAGTGCATCGAAATCCATTAAAAGGTCGAGAAATGGCGCCACTTTGAAATTGAGGTTACACAAGTAAATTAATGCGTACTTGTTGGCTTTTTAAAAGCCAGTAACTCACTTTTCAACCTTTTCATCCCAAAAATGCACCTTTTTTCTCACACCTAGTGGAAAATGTACATCTTTCACTAAGCAAATCGTTGCGCCATACGTCAGGCAAAGTTGGTTTTTCGCGAAATTTTTTGAACTACTCCTCCCCACCCCACACCACCCTCATAAAATACCTAGAGATCAATTATTGGAAAGAAAGGCCAGAAAAGTCGTAAACTGTCATTTGCGCTTTCACGGAAACGGCAGAAACACGAGTTACTGGCTTTTAAAGCTAAAGGGCACACAAGATCTACGCTGTTTCCACAAAAGGAGCCCTAGAACCTAAAACCCCCTTTTGTGAAAACATGCTAGATATTGTGTGCCTTTAGCTTTATAAGCCAGTAACTCGTGTTTTTGCCGTTTTCTTGAAACGGCAACTGACAGTTTACGACTTTTCTGGCCTTTCTATCCCATAATTTAATTGTGTGAGATCTATCCCATAATTTCTTTATTCGAGAGCTAGAGGTTAGGGTTAGGTTAGGAAAAGGCCATGTTCTGGTATTTTTACTGAAAATACAGCACAATTCCATCAATTAAACTTGATCTACAGGAAGAGAACGTCGTATTGCCGTGTAGTGCATCGAAATCCATTAAAAGGTCGAGAAATGGCGCCACTTTGAAATTGAGGTTACACAAGTAAATTAATGCGTACTTGTTGGCTTTTTAAAAGCCAGTAACTCACTTTTCAACCTTTTCATCCCAAAAATGCACCTTTTTTCTCACACCTAGTGGAAAATGTACATCTTTCACTAAGCAAATCGTTGCGCCATACGTCAGGCAAAGTTGGTTTTTCGCGAAATTTTTTGAACTACTCCTCCCCACCCCACACCACCCTCATAAAATACCTAGAGATCAATTATTGGAAAGAAAGGCCAGAAAAGTCGTAAACTGTCATTTGCGCTTTCACGGAAACGGCAGAAACACGAGTTACTGGCTTTTAAAGCTAAAGGGCACACAAGAATCTTGTGTGCCTTTAGCTTTATAAGCCAGTAACTCGTGTTTTTGCCGTTTTCTTGAAACGGCAACTGACAGTTTACGACTTTTCTGGCCTTTCTATCCCATAATTTAATTGTGTGAGATCTATCCCATAATTTCTTTATTCGAGAGCTAGAGGTTAGGGTTAGGTTAGGAAAAGGCCATGTTCTGGTATTTTTACTGAAAATACAGCACAATTCCATCAATTAAACTTGATCTACAGGAAGAGAACGTCGTATTGCCGTGTAGTGCATCGAAATCCATTAAAAGGTCGAGAAATGGCGCCACTTTGAAATTGAGGTTACACAAGTAAATTAATGCGTACTTGTTGGCTTTTTAAAAGCCAGTAACTCACTTTTCAACCTTTTCATCCCAAAAATGCACCTTTTTTCTCACACCTAGTGGAAAATGTACATCTTTCACTAAGCAAATCGTTGCGCCATACGTCAGGCAAAGTTGGTTTTTCGCGAAATTTTTTGAACTACTCCTCCCCACCCCACACCACCCTCATAAAATACCTAGAGATCAATTATTGGAAAGAAAGGCCAGAAAAGTCGTAAACTGTCATTTGCGCTTTCACGGAAACGGCAGAAACACGAGTTACTGGCTTTTAAAGCTAAAGGGCACACAAGATCTACGCTGTTTCCACAAAAGGAGCCCTAGAACCTAAAACCCCCTTTTGTGAAAACATGCTAGATCTTGTGTGCCTTTAGCTTTATAAGCCAGTAACTCGTGTTTTTGCCGTTTTCTTGAAACGGCAACTGACAGTTTACGACTTTTCTGGCCTTTCTATCCCATAATTTAATTGTGTGAGATCTATCCCATAATTTCTTTATTCGAGAGCTAGAGGTTAGGGTTAGGTTAGGAAAAGGCCATGTTCTGGTATTTTTACTGAAAATACAGCACAATTCCATCAATTAAACTTGATCTACAGGAAGAGAACGTCGTATTGCCGTGTAGTGCATCGAAATCCATTAAAAGGTCGAGAAATGGCGCCACTTTGAAATTGAGGTTACACAAGTAAATTAATGCGTACTTGTTGGCTTTTTAAAAGCCAGTAACTCACTTTTCAACCTTTTCATCCCAAAAATGCACCTTTTTTCTCACACCTAGTGGAAAATGTACATCTTTCACTAAGCAAATCGTTGCGCCATACGTCAGGCAAAGTTGGTTTTTCGCGAAATTTTTTGAACTACTCCTCCCCACCCCACACCACCCTCATAAAATACCTAGAGATCAATTATTGGAAAGAAAGGCCAGAAAAGTCGTAAACTGTCATTTGCGCTTTCACGGAAACGGCAGAAACACGAGTTACTGGCTTTTAAAGCTAAAGGGCACACAAGATCTACGCTGTTTCCACAAAAGGAGCCCTAGAACCTAAAACCCCCTTTTGTGAAAACATGCTAGATATTGTGTGCCTTTAGCTTTATAAGCCAGTAACTCGTGTTTTTGCCGTTTTCTTGAAACGGCAACTGACAGTTTACGACTTTTCTGGCCTTTCTATCCCATAATTTAATTGTGTGAGATCTATCCCATAATTTCTTTATTCGAGAGCTAGAGGTTAGGGTTAGGTTAGGAAAAGGCCATGTTCTGGTATTTTTACTGAAAATACAGCACAATTCCATCAATTAAACTTGATCTACAGGAAGAGAACGTCGTATTGCCGTGTAGTGCATCGAAATCCATTAAAAGGTCGAGAAATGGCGCCACTTTGAAATTGAGGTTACACAAGTAAATTAATGCGTACTTGTTGGCTTTTTAAAAGCCAGTAACTCACTTTTCAACCTTTTCATCCCAAAAATGCACCTTTTTTCTCACACCTAGTGGAAAATGTACATCTTTCACTAAGCAAATCGTTGCGCCATACGTCAGGCAAAGTTGGTTTTTCGCGAAATTTTTTGAACTACTCCTCCCCACCCCACACCACCCTCATAAAATACCTAGAGATCAATTATTGGAAAGAAAGGCCAGAAAAGTCGTAAACTGTCATTTGCGCTTTCACGGAAACGGCAGAAACACGAGTTACTGGCTTTTAAAGCTAAAGGGCACACAAGATCTACGCTGTTTCCACAAAAGGAGCCCTAGAACCTAAAACCCCCTTTTGTGAAAACATGCTAGATATTGTGTGCCTTTAGCTTTATAAGCCAGTAACTCGTGTTTTTGCCGTTTTCTTGAAACGGCAACTGACAGTTTACGACTTTTCTGGCCTTTCTATCCCATAATTTAATTGTGTGAGATCTATCCCATAATTTCTTTATTCGAGAGCTAGAGGTTAGGGTTAGGTTAGGAAAAGGCCATGTTCTGGTATTTTTACTGAAAATACAGCACAATTCCATCAATTAAACTTGATCTACAGGAAGAGAACGTCGTATTGCCGTGTAGTGCATCGAAATCCATTAAAAGGTCGAGAAATGGCGCCACTTTGAAATTGAGGTTACACAAGTAAATTAATGCGTACTTGTTGGCTTTTTAAAAGCCAGTAACTCACTTTTCAACCTTTTCATCCCAAAAATGCACCTTTTTTCTCACACCTAGTGGAAAATGTACATCTTTCACTAAGCAAATCGTTGCGCCATACGTCAGGCAAAGTTGGTTTTTCGCGAAATTTTTTGAACTACTCCTCCCCACCCCACACCACCCTCATAAAATACCTAGAGATCAATTATTGGAAAGAAAGGCCAGAAAAGTCGTAAACTGTCATTTGCGCTTTCACGGAAACGGCAGAAACACGAGTTACTGGCTTTTAAAGCTAAAGGGCACACAAGATCTACGCTGTTTCCACAAAAGGAGCCCTAGAACCTAAAACCCCCTTTTGTGAAAACATGCTAGATATTGTGTGCCTTTAGCTTTATAAGCCAGTAACTCGTGTTTTTGCCGTTTTCTTGAAACGGCAACTGACAGTTTACGACTTTTCTGGCCTTTCTATCCCATAATTTAATTGTGTGAGATCTATCCCATAATTTCTTTATTCGAGAGCTAGAGGTTAGGGTTAGGTTAGGAAAAGGCCATGTTCTGGTATTTTTACTGAAAATACAGCACAATTCCATCAATTAAACTTGATCTACAGGAAGAGAACGTCGTATTGCCGTGTAGTGCATCGAAATCCATTAAAAGGTCGAGAAATGGCGCCACTTTGAAATTGAGGTTACACAAGTAAATTAATGCGTACTTGTTGGCTTTTTAAAAGCCAGTAACTCACTTTTCAACCTTTTCATCCCAAAAATGCACCTTTTTTCTCACACCTAGTGGAAAATGTACATCTTTCACTAAGCAAATCGTTGCGCCATACGTCAGGCAAAGTTGGTTTTTCGCGAAATTTTTTGAACTACTCCTCCCCACCCCACACCACCCTCATAAAATACCTAGAGATCAATTATTGGAAAGAAAGGCCAGAAAAGTCGTAAACTGTCATTTGCGCTTTCACGGAAACGGCAGAAACACGAGTTACTGGCTTTTAAAGCTAAAGGGCACACAAGATCTACGCTGTTTCCACAAAAGGAGCCCTAGAACCTAAAACCCCCTTTTGTGAAAACATGCTAGATATTGTGTGCCTTTAGCTTTATAAGCCAGTAACTCGTGTTTTTGCCGTTTTCTTGAAACGGCAACTGACAGTTTACGACTTTTCTGGCCTTTCTATCCCATAATTTAATTGTGTGAGATCTATCCCATAATTTCTTTATTCGAGAGCTAGAGGTTAGGGTTAGGTTAGGAAAAGGCCATGTTCTGGTATTTTTACTGAAAATACAGCACAATTCCATCAATTAAACTTGATCTACAGGAAGAGAACGTCGTATTGCCGTGTAGTGCATCGAAATCCATTAAAAGGTCGAGAAATGGCGCCACTTTGAAATTGAGGTTACACAAGTAAATTAATGCGTACTTGTTGGCTTTTTAAAAGCCAGTAACTCACTTTTCAACCTTTTCATCCCAAAAATGCACCTTTTTTCTCACACCTAGTGGAAAATGTACATCTTTCACTAAGCAAATCGTTGCGCCATACGTCAGGCAAAGTTGGTTTTTCGCGAAAATTTTTGAACTACTCCTCCCCACCCCACACCACCCTCATAAAATACCTAGAGATCAATTATTGGAAAGAAAGGCCAGAAAAGTCGTAAACTGTCATTTGCGCTTTCACGGAAACGGCAGAAACACGAGTTACTGGCTTTTAAAGCTAAAGGGCACACAAGATCTACGCTGTTTCCACAAAAGGAGCCCTAGAACCTAAAACCCCCTTTTGTGAAAACATGCTAGATCTTGTGTGCCTTTAGCTTTATAAGCCAGTAACTCGTGTTTTTGCCGTTTTCTTGAAACGGCAACTGACAGTTTACGACTTTTCTGGCCTTTCTATCCCATAATTTAATTGTGTGAGATCTATCCCATAATTTCTTTATTCGAGAGCTAGAGGTTAGGGTTAGGTTAGGAAAAGGCCATGTTCTGGTATTTTTACTGAAAATACAGCACAATTCCATCAATTAAACTTGATCTACAGGAAGAGAACGTCGTATTGCCGTGTAGTGCATCGAAATCCATTAAAAGGTCGAGAAATGGCGCCACTTTGAAATTGAGGTTACACAAGTAAATTAATGCGTACTTGTTGGCTTTTTAAAAGCCAGTAACTCACTTTTCAACCTTTTCATCCCAAAAATGCACCTTTTTTCTCACACCTAGTGGAAAATGTACATCTTTCACTAAGCAAATCGTTGCGCCATACGTCAGGCAAAGTTGGTTTTTCGCGAAATTTTTTGAACTACTCCTCCCCACCCCACACCACCCTCATAAAATACCTAGAGATCAATTATTGGAAAGAAAGGCCAGAAAAGTCGTAAACTGTCATTTGCGCTTTCACGGAAACGGCAGAAACACGAGTTACTGGCTTTTAAAGCTAAAGGGCACACAAGATCTACGCTGTTTCCACAAAAGGAGCCCTAGAACCTAAAACCCCCTTTTGTGAAAACATGCTAGATCTTGTGTGCCTTTAGCTTTATAAGCCAGTAACTCGTGTTTTTGCCGTTTTCTTGAAACGGCAACTGACAGTTTACGACTTTTCTGGCCTTTCTATCCCATAATTTAATTGTGTGAGATCTATCCCATAATTTCTTTATTCGAGAGCTAGAGGTTAGGGTTAGGTTAGGAAAAGGCCATGTTCTGGTATTTTTACTGAAAATACAGCACAATTCCATCAATTAAACTTGATCTACAGGAAGAGAACGTCGTATTGCCGTGTAGTGCATCGAAATCCATTAAAAGGTCGAGAAATGGCGCCACTTTGAAATTGAGGTTACACAAGTAAATTAATGCGTACTTGTTGGCTTTTTAAAAGCCAGTAACTCACTTTTCAACCTTTTCATCCCAAAAATGCACCTTTTTTCTCACACCTAGTGGAAAATGTACATCTTTCACTAAGCAAATCGTTGCGCCATACGTCAGGCAAAGTTGGTTTTTCGCGAAATTTTTTGAACTACTCCTCCCCACCCCACACCACCCTCATAAAATACCTAGAGATCAATTATTGGAAAGAAAGGCCAGAAAAGTCGTAAACTGTCATTTGCGCTTTCACGGAAACGGCAGAAACACGAGTTACTGGCTTTTAAAGCTAAAGGGCACACAAGATCTACGCTGTTTCCACAAAAGGAGCCCTAGAACCTAAAACCCCCTTTTGTGAAAACATGCTAGATCTTGTGTGCCTTTAGCTTTATAAGCCAGTAACTCGTGTTTTTGCCGTTTTCTTGAAACGGCAACTGACAGTTTACGACTTTTCTGGCCTTTCTATCCCATAATTTAATTGTGTGAGATCTATCCCATAATTTCTTTATTCGAGAGCTAGAGGTTAGGGTTAGGTTAGGAAAAGGCCATGTTCTGGTATTTTTACTGAAAATACAGCACAATTCCATCAATTAAACTTGATCTACAGGAAGAGAACGTCGTATTGCCGTGTAGTGCATCGAAATCCATTAAAAGGTCGAGAAATGGCGCCACTTTGAAATTGAGGTTACACAAGTAAATTAATGCGTACTTGTTGGCTTTTTAAAAGCCAGTAACTCACTTTTCAACCTTTTCATCCCAAAAATGCACCTTTTTTCTCACACCTAGTGGAAAATGTACATCTTTCACTAAGCAAATCGTTGCGCCATACGTCAGGCAAAGTTGGTTTTTCGCGAAATTTTTTGAACTACTCCTCCCCACCCCACACCACCCTCATAAAATACCTAGAGATCAATTATTGGAAAGAAAGGCCAGAAAAGTCGTAAACTGTCATTTGCGCTTTCACGGAAACGGCAGAAACACGAGTTACTGGCTTTTAAAGCTAAAGGGCACACAAGATCTACGCTGTTTCCACAAAAGGAGCCCTAGAACCTAAAACCCCCTTTTGTGAAAACATGCTAGATCTTGTGTGCCTTTAGCTTTATAAGCCAGTAACTCGTGTTTTTGCCGTTTTCTTGAAACGGCAACTGACAGTTTACGACTTTTCTGGCCTTTCTATCCCATAATTTAATTGTGTGAGATCTATCCCATAATTTCTTTATTCGAGAGCTAGAGGTTAGGGTTAGGTTAGGAAAAGGCCATGTTCTGGTATTTTTACTGAAAATACAGCACAATTCCATCAATTAAACTTGATCTACAGGAAGAGAACGTCGTATTGCCGTGTAGTGCATCGAAATCCATTAAAAGGTCGAGAAATGGCGCCACTTTGAAATTGAGGTTACACAAGTAAATTAATGCGTACTTGTTGGCTTTTTAAAAGCCAGTAACTCACTTTTCAACCTTTTCATCCCAAAAATGCACCTTTTTTCTCACACCTAGTGGAAAATGTACATCTTTCACTAAGCAAATCGTTGCGCCATACGTCAGGCAAAGTTGGTTTTTCGCGAAATTTTTTGAACTACTCCTCCCCACCCCACACCACCCTCATAAAATACCTAGAGATCAATTATTGGAAAGAAAGGCCAGAAAAGTCGTAAACTGTCATTTGCGCTTTCACGGAAACGGCAGAAACACGAGTTACTGGCTTTTAAAGCTAAAGGGCACACAAGAATCTTGTGTGCCTTTAGCTTTATAAGCCAGTAACTCGTGTTTTTGCCGTTTTCTTGAAACGGCAACTGACAGTTTACGACTTTTCTGGCCTTTCTATCCCATAATTTAATTGTGTGAGATCTATCCCATAATTTCTTTATTCGAGAGCTAGAGGTTAGGGTTAGGTTAGGAAAAGGCCATGTTCTGGTATTTTTACTGAAAATACAGCACAATTCCATCAATTAAACTTGATCTACAGGAAGAGAACGTCGTATTGCCGTGTAGTGCATCGAAATCCATTAAAAGGTCGAGAAATGGCGCCACTTTGAAATTGAGGTTACACAAGTAAATTAATGCGTACTTGTTGGCTTTTTAAAAGCCAGTAACTCACTTTTCAACCTTTTCATCCCAAAAATGCACCTTTTTTCTCACACCTAGTGGAAAATGTACATCTTTCACTAAGCAAATCGTTGCGCCATACGTCAGGCAAAGTTGGTTTTTCGCGAAATTTTTTGAACTACTCCTCCCCACCCCACACCACCCTCATAAAATACCTAGAGATCAATTATTGGAAAGAAAGGCCAGAAAAGTCGTAAACTGTCATTTGCGCTTTCACGGAAACGGCAGAAACACGAGTTACTGGCTTTTAAAGCTAAAGGGCACACAAGATCTACGCTGTTTCCACAAAAGGAGCCCTAGAACCTAAAACCCCCTTTTGTGAAAACATGCTAGATCTTGTGTGCCTTTAGCTTTATAAGCCAGTAACTCGTGTTTTTGCCGTTTTCTTGAAACGGCAACTGACAGTTTACGACTTTTCTGGCCTTTCTATCCCATAATTTAATTGTGTGAGATCTATCCCATAATTTCTTTATTCGAGAGCTAGAGGTTAGGGTTAGGTTAGGAAAAGGCCATGTTCTGGTATTTTTACTGAAAATACAGCACAATTCCATCAATTAAACTTGATCTACAGGAAGAGAACGTCGTATTGCCGTGTAGTGCATCGAAATCCATTAAAAGGTCGAGAAATGGCGCCACTTTGAAATTGAGGTTACACAAGTAAATTAATGCGTACTTGTTGGCTTTTTAAAAGCCAGTAACTCACTTTTCAACCTTTTCATCCCAAAAATGCACCTTTTTTCTCACACCTAGTGGAAAATGTACATCTTTCACTAAGCAAATCGTTGCGCCATACGTCAGGCAAAGTTGGTTTTTCGCGAAATTTTTTGAACTACTCCTCCCCACCCCACACCACCCTCATAAAATACCTAGAGATCAATTATTGGAAAGAAAGGCCAGAAAAGTCGTAAACTGTCATTTGCGCTTTCACGGAAACGGCAGAAACACGAGTTACTGGCTTTTAAAGCTAAAGGGCACACAAGAATCTTGTGTGCCTTTAGCTTTATAAGCCAGTAACTCGTGTTTTTGCCGTTTTCTTGAAACGGCAACTGACAGTTTACGACTTTTCTGGCCTTTCTATCCCATAATTTAATTGTGTGAGATCTATCCCATAATTTCTTTATTCGAGAGCTAGAGGTTAGGGTTAGGTTAGGAAAAGGCCATGTTCTGGTATTTTTACTGAAAATACAGCACAATTCCATCAATTAAACTTGATCTACAGGAAGAGAACGTCGTATTGCCGTGTAGTGCATCGAAATCCATTAAAAGGTCGAGAAATGGCGCCACTTTGAAATTGAGGTTACACAAGTAAATTAATGCGTACTTGTTGGCTTTTTAAAAGCCAGTAACTCACTTTTCAACCTTTTCATCCCAAAAATGCACCTTTTTTCTCACACCTAGTGGAAAATGTACATCTTTCACTAAGCAAATCGTTGCGCCATACGTCAGGCAAAGTTGGTTTTTCGCGAAATTTTTTGAACTACTCCTCCCCACCCCACACCACCCTCATAAAATACCTAGAGATCAATTATTGGAAAGAAAGGCCAGAAAAGTCGTAAACTGTCATTTGCGCTTTCACGGAAACGGCAGAAACACGAGTTACTGGCTTTTAAAGCTAAAGGGCACACAAGATCTACGCTGTTTCCACAAAAGGAGCCCTAGAACCTAAAACCCCCTTTTGTGAAAACATGCTAGATCTTGTGTGCCTTTAGCTTTATAAGCCAGTAACTCGTGTTTTTGCCGTTTTCTTGAAACGGCAACTGACAGTTTACGACTTTTCTGGCCTTTCTATCCCATAATTTAATTGTGTGAGATCTATCCCATAATTTCTTTATTCGAGAGCTAGAGGTTAGGGTTAGGTTAGGAAAAGGCCATGTTCTGGTATTTTTACTGAAAATACAGCACAATTCCATCAATTAAACTTGATCTACAGGAAGAGAACGTCGTATTGCCGTGTAGTGCATCGAAATCCATTAAAAGGTCGAGAAATGGCGCCACTTTGAAATTGAGGTTACACAATTAAATTAATGCGTACTTGTTGGCTTTTTAAAAGCCAGTAACTCACTTTTCAACCTTTTCATCCCAAAAATGCACCTTTTTTCTCACACCTAGTGGAAAATGTACATCTTTCACTAAGCAAATCGTTGCGCCATACGTCAGGCAAAGTTGGTTTTTCGCGAAATTTTTTGAACTACTCCTCCCCACCCCACACCACCCTCATAAAATACCTAGAGATCAATTATTGGAAAGAAAGGCCAGAAAAGTCGTAAACTGTCATTTGCGCTTTCACGGAAACGGCAGAAACACGAGTTACTGGCTTTTAAAGCTAAAGGGCACACAAGATCTACGCTGTTTCCACAAAAGGAGCCCTAGAACCTAAAACCCCCTTTTGTGAAAACATGCTAGATCTTGTGTGCCTTTAGCTTTATAAGCCAGTAACTCGTGTTTTTGCCGTTTTCTTGAAACGGCAACTGACAGTTTACGACTTTTCTGGCCTTTCTATCCCATAATTTAATTGTGTGAGATCTATCCCATAATTTCTTTATTCGAGAGCTAGAGGTTAGGGTTAGGTTAGGAAAAGGCCATGTTCTGGTATTTTTACTGAAAATACAGCACAATTCCATCAATTAAACTTGATCTACAGGAAGAGAACGTCGTATTGCCGTGTAGTGCATCGAAATCCATTAAAAGGTCGAGAAATGGCGCCACTTTGAAATTGAGGTTACACAAGTAAATTAATGCGTACTTGTTGGCTTTTTAAAAGCCAGTAACTCACTTTTCAACCTTTTCATCCCAAAAATGCACCTTTTTTCTCACACCTAGTGGAAAATGTACATCTTTCACTAAGCAAATCGTTGCGCCATACGTCAGGCAAAGTTGGTTTTTCGCGAAATTTTTTGAACTACTCCTCCCCACCCCACACCACCCTCATAAAATACCTAGAGATCAATTATTGGAAAGAAAGGCCAGAAAAGTCGTAAACTGTCATTTGCGCTTTCACGGAAACGGCAGAAACACGAGTTACTGGCTTTTAAAGCTAAAGGGCACACAAGATCTACGCTGTTTCCACAAAAGGAGCCCTAGAACCTAAAACCCCCTTTTGTGAAAACATGCTAGATCTTGTGTGCCTTTAGCTTTATAAGCCAGTAACTCGTGTTTTTGCCGTTTTCTTGAAACGGCAACTGACAGTTTACGACTTTTCTGGCCTTTCTATCCCATAATTTAATTGTGTGAGATCTATCCCATAATTTCTTTATTCGAGAGCTAGAGGTTAGGGTTAGGTTAGGAAAAGGCCATGTTCTGGTATTTTTACTGAAAATACAGCACAATTCCATCAATTAAACTTGATCTACAGGAAGAGAACGTCGTATTGCCGTGTAGTGCATCGAAATCCATTAAAAGGTCGAGAAATGGCGCCACTTTGAAATTGAGGTTACACAAGTAAATTAATGCGTACTTGTTGGCTTTTTAAAAGCCAGTAACTCACTTTTCAACCTTTTCATCCCAAAAATGCACCTTTTTTCTCACACCTAGTGGAAAATGTACATCTTTCACTAAGCAAATCGTTGCGCCATACGTCAGGCAAAGTTGGTTTTTCGCGAAATTTTTTGAACTACTCCTCCCCACCCCACACCACCCTCATAAAATACCTAGAGATCAATTATTGGAAAGAAAGGCCAGAAAAGTCGTAAACTGTCATTTGCGCTTTCACGGAAACGGCAGAAACACGAGTTACTGGCTTTTAAAGCTAAAGGGCACACAAGAATCTTGTGTGCCTTTAGCTTTATAAGCCAGTAACTCGTGTTTTTGCCGTTTTCTTGAAACGGCAACTGACAGTTTACGACTTTTCTGGCCTTTCTATCCCATAATTTAATTGTGTGAGATCTATCCCATAATTTCTTTATTCGAGAGCTAGAGGTTAGGGTTAGGTTAGGAAAAGGCCATGTTCTGGTATTTTTACTGAAAATACAGCACAATTCCATCAATTAAACTTGATCTACAGGAAGAGAACGTCGTATTGCCGTGTAGTGCATCGAAATCCATTAAAAGGTCGAGAAATGGCGCCACTTTGAAATTGAGGTTACACAAGTAAATTAATGCGTACTTGTTGGCTTTTTAAAAGCCAGTAACTCACTTTTCAACCTTTTCATCCCAAAAATGCACCTTTTTTCTCACACCTAGTGGAAAATGTACATCTTTCACTAAGCAAATCGTTGCGCCATACGTCAGGCAAAGTTGGTTTTTCGCGAAATTTTTTGAACTACTCCTCCCCACCCCACACCACCCTCATAAAATACCTAGAGATCAATTATTGGAAAGAAAGGCCAGAAAAGTCGTAAACTGTCATTTGCGCTTTCACGGAAACGGCAGAAACACGAGTTACTGGCTTTTAAAGCTAAAGGGCACACAAGATCTACGCTGTTTCCACAAAAGGAGCCCTAGAACCTAAAACCCCCTTTTGTGAAAACATGCTAGATCTTGTGTGCCTTTAGCTTTATAAGCCAGTAACTCGTGTTTTTGCCGTTTTCTTGAAACGGCAACTGACAGTTTACGACTTTTCTGGCCTTTCTATCCCATAATTTAATTGTGTGAGATCTATCCCATAATTTCTTTATTCGAGAGCTAGAGGTTAGGGTTAGGTTAGGAAAAGGCCATGTTCTGGTATTTTTACTGAAAATACAGCACAATTCCATCAATTAAACTTGATCTACAGGAAGAGAACGTCGTATTGCCGTGTAGTGCATCGAAATCCATTAAAAGGTCGAGAAATGGCGCCACTTTGAAATTGAGGTTACACAATTAAATTAATGCGTACTTGTTGGCTTTTTAAAAGCCAGTAACTCACTTTTCAACCTTTTCATCCCAAAAATGCACCTTTTTTCTCACACCTAGTGGAAAATGTACATCTTTCACTAAGCAAATCGTTGCGCCATACGTCAGGCAAAGTTGGTTTTTCGCGAAATTTTTTGAACTACTCCTCCCCACCCCACACCACCCTCATAAAATACCTAGAGATCAATTATTGGAAAGAAAGGCCAGAAAAGTCGTAAACTGTCATTTGCGCTTTCACGGAAACGGCAGAAACACGAGTTACTGGCTTTTAAAGCTAAAGGGCACACAAGATCTACGCTGTTTCCACAAAAGGAGCCCTAGAACCTAAAACCCCCTTTTGTGAAAACATGCTAGATCTTGTGTGCCTTTAGCTTTATAAGCCAGTAACTCGTGTTTTTGCCGTTTTCTTGAAACGGCAACTGACAGTTTACGACTTTTCTGGCCTTTCTATCCCATAATTTAATTGTGTGAGATCTATCCCATAATTTCTTTATTCGAGAGCTAGAGGTTAGGGTTAGGTTAGGAAAAGGCCATGTTCTGGTATTTTTACTGAAAATACAGCACAATTCCATCAATTAAACTTGATCTACAGGAAGAGAACGTCGTATTGCCGTGTAGTGCATCGAAATCCATTAAAAGGTCGAGAAATGGCGCCACTTTGAAATTGAGGTTACACAAGTAAATTAATGCGTACTTGTTGGCTTTTTAAAAGCCAGTAACTCACTTTTCAACCTTTTCATCCCAAAAATGCACCTTTTTTCTCACACCTAGTGGAAAATGTACATCTTTCACTAAGCAAATCGTTGCGCCATACGTCAGGCAAAGTTGGTTTTTCGCGAAATTTTTTGAACTACTCCTCCCCACCCCACACCACCCTCATAAAATACCTAGAGATCAATTATTGGAAAGAAAGGCCAGAAAAGTCGTAAACTGTCATTTGCGCTTTCACGGAAACGGCAGAAACACGAGTTACTGGCTTTTAAAGCTAAAGGGCACACAAGAATCTTGTGTGCCTTTAGCTTTATAAGCCAGTAACTCGTGTTTTTGCCGTTTTCTTGAAACGGCAACTGACAGTTTACGACTTTTCTGGCCTTTCTATCCCATAATTTAATTGTGTGAGATCTATCCCATAATTTCTTTATTCGAGAGCTAGAGGTTAGGGTTAGGTTAGGAAAAGGCCATGTTCTGGTATTTTTACTGAAAATACAGCACAATTCCATCAATTAAACTTGATCTACAGGAAGAGAACGTCGTATTGCCGTGTAGTGCATCGAAATCCATTAAAAGGTCGAGAAATGGCGCCACTTTGAAATTGAGGTTACACAAGTAAATTAATGCGTACTTGTTGGCTTTTTAAAAGCCAGTAACTCACTTTTCAACCTTTTCATCCCAAAAATGCACCTTTTTTCTCACACCTAGTGGAAAATGTACATCTTTCACTAAGCAAATCGTTGCGCCATACGTCAGGCAAAGTTGGTTTTTCGCGAAATTTTTTGAACTACTCCTCCCCACCCCACACCACCCTCATAAAATACCTAGAGATCAATTATTGGAAAGAAAGGCCAGAAAAGTCGTAAACTGTCATTTGCGCTTTCACGGAAACGGCAGAAACACGAGTTACTGGCTTTTAAAGCTAAAGGGCACACAAGATCTACGCTGTTTCCACAAAAGGAGCCCTAGAACCTAAAACCCCCTTTTGTGAAAACATGCTAGATCTTGTGTGCCTTTAGCTTTATAAGCCAGTAACTCGTGTTTTTGCCGTTTTCTTGAAACGGCAACTGACAGTTTACGACTTTTCTGGCCTTTCTATCCCATAATTTAATTGTGTGAGATCTATCCCATAATTTCTTTATTCGAGAGCTAGAGGTTAGGGTTAGGTTAGGAAAAGGCCATGTTCTGGTATTTTTACTGAAAATACAGCACAATTCCATCAATTAAACTTGATCTACAGGAAGAGAACGTCGTATTGCCGTGTAGTGCATCGAAATCCATTAAAAGGTCGAGAAATGGCGCC
This sequence comes from Actinernus sp. WN-2022, assembly GCA_030867875.1. NCBI lineage: Eukaryota > Metazoa > Cnidaria > Anthozoa > Actiniaria > Actinernidae > Actinernus > Actinernus sp. WN-2022. The sequence continues at coordinate 178,587 of JAOWCC010000008.1, forward strand.
ACTTTGAAATTGAGGTTACACAATTAAATTAATGCGTACTTGTTGGCTTTTTAAAAGCCAGTAACTCACTTTTCAACCTTTTCATCCCAAAAATGCACCTTTTTTCTCACACCTAGTGGAAAATGTACATCTTTCACTAAGCAAATCGTTGCGCCATACGTCAGGCAAAGTTGGTTTTTCGCGAAATTTTTTGAACTACTCCTCCCCACCCCACACCACCCTCATAAAATACCTAGAGATCAATTATTGGAAAGAAAGGCCAGAAAAGTCGTAAACTGTCATTTGCGCTTTCACGGAAACGGCAGAAACACGAGTTACTGGCTTTTAAAGCTAAAGGGCACACAAGATCTACGCTGTTTCCACAAAAGGAGCCCTAGAACCTAAAACCCCCTTTTGTGAAAACATGCTAGATCTTGTGTGCCTTTAGCTTTATAAGCCAGTAACTCGTGTTTTTGCCGTTTTCTTGAAACGGCAACTGACAGTTTACGACTTTTCTGGCCTTTCTATCCCATAATTTAATTGTGTGAGATCTATCCCATAATTTCTTTATTCGAGAGCTAGAGGTTAGGGTTAGGTTAGGAAAAGGCCATGTTCTGGTATTTTTACTGAAAATACAGCACAATTCCATCAATTAAACTTGATCTACAGGAAGAGAACGTCGTATTGCCGTGTAGTGCATCGAAATCCATTAAAAGGTCGAGAAATGGCGCCACTTTGAAATTGAGGTTACACAAGTAAATTAATGCGTACTTGTTGGCTTTTTAAAAGCCAGTAACTCACTTTTCAACCTTTTCATCCCAAAAATGCACCTTTTTTCTCACACCTAGTGGAAAATGTACATCTTTCACTAAGCAAATCGTTGCGCCATACGTCAGGCAAAGTTGGTTTTTCGCGAAATTTTTTGAACTACTCCTCCCCACCCCACACCACCCTCATAAAATACCTAGAGATCAATTATTGGAAAGAAAGGCCAGAAAAGTCGTAAACTGTCATTTGCGCTTTCACGGAAACGGCAGAAACACGAGTTACTGGCTTTTAAAGCTAAAGGGCACACAAGATCTACGCTGTTTCCACAAAAGGAGCCCTAGAACCTAAAACCCCCTTTTGTGAAAACATGCTAGATCTTGTGTGCCTTTAGCTTTATAAGCCAGTAACTCGTGTTTTTGCCGTTTTCTTGAAACGGCAACTGACAGTTTACGACTTTTCTGGCCTTTCTATCCCATAATTTAATTGTGTGAGATCTATCCCATAATTTCTTTATTCGAGAGCTAGAGGTTAGGGTTAGGTTAGGAAAAGGCCATGTTCTGGTATTTTTACTGAAAATACAGCACAATTCCATCAATTAAACTTGATCTACAGGAAGAGAACGTCGTATTGCCGTGTAGTGCATCGAAATCCATTAAAAGGTCGAGAAATGGCGCCACTTTGAAATTGAGGTTACACAATTAAATTAATGCGTACTTGTTGGCTTTTTAAAAGCCAGTAACTCACTTTTCAACCTTTTCATCCCAAAAATGCACCTTTTTTCTCACACCTAGTGGAAAATGTACATCTTTCACTAAGCAAATCGTTGCGCCATACGTCAGGCAAAGTTGGTTTTTCGCGAAATTTTTTGAACTACTCCTCCCCACCCCACACCACCCTCATAAAATACCTAGAGATCAATTATTGGAAAGAAAGGCCAGAAAAGTCGTAAACTGTCATTTGCGCTTTCACGGAAACGGCAGAAACACGAGTTACTGGCTTTTAAAGCTAAAGGGCACACAAGAATCTTGTGTGCCTTTAGCTTTATAAGCCAGTAACTCGTGTTTTTGCCGTTTTCTTGAAACGGCAACTGACAGTTTACGACTTTTCTGGCCTTTCTATCCCATAATTTAATTGTGTGAGATCTATCCCATAATTTCTTTATTCGAGAGCTAGAGGTTAGGGTTAGGTTAGGAAAAGGCCATGTTCTGGTATTTTTACTGAAAATACAGCACAATTCCATCAATTAAACTTGATCTACAGGAAGAGAACGTCGTATTGCCGTGTAGTGCATCGAAATCCATTAAAAGGTCGAGAAATGGCGCCACTTTGAAATTGAGGTTACACAAGTAAATTAATGCGTACTTGTTGGCTTTTTAAAAGCCAGTAACTCACTTTTCAACCTTTTCATCCCAAAAATGCACCTTTTTTCTCACACCTAGTGGAAAATGTACATCTTTCACTAAGCAAATCGTTGCGCCATACGTCAGGCAAAGTTGGTTTTTCGCGAAATTTTTTGAACTACTCCTCCCCACCCCACACCACCCTCATAAAATACCTAGAGATCAATTATTGGAAAGAAAGGCCAGAAAAGTCGTAAACTGTCATTTGCGCTTTCACGGAAACGGCAGAAACACGAGTTACTGGCTTTTAAAGCTAAAGGGCACACAAGAATCTTGTGTGCCTTTAGCTTTATAAGCCAGTAACTCGTGTTTTTGCCGTTTTCTTGAAACGGCAACTGACAGTTTACGACTTTTCTGGCCTTTCTATCCCATAATTTAATTGTGTGAGATCTATCCCATAATTTCTTTATTCGAGAGCTAGAGGTTAGGGTTAGGTTAGGAAAAGGCCATGTTCTGGTATTTTTACTGAAAATACAGCACAATTCCATCAATTAAACTTGATCTACAGGAAGAGAACGTCGTATTGCCGTGTAGTGCATCGAAATCCATTAAAAGGTCGAGAAATGGCGCCACTTTGAAATTGAGGTTACACAAGTAAATTAATGCGTACTTGTTGGCTTTTTAAAAGCCAGTAACTCACTTTTCAACCTTTTCATCCCAAAAATGCACCTTTTTTCTCACACCTAGTGGAAAATGTACATCTTTCACTAAGCAAATCGTTGCGCCATACGTCAGGCAAAGTTGGTTTTTCGCGAAATTTTTTGAACTACTCCTCCCCACCCCACACCACCCTCATAAAATACCTAGAGATCAATTATTGGAAAGAAAGGCCAGAAAAGTCGTAAACTGTCATTTGCGCTTTCACGGAAACGGCAGAAACACGAGTTACTGGCTTTTAAAGCTAAAGGGCACACAAGAATCTTGTGTGCCTTTAGCTTTATAAGCCAGTAACTCGTGTTTTTGCCGTTTTCTTGAAACGGCAACTGACAGTTTACGACTTTTCTGGCCTTTCTATCCCATAATTTAATTGTGTGAGATCTATCCCATAATTTCTTTATTCGAGAGCTAGAGGTTAGGGTTAGGTTAGGAAAAGGCCATGTTCTGGTATTTTTACTGAAAATACAGCACAATTCCATCAATTAAACTTGATCTACAGGAAGAGAACGTCGTATTGCCGTGTAGTGCATCGAAATCCATTAAAAGGTCGAGAAATGGCGCCACTTTGAAATTGAGGTTACACAAGTAAATTAATGCGTACTTGTTGGCTTTTTAAAAGCCAGTAACTCACTTTTCAACCTTTTCATCCCAAAAATGCACCTTTTTTCTCACACCTAGTGGAAAATGTACATCTTTCACTAAGCAAATCGTTGCGCCATACGTCAGGCAAAGTTGGTTTTTCGCGAAATTTTTTGAACTACTCCTCCCCACCCCACACCACCCTCATAAAATACCTAGAGATCAATTATTGGAAAGAAAGGCCAGAAAAGTCGTAAACTGTCATTTGCGCTTTCACGGAAACGGCAGAAACACGAGTTACTGGCTTTTAAAGCTAAAGGGCACACAAGATCTACGCTGTTTCCACAAAAGGAGCCCTAGAACCTAAAACCCCCTTTTGTGAAAACATGCTAGATCTTGTGTGCCTTTAGCTTTATAAGCCAGTAACTCGTGTTTTTGCCGTTTTCTTGAAACGGCAACTGACAGTTTACGACTTTTCTGGCCTTTCTATCCCATAATTTAATTGTGTGAGATCTATCCCATAATTTCTTTATTCGAGAGCTAGAGGTTAGGGTTAGGTTAGGAAAAGGCCATGTTCTGGTATTTTTACTGAAAATACAGCACAATTCCATCAATTAAACTTGATCTACAGGAAGAGAACGTCGTATTGCCGTGTAGTGCATCGAAATCCATTAAAAGGTCGAGAAATGGCGCCACTTTGAAATTGAGGTTACACAAGTAAATTAATGCGTACTTGTTGGCTTTTTAAAAGCCAGTAACTCACTTTTCAACCTTTTCATCCCAAAAATGCACCTTTTTTCTCACACCTAGTGGAAAATGTACATCTTTCACTAAGCAAATCGTTGCGCCATACGTCAGGCAAAGTTGGTTTTTCGCGAAATTTTTTGAACTACTCCTCCCCACCCCACACCACCCTCATAAAATACCTAGAGATCAATTATTGGAAAGAAAGGCCAGAAAAGTCGTAAACTGTCATTTGTGCTTTCACGGAAACGGCAGAAACACGAGTTACTGGCTTTTAAAGCTAAAGGGCACACAAGAATCTTGTGTGCCTTTAGCTTTATAAGCCAGTAACTCGTGTTTTTGCCGTTTTCTTGAAACGGCAACTGACAGTTTACGACTTTTCTGGCCTTTCTATCCCATAATTTAATTGTGTGAGATCTATCCCATAATTTCTTTATTCGAGAGCTAGAGGTTAGGGTTAGGTTAGGAAAAGGCCATGTTCTGGTATTTTTACTGAAAATACAGCACAATTCCATCAATTAAACTTGATCTACAGGAAGAGAACGTCGTATTGCCGTGTAGTGCATCGAAATCCATTAAAAGGTCGAGAAATGGCGCCACTTTGAAATTGAGGTTACACAAGTAAATTAATGCGTACTTGTTGGCTTTTTAAAAGCCAGTAACTCACTTTTCAACCTTTTCATCCCAAAAATGCACCTTTTTTCTCACACCTAGTGGAAAATGTACATCTTTCACTAAGCAAATCGTTGCGCCATACGTCAGGCAAAGTTGGTTTTTCGCGAAATTTTTTGAACTACTCCTCCCCACCCCACACCACCCTCATAAAATACCTAGAGATCAATTATTGGAAAGAAAGGCCAGAAAAGTCGTAAACTGTCATTTGCGCTTTCACGGAAACGGCAGAAACACGAGTTACTGGCTTTTAAAGCTAAAGGGCACACAAGATCTACGCTGTTTCCACAAAAGGAGCCCTAGAACCTAAAACCCCCTTTTGTGAAAACATGCTAGATCTTGTGTGCCTTTAGCTTTATAAGCCAGTAACTCGTGTTTTTGCCGTTTTCTTGAAACGGCAACTGACAGTTTACGACTTTTCTGGCCTTTCTATCCCATAATTTAATTGTGTGAGATCTATCCCATAATTTCTTTATTCGAGAGCTAGAGGTTAGGGTTAGGTTAGGAAAAGGCCATGTTCTGGTATTTTTACTGAAAATACAGCACAATTCCATCAATTAAACTTGATCTACAGGAAGAGAACGTCGTATTGCCGTGTAGTGCATCGAAATCCATTAAAAGGTCGAGAAATGGCGCCACTTTGAAATTGAGGTTACACAAGTAAATTAATGCGTACTTGTTGGCTTTTTAAAAGCCAGTAACTCACTTTTCAACCTTTTCATCCCAAAAATGCACCTTTTTTCTCACACCTAGTGGAAAATGTACATCTTTCACTAAGCAAATCGTTGCGCCATACGTCAGGCAAAGTTGGTTTTTCGCGAAATTTTTTGAACTACTCCTCCCCACCCCACACCACCCTCATAAAATACCTAGAGATCAATTATTGGAAAGAAAGGCCAGAAAAGTCGTAAACTGTCATTTGCGCTTTCACGGAAACGGCAGAAACACGAGTTACTGGCTTTTAAAGCTAAAGGGCACACAAGAATCTTGTGTGCCTTTAGCTTTATAAGCCAGTAACTCGTGTTTTTGCCGTTTTCTTGAAACGGCAACTGACAGTTTACGACTTTTCTGGCCTTTCTATCCCATAATTTAATTGTGTGAGATCTATCCCATAATTTCTTTATTCGAGAGCTAGAGGTTAGGGTTAGGTTAGGAAAAGGCCATGTTCTGGTATTTTTACTGAAAATACAGCACAATTCCATCAATTAAACTTGATCTACAGGAAGAGAACGTCGTATTGCCGTGTAGTGCATCGAAATCCATTAAAAGGTCGAGAAATGGCGCCACTTTGAAATTGAGGTTACACAAGTAAATTAATGCGTACTTGTTGGCTTTTTAAAAGCCAGTAACTCACTTTTCAACCTTTTCATCCCAAAAATGCACCTTTTTTCTCACACCTAGTGGAAAATGTACATCTTTCACTAAGCAAATCGTTGCGCCATACGTCAGGCAAAGTTGGTTTTTCGCGAAATTTTTTGAACTACTCCTCCCCACCCCACACCACCCTCATAAAATACCTAGAGATCAATTATTGGAAAGAAAGGCCAGAAAAGTCGTAAACTGTCATTTGCGCTTTCACGGAAACGGCAGAAACACGAGTTACTGGCTTTTAAAGCTAAAGGGCACACAAGAATCTTGTGTGCCTTTAGCTTTATAAGCCAGTAACTCGTGTTTTTGCCGTTTTCTTGAAACGGCAACTGACAGTTTACGACTTTTCTGGCCTTTCTATCCCATAATTTAATTGTGTGAGATCTATCCCATAATTTCTTTATTCGAGAGCTAGAGGTTAGGGTTAGGTTAGGAAAAGGCCATGTTCTGGTATTTTTACTGAAAATACAGCACAATTCCATCAATTAAACTTGATCTACAGGAAGAGAACGTCGTATTGCCGTGTAGTGCATCGAAATCCATTAAAAGGTCGAGAAATGGCGCCACTTTGAAATTGAGGTTACACAAGTAAATTAATGCGTACTTGTTGGCTTTTTAAAAGCCAGTAACTCACTTTTCAACCTTTTCATCCCAAAAATGCACCTTTTTTCTCACACCTAGTGGAAAATGTACATCTTTCACTAAGCAAATCGTTGCGCCATACGTCAGGCAAAGTTGGTTTTTCGCGAAATTTTTTGAACTACTCCTCCCCACCCCACACCACCCTCATAAAATACCTAGAGATCAATTATTGGAAAGAAAGGCCAGAAAAGTCGTAAACTGTCATTTGCGCTTTCACGGAAACGGCAGAAACACGAGTTACTGGCTTTTAAAGCTAAAGGGCACACAAGATCTACGCTGTTTCCACAAAAGGAGCCCTAGAACCTAAAACCCCCTTTTGTGAAAACATGCTAGATCTTGTGTGCCTTTAGCTTTATAAGCCAGTAACTCGTGTTTTTGCCGTTTTCTTGAAACGGCAACTGACAGTTTACGACTTTTCTGGCCTTTCTATCCCATAATTTAATTGTGTGAGATCTATCCCATAATTTCTTTATTCGAGAGCTAGAGGTTAGGGTTAGGTTAGGAAAAGGCCATGTTCTGGTATTTTTACTGAAAATACAGCACAATTCCATCAATTAAACTTGATCTACAGGAAGAGAACGTCGTATTGCCGTGTAGTGCATCGAAATCCATTAAAAGGTCGAGAAATGGCGCCACTTTGAAATTGAGGTTACACAAGTAAATTAATGCGTACTTGTTGGCTTTTTAAAAGCCAGTAACTCACTTTTCAACCTTTTCATCCCAAAAATGCACCTTTTTTCTCACACCTAGTGGAAAATGTACATCTTTCACTAAGCAAATCGTTGCGCCATACGTCAGGCAAAGTTGGTTTTTCGCGAAATTTTTTGAACTACTCCTCCCCACCCCACACCACCCTCATAAAATACCTAGAGATCAATTATTGGAAAGAAAGGCCAGAAAAGTCGTAAACTGTCATTTGTGCTTTCACGGAAACGGCAGAAACACGAGTTACTGGCTTTTAAAGCTAAAGGGCACACAAGAATCTTGTGTGCCTTTAGCTTTATAAGCCAGTAACTCGTGTTTTTGCCGTTTTCTTGAAACGGCAACTGACAGTTTACGACTTTTCTGGCCTTTCTATCCCATAATTTAATTGTGTGAGATCTATCCCATAATTTCTTTATTCGAGAGCTAGAGGTTAGGGTTAGGTTAGGAAAAGGCCATGTTCTGGTATTTTTACTGAAAATACAGCACAATTCCATCAATTAAACTTGATCTACAGGAAGAGAACGTCGTATTGCCGTGTAGTGCATCGAAATCCATTAAAAGGTCGAGAAATGGCGCCACTTTGAAATTGAGGTTACACAAGTAAATTAATGCGTACTTGTTGGCTTTTTAAAAGCCAGTAACTCACTTTTCAACCTTTTCATCCCAAAAATGCACCTTTTTTCTCACACCTAGTGGAAAATGTACATCTTTCACTAAGCAAATCGTTGCGCCATACGTCAGGCAAAGTTGGTTTTTCGCGAAATTTTTTGAACTACTCCTCCCCACCCCACACCACCCTCATAAAATACCTAGAGATCAATTATTGGAAAGAAAGGCCAGAAAAGTCGTAAACTGTCATTTGCGCTTTCACGGAAACGGCAGAAACACGAGTTACTGGCTTTTAAAGCTAAAGGGCACACAAGATCTACGCTGTTTCCACAAAAGGAGCCCTAGAACCTAAAACCCCCTTTTGTGAAAACATGCTAGATCTTGTGTGCCTTTAGCTTTATAAGCCAGTAACTCGTGTTTTTGCCGTTTTCTTGAAACGGCAACTGACAGTTTACGACTTTTCTGGCCTTTCTATCCCATAATTTAATTGTGTGAGATCTATCCCATAATTTCTTTATTCGAGAGCTAGAGGTTAGGGTTAGGTTAGGAAAAGGCCATGTTCTGGTATTTTTACTGAAAATACAGCACAATTCCATCAATTAAACTTGATCTACAGGAAGAGAACGTCGTATTGCCGTGTAGTGCATCGAAATCCATTAAAAGGTCGAGAAATGGCGCCACTTTGAAATTGAGGTTACACAAGTAAATTAATGCGTACTTGTTGGCTTTTTAAAAGCCAGTAACTCACTTTTCAACCTTTTCATCCCAAAAATGCACCTTTTTTCTCACACCTAGTGGAAAATGTACATCTTTCACTAAGCAAATCGTTGCGCCATACGTCAGGCAAAGTTGGTTTTTCGCGAAATTTTTTGAACTACTCCTCCCCACCCCACACCACCCTCATAAAATACCTAGAGATCAATTATTGGAAAGAAAGGCCAGAAAAGTCGTAAACTGTCATTTGTGCTTTCACGGAAACGGCAGAAACACGAGTTACTGGCTTTTAAAGCTAAAGGGCACACAAGAATCTTGTGTGCCTTTAGCTTTATAAGCCAGTAACTCGTGTTTTTGCCGTTTTCTTGAAACGGCAACTGACAGTTTACGACTTTTCTGGCCTTTCTATCCCATAATTTAATTGTGTGAGATCTATCCCATAATTTCTTTATTCGAGAGCTAGAGGTTAGGGTTAGGTTAGGAAAAGGCCATGTTCTGGTATTTTTACTGAAAATACAGCACAATTCCATCAATTAAACTTGATCTACAGGAAGAGAACGTCGTATTGCCGTGTAGTGCATCGAAATCCATTAAAAGGTCGAGAAATGGCGCCACTTTGAAATTGAGGTTACACAAGTAAATTAATGCGTACTTGTTGGCTTTTTAAAAGCCAGTAACTCACTTTTCAACCTTTTCATCCCAAAAATGCACCTTTTTTCTCACACCTAGTGGAAAATGTACATCTTTCACTAAGCAAATCGTTGCGCCATACGTCAGGCAAAGTTGGTTTTTCGCGAAATTTTTTGAACTACTCCTCCCCACCCCACACCACCCTCATAAAATACCTAGAGATCAATTATTGGAAAGAAAGGCCAGAAAAGTCGTAAACTGTCATTTGCGCTTTCACGGAAACGGCAGAAACACGAGTTACTGGCTTTTAAAGCTAAAGGGCACACAAGATCTACGCTGTTTCCACAAAAGGAGCCCTAGAACCTAAAACCCCCTTTTGTGAAAACATGCTAGATCTTGTGTGCCTTTAGCTTTATAAGCCAGTAACTCGTGTTTTTGCCGTTTTCTTGAAACGGCAACTGACAGTTTACGACTTTTCTGGCCTTTCTATCCCATAATTTAATTGTGTGAGATCTATCCCATAATTTCTTTATTCGAGAGCTAGAGGTTAGGGTTAGGTTAGGAAAAGGCCATGTTCTGGTATTTTTACTGAAAATACAGCACAATTCCATCAATTAAACTTGATCTACAGGAAGAGAACGTCGTATTGCCGTGTAGTGCATCGAAATCCATTAAAAGGTCGAGAAATGGCGCCACTTTGAAATTGAGGTTACACAAGTAAATTAATGCGTACTTGTTGGCTTTTTAAAAGCCAGTAACTCACTTTTCAACCTTTTCATCCCAAAAATGCACCTTTTTTCTCACACCTAGTGGAAAATGTACATCTTTCACTAAGCAAATCGTTGCGCCATACGTCAGGCAAAGTTGGTTTTTCGCGAAATTTTTTGAACTACTCCTCCCCACCCCACACCACCCTCATAAAATACCTAGAGATCAATTATTGGAAAGAAAGGCCAGAAAAGTCGTAAACTGTCATTTGCGCTTTCACGGAAACGGCAGAAACACGAGTTACTGGCTTTTAAAGCTAAAGGGCACACAAGAATCTTGTGTGCCTTTAGCTTTATAAGCCAGTAACTCGTGTTTTTGCCGTTTTCTTGAAACGGCAACTGACAGTTTACGACTTTTCTGGCCTTTCTATCCCATAATTTAATTGTGTGAGATCTATCCCATAATTTCTTTATTCGAGAGCTAGAGGTTAGGGTTAGGTTAGGAAAAGGCCATGTTCTGGTATTTTTACTGAAAATACAGCACAATTCCATCAATTAAACTTGATCTACAGGAAGAGAACGTCGTATTGCCGTGTAGTGCATCGAAATCCATTAAAAGGTCGAGAAATGGCGCCACTTTGAAATTGAGGTTACACAAGTAAATTAATGCGTACTTGTTGGCTTTTTAAAAGCCAGTAACTCACTTTTCAACCTTTTCATCCCAAAAATGCACCTTTTTTCTCACACCTAGTGGAAAATGTACATCTTTCACTAAGCAAATCGTTGCGCCATACGTCAGGCAAAGTTGGTTTTTCGCGAAATTTTTTGAACTACTCCTCCCCACCCCACACCACCCTCATAAAATACCTAGAGATCAATTATTGGAAAGAAAGGCCAGAAAAGTCGTAAACTGTCATTTGCGCTTTCACGGAAACGGCAGAAACACGAGTTACTGGCTTTTAAAGCTAAAGGGCACACAAGAATCTTGTGTGCCTTTAGCTTTATAAGCCAGTAACTCGTGTTTTTGCCGTTTTCTTGAAACGGCAACTGACAGTTTACGACTTTTCTGGCCTTTCTATCCCATAATTTAATTGTGTGAGATCTATCCCATAATTTCTTTATTCGAGAGCTAGAGGTTAGGGTTAGGTTAGGAAAAGGCCATGTTCTGGTATTTTTACTGAAAATACAGCACAATTCCATCAATTAAACTTGATCTACAGGAAGAGAACGTCGTATTGCCGTGTAGTGCATCGAAATCCATTAAAAGGTCGAGAAATGGCGCCACTTTGAAATTGAGGTTACACAAGTAAATTAATGCGTACTTGTTGGCTTTTTAAAAGCCAGTAACTCACTTTTCAACCTTTTCATCCCAAAAATGCACCTTTTTTCTCACACCTAGTGGAAAATGTACATCTTTCACTAAGCAAATCGTTGCGCCATACGTCAGGCAAAGTTGGTTTTTCGCGAAATTTTTTGAACTACTCCTCCCCACCCCACACCACCCTCATAAAATACCTAGAGATCAATTATTGGAAAGAAAGGCCAGAAAAGTCGTAAACTGTCATTTGCGCTTTCACGGAAACGGCAGAAACACGAGTTACTGGCTTTTAAAGCTAAAGGGCACACAAGATCTACGCTGTTTCCACAAAAGGAGCCCTAGAACCTAAAACCCCCTTTTGTGAAAACATGCTAGATCTTGTGTGCCTTTAGCTTTATAAGCCAGTAACTCGTGTTTTTGCCGTTTTCTTGAAACGGCAACTGACAGTTTACGACTTTTCTGGCCTTTCTATCCCATAATTTAATTGTGTGAGATCTATCCCATAATTTCTTTATTCGAGAGCTAGAGGTTAGGGTTAGGTTAGGAAAAGGCCATGTTCTGGTATTTTTACTGAAAATACAGCACAATTCCATCAATTAAACTTGATCTACAGGAAGAGAACGTCGTATTGCCGTGTAGTGCATCGAAATCCATTAAAAGGTCGAGAAATGGCGCCACTTTGAAATTGAGGTTACACAAGTAAATTAATGCGTACTTGTTGGCTTTTTAAAAGCCAGTAACTCACTTTTCAACCTTTTCATCCCAAAAATGCACCTTTTTTCTCACACCTAGTGGAAAATGTACATCTTTCACTAAGCAAATCGTTGCGCCATACGTCAGGCAAAGTTGGTTTTTCGCGAAATTTTTTGAACTACTCCTCCCCACCCCACACCACCCTCATAAAATACCTAGAGATCAATTATTGGAAAGAAAGGCCAGAAAAGTCGTAAACTGTCATTTGCGCTTTCACGGAAACGGCAGAAACACGAGTTACTGGCTTTTAAAGCTAAAGGGCACACAAGAATCTTGTGTGCCTTTAGCTTTATAAGCCAGTAACTCGTGTTTTTGCCGTTTTCTTGAAACGGCAACTGACAGTTTACGACTTTTCTGGCCTTTCTATCCCATAATTTAATTGTGTGAGATCTATCCCATAATTTCTTTATTCGAGAGCTAGAGGTTAGGGTTAGGTTAGGAAAAGGCCATGTTCTGGTATTTTTACTGAAAATACAGCACAATTCCATCAATTAAACTTGATCTACAGGAAGAGAACGTCGTATTGCCGTGTAGTGCATCGAAATCCATTAAAAGGTCGAGAAATGGCGCCACTTTGAAATTGAGGTTACACAAGTAAATTAATGCGTACTTGTTGGCTTTTTAAAAGCCAGTAACTCACTTTTCAACCTTTTCATCCCAAAAATGCACCTTTTTTCTCACACCTAGTGGAAAATGTACATCTTTCACTAAGCAAATCGTTGCGCCATACGTCAGGCAAAGTTGGTTTTTCGCGAAATTTTTTGAACTACTCCTCCCCACCCCACACCACCCTCATAAAATACCTAGAGATCAATTATTGGAAAGAAAGGCCAGAAAAGTCGTAAACTGTCATTTGCGCTTTCACGGAAACGGCAGAAACACGAGTTACTGGCTTTTAAAGCTAAAGGGCACACAAGAATCTTGTGTGCCTTTAGCTTTATAAGCCAGTAACTCGTGTTTTTGCCGTTTTCTTGAAACGGCAACTGACAGTTTACGACTTTTCTGGCCTTTCTATCCCATAATTTAATTGTGTGAGATCTATCCCATAATTTCTTTATTCGAGAGCTAGAGGTTAGGGTTAGGTTAGGAAAAGGCCATGTTCTGGTATTTTTACTGAAAATACAGCACAATTCCATCAATTAAACTTGATCTACAGGAAGAGAACGTCGTATTGCCGTGTAGTGCATCGAAATCCATTAAAAGGTCGAGAAATGGCGCCACTTTGAAATTGAGGTTACACAAGTAAATTAATGCGTACTTGTTGGCTTTTTAAAAGCCAGTAACTCACTTTTCAACCTTTTCATCCCAAAAATGCACCTTTTTTCTCACACCTAGTGGAAAATGTACATCTTTCACTAAGCAAATCGTTGCGCCATACGTCAGGCAAAGTTGGTTTTTCGCGAAATTTTTTGAACTACTCCTCCCCACCCCACACCACCCTCATAAAATACCTAGAGATCAATTATTGGAAAGAAAGGCCAGAAAAGTCGTAAACTGTCATTTGCGCTTTCACGGAAACGGCAGAAACACGAGTTACTGGCTTTTAAAGCTAAAGGGCACACAAGATCTACGCTGTTTCCACAAAAGGAGCCCTAGAACCTAAAACCCCCTTTTGTGAAAACATGCTAGATCTTGTGTGCCTTTAGCTTTATAAGCCAGTAACTCGTGTTTTTGCCGTTTTCTTGAAACGGCAACTGACAGTTTACGACTTTTCTGGCCTTTCTATCCCATAATTTAATTGTGTGAGATCTATCCCCATAATTTCTTTATTCGAGAGCTAGAGGTTAGGGTTAGGTTAGGAAAAGGCCATGTTCTGGTATTTTTACTGAAAATACAGCACAATTCCATCAATTAAACTTGATCTACAGGAAGAGAACGTCGTATTGCCGTGTAGTGCATCGAAATCCATTAAAAGGTCGAGAAATGGCGCCACTTTGAAATTGAGGTTACACAAGTAAATTAATGCGTACTTGTTGGCTTTTTAAAAGCCAGTAACTCACTTTTCAACCTTTTCATCCCAAAAATGCACCTTTTTTCTCACACCTAGTGGAAAATGTACATCTTTCACTAAGCAAATCGTTGCGCCATACGTCAGGCAAAGTTGGTTTTTCGCGAAATTTTTTGAACTACTCCTCCCCACCCCACACCACCCTCATAAAATACCTAGAGATCAATTATTGGAAAGAAAGGCCAGAAAAGTCGTAAACTGTCATTTGCGCTTTCACGGAAACGGCAGAAACACGAGTTACTGGCTTTTAAAGCTAAAGGGCACACAAGAATCTTGTGTGCCTTTAGCTTTATAAGCCAGTAACTCGTGTTTTTGCCGTTTTCTTGAAACGGCAACTGACAGTTTACGACTTTTCTGGCCTTTCTATCCCATAATTTAATTGTGTGAGATCTATCCCATAATTTCTTTATTCGAGAGCTAGAGGTTAGGGTTAGGTTAGGAAAAGGCCATGTTCTGGTATTTTTACTGAAAATACAGCACAATTCCATCAATTAAACTTGATCTACAGGAAGAGAACGTCGTATTGCCGTGTAGTGCATCGAAATCCATTAAAAGGTCGAGAAATGGCGCCACTTTGAAATTGAGGTTACACAAGTAAATTAATGCGTACTTGTTGGCTTTTTAAAAGCCAGTAACTCACTTTTCAACCTTTTCATCCCAAAAATGCACCTTTTTTCTCACACCTAGTGGAAAATGTACATCTTTCACTAAGCAAATCGTTGCGCCATACGTCAGGCAAAGTTGGTTTTTCGCGAAATTTTTTGAACTACTCCTCCCCACCCCACACCACCCTCATAAAATACCTAGAGATCAATTATTGGAAAGAAAGGCCAGAAAAGTCGTAAACTGTCATTTGCGCTTTCACGGAAACGGCAGAAACACGAGTTACTGGCTTTTAAAGCTAAAGGGCACACAAGATCTACGCTGTTTCCACAAAAGGAGCCCTAGAACCTAAAACCCCCTTTTGTGAAAACATGCTAGATCTTGTGTGCCTTTAGCTTTATAAGCCAGTAACTCGTGTTTTTGCCGTTTTCTTGAAACGGCAACTGACAGTTTACGACTTTTCTGGCCTTTCTATCCCATAATTTAATTGTGTGAGATCTATCCCATAATTTCTTTATTCGAGAGCTAGAGGTTAGGGTTAGGTTAGGAAAAGGCCATGTTCTGGTATTTTTACTGAAAATACAGCACAATTCCATCAATTAAACTTGATCTACAGGAAGAGAACGTCGTATTGCCGTGTAGTGCATCGAAATCCATTAAAAGGTCGAGAAATGGCGCCACTTTGAAATTGAGGTTACACAAGTAAATTAATGCGTACTTGTTGGCTTTTTAAAAGCCAGTAACTCACTTTTCAACCTTTTCATCCCAAAAATGCACCTTTTTTCTCACACCTAGTGGAAAATGTACATCTTTCACTAAGCAAATCGTTGCGCCATACGTCAGGCAAAGTTGGTTTTTCGCGAAATTTTTTGAAACCACCACTAGCGATAAAACTATGACCTAGAGGATCAATTAGTTGGGAAAGAAAGGCCAGAAAAGTCGGTAAACTGGTGCATTTGTGCTTTCGACGGAAACGGCTGAAACACGAGTTACTGGCTTTTAAAGCTAAAGGGCACACAAGAATCTTGTGTGCCTTTAGCTTTATAAGCCAGTAACTCGTGTTTTTGCCGTTTTCTTGAAACGGCAACTGACAGTTTACGACTTTTCTGGCCTTTCTATCCCATAATTTAATTGTGTGAGATCTATCCCATAATTTCTTTATTCGAGAGCTAGAGGGTTTAGGGTTACGGTTAGGAAAAGGCCATGTTCTGGTATTTTTACTGAAAATACAGCACAATTCCATCAATTAAACTTGATCTACAGGAAGAGAACGTCGTATTGCCGTGTAGTGCATCGAAATCCATTAAAAGGTCGAGAAATGGCGCCACTTTGAAAATTGAGGTTACACAAGTAAATTAATGCGTACTTGTTGGCTTTTTAAAAGCCAGTAACTCACTTTTCAACCTTTTCATCCCAAAAATGCACCTTTTTTCTCACACCTAGTGGAAAATGTACATCTTTCACTAAGCAAATCGTTGCGCCATACGTCAGGCAAAGTTGGTTTTTCGCGAAATTTTTTGAACTACTCCTCCCCACCCCACACCACCCTCATAAAATACCTAGAGATCAATTATTGGAAAGAAAGGCCAGAAAAGTCGTAAACTGTCATTTGCGCTTTCACGGAAACGGCAGAAACACGAGTTACTGGCTTTTAAAGCTAAAGGGCACACAAGATCTACGCTGTTTCCACAAAAGGAGCCCTAGAACCTAAAACCCCCTTTTGTGAAAACATGCTAGATCTTGTGTGCCTTTAGCTTTATAAGCCAGTAACTCGTGTTTTTGCCGTTTTCTTGAAACGGCAACTGACAGTTTACGACTTTTCTGGCCTTTCTATCCCATAATTTAATTGTGTGAGATCTATCCCATAATTTCTTTATTCGAGAGCTAGAGGTTAGGGTTAGGTTAGGAAAAGGCCATGTTCTGGTATTTTTACTGAAAATACAGCACAATTCCATCAATTAAACTTGATCTACAGGAAGAGAACGTCGTATTGCCGTGTAGTGCATCGAAATCCATAAAAGGTCGAGAAATGGCGCCACTTTGAAATTGAGGTTACAAGTAAATTAATGCGTACTTGTTGGCTTTTTAAAAGCCAGTAACTCACTTTTCAACCTTTTCATCCCAAAAATGCACCTTTTTTCTCACACCTAGTGGAAAATGTACATCTTTCACTAAGCAAATCGTTGCGCCATACGTCAGGCAAAGTTGGTTTTTCGCGAAATTTTTTGAACTACTCCTCCCCACCCCACACCACCCTCATAAAATTACCTAGAGATCAATTATTGGAAAGAAAGGCCAGAAAAGTCGTAAACTGTCATTTGCGCTTTCACGGAAACGGCAGAAACACGAGTTACTGGCTTTTAAAGCTAAAGGGCACACAAGAATCTTGTGTGCCTTTAGCTTTATAAGCCAGTAACTCGTGTTTTTGCCGTTTTCTTGAAACGGCAACTGACAGTTTACGACTTTTCTGGCCTTTCTATCCCATAATTTAATTGTGTGAGATCTATCCCATAATTTCTTTATTCGAGAGCTAGAGGTTAGGGTTAGGTTAGGAAAAGGCCATGTTCTGGTATTTTTACTGAAAATACAGCACAATTCCATCAATTAAACTTGATCTACAGGAAGAGAACGTCGTATTGCCGTGTAGTGCATCGAAATCCATTAAAAGGTCGAGAAATGGCGCCACTTTGAAATTGAGGTTACACAAGTAAATTAATGCGTACTTGTTGGCTTTTTAAAAAGCCAGTAACTCACTTTTCAACCTTTTCATCCCAAAAATGCACCTTTTTTCTCACACCTAGTGGAAAATGTACATCTTTCACTAAGCAAATCGTTGCGCCATACGTCAGGCAAAGTTGGTTTTTCGCGAAATTTTTTGAACTACTCCTCCCCACCCCACACCACCCTCATAAAATACCTAGAGAGATCAATTATTGGAAAGAAAGGCCAGAAAAGTCGTAAACTGTCATTTGCGCTTTCACGGAAACGGCAGAAACACGAGTTACTGGCTTTTAAAGCTAAAGGGCACACAAGAATCTTGTGTGCCTTTAGCTTTATAAGCCAGTAACTCGTGTTTTTGCCGTTTTCTTGAAACGGCAACTGACAGTTTACGACTTTTCTGGCCTTTCTATCCCATAATTTAATTGTGTGAGATCTATCCCATAATTTCTTTATTCGAGAGCTAGAGGTTAGGGTTAGGTTAGGAAAAGGCCATGTTCTGGTATTTTTACTGAAAATACAGCACAATTCCATCAATTAAACTTGATCTACAGGAAGAGAACGTCGTATTGCCGTGTAGTGCATCGAAATCCATTAAAAGGTCGAGAAATGGCGCCACTTTGAAATTGAGGTTACACAAGTAAATTAATGCGTACTTGTTGGCTTTTTAAAAGCCAGTAACTCACTTTTCAACCTTTTCATCCCAAAAATGCACCTTTTTTCTCACACCTAGTGGAAAATGTACATCTTTCACTAAGCAAATCGTTGCGCCATACGTCAGGCAAAGTTGGTTTTTCGCGAAATTTTTTGAACTACTCCTCCCCACCCCACACCACCCTCATAAAATACCTAGAGATCAATTATTGGAAAGAAAGGCCAGAAAAGTCGTAAACTGTCATTTGCGCTTTCACGGAAACGGCAGAAACACGAGTTACTGGCTTTTAAAGCTAAAGGGCACACAAGATCTACGCTGTTTCCACAAAAGGAGCCCTAGAACCTAAAACCCCCTTTTGTGAAAACATGCTAGATCTTGTGTGCCTTTAGCTTTATAAGCCAGTAACTCGTGTTTTTGCCGTTTTCTTGAAACGGCAACTGACAGTTTACGACTTTTCTGGCCTTTCTATCCCATAATTTAATTGTGTGAGATCTATCCCATAATTTCTTTATTCGAGAGCTAGAGGTTAGGGTTAGGTTAGGAAAAGGCCATGTTCTGGTATTTTTACTGAAAATACAGCACAATTCCATCAATTAAACTTGATCTACAGGAAGAGAACGTCGTATTGCCGTGTAGTGCATCGAAATCCATTAAAAGGTCGAGAAATGGCGCCACTTTGAAATTGAGGTTACACAAGTAAATTAATGCGTACTTGTTGGCTTTTTAAAAGCCAGTAACTCACTTTTCAACCTTTTCATCCCAAAAATGCACCTTTTTTCTCACACCTAGTGGAAAATGTACATCTTTCACTAAGCAAATCGTTGCGCCATACGTCAGGCAAAGTTGGTTTTTCGCGAAATTTTTTGAACTACTCCTCCCCACCCCACACCACCCTCATAAAATACCTAGAGATCAATTATTGGAAAGAAAGGCCAGAAAAGTCGTAAACTGTCATTTGCGCTTTCACGGAAACGGCAGAAACACGAGTTACTGGCTTTTAAAGCTAAAGGGCACACAAGAATCTTGTGTGCCTTTAGCTTTATAAGCCAGTAACTCGTGTTTTTGCCGTTTTCTTGAAACGGCAACTGACAGTTTACGACTTTTCTGGCCTTTCTATCCCATAATTTAATTGTGTGAGATCTATCCCATAATTTCTTTATTCGAGAGCTAGAGGTTAGGGTTAGGTTAGGAAAAGGCCATGTTCTGGTATTTTTACTGAAAATACAGCACAATTCCATCAATTAAACTTGATCTACAGGAAGAGAACGTCGTATTGCCGTGTAGTGCATCGAAATCCATTAAAAGGTCGAGAAATGGCGCCACTTTGAAATTGAGGTTACACAAGTAAATTAATGCGTACTTGTTGGCTTTTTAAAAGCCAGTAACTCACTTTTCAACCTTTTCATCCCAAAAATGCACCTTTTTTCTCACACCTAGTGGAAAATGTACATCTTTCACTAAGCAAATCGTTGCGCCATACGTCAGGCAAAGTTGGTTTTTCGCGAAATTTTTTGAACTACTCCTCCCCACCCCACACCACCCTCATAAAATACCTAGAGATCAATTATTGGAAAGAAAGGCCAGAAAAGTCGTAAACTGTCATTTGCGCTTTCACGGAAACGGCAGAAACACGAGTTACTGGCTTTTAAAGCTAAAGGGCACACAAGATCTACGCTGTTTCCACAAAAGGAGCCCTAGAACCTAAAACCCCCTTTTGTGAAAACATGCTAGATCTTGTGTGCCTTTAGCTTTATAAGCCAGTAACTCGTGTTTTTGCCGTTTTCTTGAAACGGCAACTGACAGTTTACGACTTTTCTGGCCTTTCTATCCCATAATTTAATTGTGTGAGATCTATCCCATAATTTCTTTATTCGAGAGCTAGAGGTTAGGGTTAGGTTAGGAAAAGGCCATGTTCTGGTATTTTTACTGAAAATACAGCACAATTCCATCAATTAAACTTGATCTACAGGAAGAGAACGTCGTATTGCCGTGTAGTGCATCGAAATCCATTAAAAGGTCGAGAAATGGCGCCACTTTGAAATTGAGGTTACACAAGTAAATTAATGCGTACTTGTTGGCTTTTTAAAAGCCAGTAACTCACTTTTCAACCTTTTCATCCCAAAAATGCACCTTTTTTCTCACACCTAGTGGAAAATGTACATCTTTCACTAAGCAAATCGTTGCGCCATACGTCAGGCAAAGTTGGTTTTTCGCGAAATTTTTTGAACTACTCCTCCCCACCCCACACCACCCTCATAAAATACCTAGAGATCAATTATTGGAAAGAAAGGCCAGAAAAGTCGTAAACTGTCATTTGCGCTTTCACGGAAACGGCAGAAACACGAGTTACTGGCTTTTAAAGCTAAAGGGCACACAAGAATCTTGTGTGCCTTTAGCTTTATAAGCCAGTAACTCGTGTTTTTGCCGTTTTCTTGAAACGGCAACTGACAGTTTACGACTTTTCTGGCCTTTCTATCCCATAATTTAATTGTGTGAGATCTATCCCATAATTTCTTTATTCGAGAGCTAGAGGTTAGGGTTAGGTTAGGAAAAGGCCATGTTCTGGTATTTTTACTGAAAATACAGCACAATTCCATCAATTAAACTTGATCTACAGGAAGAGAACGTCGTATTGCCGTGTAGTGCATCGAAATCCATTAAAAGGTCGAGAAATGGCGCCACTTTGAAATTGAGGTTACACAAGTAAATTAATGCGTACTTGTTGGCTTTTTAAAAGCCAGTAACTCACTTTTCAACCTTTTCATCCCAAAAATGCACCTTTTTTCTCACACCTAGTGGAAAATGTACATCTTTCACTAAGCAAATCGTTGCGCCATACGTCAGGCAAAGTTGGTTTTTCGCGAAATTTTTTGAACTACTCCTCCCCACCCCACACCACCCTCATAAAATACCTAGAGATCAATTATTGGAAAGAAAGGCCAGAAAAGTCGTAAACTGTCATTTGCGCTTTCACGGAAACGGCAGAAACACGAGTTACTGGCTTTTAAAGCTAAAGGGCACACAAGAATCTTGTGTGCCTTTAGCTTTATAAGCCAGTAACTCGTGTTTTTGCCGTTTTCTTGAAACGGCAACTGACAGTTTACGACTTTTCTGGCCTTTCTATCCCATAATTTAATTGTGTGAGATCTATCCCATAATTTCTTTATTCGAGAGCTAGAGGTTAGGGTTAGGTTAGGAAAAGGCCATGTTCTGGTATTTTTACTGAAAATACAGCACAATTCCATCAATTAAACTTGATCTACAGGAAGAGAACGTCGTATTGCCGTGTAGTGCATCGAAATCCATTAAAAGGTCGAGAAATGGCGCCACTTTGAAATTGAGGTTACACAAGTAAATTAATGCGTACTTGTTGGCTTTTTAAAAGCCAGTAACTCACTTTTCAACCTTTTCATCCCAAAAATGCACCTTTTTTCTCACACCTAGTGGAAAATGTACATCTTTCACTAAGCAAATCGTTGCGCCATACGTCAGGCAAAGTTGGTTTTTCGCGAAATTTTTTGAACTACTCCTCCCCACCCCACACCACCCTCATAAAATACCTAGAGATCAATTATTGGAAAGAAAGGCCAGAAAAGTCGTAAACTGTCATTTGCGCTTTCACGGAAACGGCAGAAACACGAGTTACTGGCTTTTAAAGCTAAAGGGCACACAAGATCTACGCTGTTTCCACAAAAGGAGCCCTAGAACCTAAAACCCCCTTTTGTGAAAACATGCTAGATCTTGTGTGCCTTTAGCTTTATAAGCCAGTAACTCGTGTTTTTGCCGTTTTCTTGAAACGGCAACTGACAGTTTACGACTTTTCTGGCCTTTCTATCCCATAATTTAATTGTGTGAGATCTATCCCATAATTTCTTTATTCGAGAGCTAGAGGTTAGGGTTAGGTTAGGAAAAGGCCATGTTCTGGTATTTTTACTGAAAATACAGCACAATTCCATCAATTAAACTTGATCTACAGGAAGAGAACGTCGTATTGCCGTGTAGTGCATCGAAATCCATTAAAAGGTCGAGAAATGGCGCCACTTTGAAATTGAGGTTACACAAGTAAATTAATGCGTACTTGTTGGCTTTTTAAAAGCCAGTAACTCACTTTTCAACCTTTTCATCCCAAAAATGCACCTTTTTTCTCACACCTAGTGGAAAATGTACATCTTTCACTAAGCAAATCGTTGCGCCATACGTCAGGCAAAGTTGGTTTTTCGCGAAATTTTTTGAACTACTCCTCCCCACCCCACACCACCCTCATAAAATACCTAGAGATCAATTATTGGAAAGAAAGGCCAGAAAAGTCGTAAACTGTCATTTGCGCTTTCACGGAAACGGCAGAAACACGAGTTACTGGCTTTTAAAGCTAAAGGGCACACAAGAATCTTGTGTGCCTTTAGCTTTATAAGCCAGTAACTCGTGTTTTTGCCGTTTTCTTGAAACGGCAACTGACAGTTTACGACTTTTCTGGCCTTTCTATCCCATAATTTAATTGTGTGAGATCTATCCCATAATTTCTTTATTCGAGAGCTAGAGGTTAGGGTTAGGTTAGGAAAAGGCCATGTTCTGGTATTTTTACTGAAAATACAGCACAATTCCATCAATTAAACTTGATCTACAGGAAGAGAACGTCGTATTGCCGTGTAGTGCATCGAAATCCATTAAAAGGTCGAGAAATGGCGCCACTTTGAAATTGAGGTTACACAAGTAAATTAATGCGTACTTGTTGGCTTTTTAAAAGCCAGTAACTCACTTTTCAACCTTTTCATCCCAAAAATGCACCTTTTTTCTCACACCTAGTGGAAAATGTACATCTTTCACTAAGCAAATCGTTGCGCCATACGTCAGGCAAAGTTGGTTTTTCGCGAAATTTTTTGAACTACTCCTCCCCACCCCACACCACCCTCATAAAATACCTAGAGATCAATTATTGGAAAGAAAGGCCAGAAAAGTCGTAAACTGTCATTTGCGCTTTCACGGAAACGGCAGAAACACGAGTTACTGGCTTTTAAAGCTAAAGGGCACACAAGAATCTTGTGTGCCTTTAGCTTTATAAGCCAGTAACTCGTGTTTTTGCCGTTTTCTTGAAACGGCAACTGACAGTTTACGACTTTTCTGGCCTTTCTATCCCATAATTTAATTGTGTGAGATCTATCCCATAATTTCTTTATTCGAGAGCTAGAGGTTAGGGTTAGGTTAGGAAAAGGCCATGTTCTGGTATTTTTACTGAAAATACAGCACAATTCCATCAATTAAACTTGATCTACAGGAAGAGAACGTCGTATTGCCGTGTAGTGCATCGAAATCCATTAAAAGGTCGAGAAATGGCGCCACTTTGAAATTGAGGTTACACAAGTAAATTAATGCGTACTTGTTGGCTTTTTAAAAGCCAGTAACTCACTTTTCAACCTTTTCATCCCAAAAATGCACCTTTTTTCTCACACCTAGTGGAAAATGTACATCTTTCACTAAGCAAATCGTTGCGCCATACGTCAGGCAAAGTTGGTTTTTCGCGAAATTTTTTGAACTACTCCTCCCCACCCCACACCACCCTCATAAAATACCTAGAGATCAATTATTGGAAAGAAAGGCCAGAAAAGTCGTAAACTGTCATTTGCGCTTTCACGGAAACGGCAGAAACACGAGTTACTGGCTTTTAAAGCTAAAGGGCACACAAGATCTACGCTGTTTCCACAAAAGGAGCCCTAGAACCTAAAACCCCCTTTTGTGAAAACATGCTAGATCTTGTGTGCCTTTAGCTTTATAAGCCAGTAACTCGTGTTTTTGCCGTTTTCTTGAAACGGCAACTGACAGTTTACGACTTTTCTGGCCTTTCTATCCCATAATTTAATTGTGTGAGATCTATCCCATAATTTCTTTATTCGAGAGCTAGAGGTTAGGGTTAGGTTAGGAAAAGGCCATGTTCTGGTATTTTTACTGAAAATACAGCACAATTCCATCAATTAAACTTGATCTACAGGAAGAGAACGTCGTATTGCCGTGTAGTGCATCGAAATCCATTAAAAGGTCGAGAAATGGCGCCACTTTGAAATTGAGGTTACACAAGTAAATTAATGCGTACTTGTTGGCTTTTTAAAAGCCAGTAACTCACTTTTCAACCTTTTCATCCCAAAAATGCACCTTTTTTCTCACACCTAGTGGAAAATGTACATCTTTCACTAAGCAAATCGTTGCGCCATACGTCAGGCAAAGTTGGTTTTTCGCGAAATTTTTTGAACTACTCCTCCCCACCCCACACCACCCTCATAAAATACCTAGAGATCAATTATTGGAAAGAAAGGCCAGAAAAGTCGTAAACTGTCATTTGCGCTTTCACGGAAACGGCAGAAACACGAGTTACTGGCTTTTAAAGCTAAAGGGCACACAAGAATCTTGTGTGCCTTTAGCTTTATAAGCCAGTAACTCGTGTTTTTGCCGTTTTCTTGAAACGGCAACTGACAGTTTACGACTTTTCTGGCCTTTCTATCCCATAATTTAATTGTGTGAGATCTATCCCATAATTTCTTTATTCGAGAGCTAGAGGTTAGGGTTAGGTTAGGAAAAGGCCATGTTCTGGTATTTTTACTGAAAATACAGCACAATTCCATCAATTAAACTTGATCTACAGGAAGAGAACGTCGTATTGCCGTGTAGTGCATCGAAATCCATTAAAAGGTCGAGAAATGGCGCCACTTTGAAATTGAGGTTACACAAGTAAATTAATGCGTACTTGTTGGCTTTTTAAAAGCCAGTAACTCACTTTTCAACCTTTTCATCCCAAAAATGCACCTTTTTTCTCACACCTAGTGGAAAATGTACATCTTTCACTAAGCAAATCGTTGCGCCATACGTCAGGCAAAGTTGGTTTTTCGCGAAATTTTTTGAACTACTCCTCCCCACCCCACACCACCCTCATAAAATACCTAGAGATCAATTATTGGAAAGAAAGGCCAGAAAAGTCGTAAACTGTCATTTGCGCTTTCACGGAAACGGCAGAAACACGAGTTACTGGCTTTTAAAGCTAAAGGGCACACAAGATCTACGCTGTTTCCACAAAAGGAGCCCTAGAACCTAAAACCCCCTTTTGTGAAAACATGCTAGATCTTGTGTGCCTTTAGCTTTATAAGCCAGTAACTCGTGTTTTTGCCGTTTTCTTGAAACGGCAACTGACAGTTTACGACTTTTCTGGCCTTTCTATCCCATAATTTAATTGTGTGAGATCTATCCCATAATTTCTTTATTCGAGAGCTAGAGGTTAGGGTTAGGTTAGGAAAAGGCCATGTTCTGGTATTTTTACTGAAAATACAGCACAATTCCATCAATTAAACTTGATCTACAGGAAGAGAACGTCGTATTGCCGTGTAGTGCATCGAAATCCATTAAAAGGTCGAGAAATGGCGCCACTTTGAAATTGAGGTTACACAAGTAAATTAATGCGTACTTGTTGGCTTTTTAAAAGCCAGTAACTCACTTTTCAACCTTTTCATCCCAAAAATGCACCTTTTTTCTCACACCTAGTGGAAAATGTACATCTTTCACTAAGCAAATCGTTGCGCCATACGTCAGGCAAAGTTGGTTTTTCGCGAAATTTTTTGAACTACTCCTCCCCACCCCACACCACCCTCATAAAATACCTAGAGATCAATTATTGGAAAGAAAGGCCAGAAAAGTCGTAAACTGTCATTTGTGCTTTCACGGAAACGGCAGAAACACGAGTTACTGGCTTTTAAAGCTAAAGGGCACACAAGAATCTTGTGTGCCTTTAGCTTTATAAGCCAGTAACTCGTGTTTTTGCCGTTTTCTTGAAACGGCAACTGACAGTTTACGACTTTTCTGGCCTTTCTATCCCATAATTTAATTGTGTGAGATCTATCCCATAATTTCTTTATTCGAGAGCTAGAGGTTAGGGTTAGGTTAGGAAAAGGCCATGTTCTGGTATTTTTACTGAAAATACAGCACAATTCCATCAATTAAACTTGATCTACAGGAAGAGAACGTCGTATTGCCGTGTAGTGCATCGAAATCCATTAAAAGGTCGAGAAATGGCGCCACTTTGAAATTGAGGTTACACAAGTAAATTAATGCGTACTTGTTGGCTTTTTAAAAGCCAGTAACTCACTTTTCAACCTTTTCATCCCAAAAATGCACCTTTTTTCTCACACCTAGTGGAAAATGTACATCTTTCACTAAGCAAATCGTTGCGCCATACGTCAGGCAAAGTTGGTTTTTCGCGAAATTTTTTGAACTACTCCTCCCCACCCCACACCACCCTCATAAAATACCTAGAGATCAATTATTGGAAAGAAAGGCCAGAAAAGTCGTAAACTGTCATTTGCGCTTTCACGGAAACGGCAGAAACACGAGTTACTGGCTTTTAAAGCTAAAGGGCACACAAGATCTACGCTGTTTCCACAAAAGGAGCCCTAGAACCTAAAACCCCCTTTTGTGAAAACATGCTAGATCTTGTGTGCCT
Organism: Actinernus sp. WN-2022; assembly: GCA_030867875.1. Classification (NCBI taxonomy): domain Eukaryota; kingdom Metazoa; phylum Cnidaria; class Anthozoa; order Actiniaria; family Actinernidae; genus Actinernus; species Actinernus sp. WN-2022. Next base: position 205,292 of record JAOWCC010000008.1, read on the forward strand.
TTAGCTTTATAAGCCAGTAACTCGTGTTTTTGCCGTTTTCTTGAAACGGCAACTGACAGTTTACGACTTTTCTGGCCTTTCTATCCCATAATTTAATTGTGTGAGATCTATCCCATAATTTCTTTATTCGAGAGCTAGAGGTTAGGGTTAGGTTAGGAAAAGGCCATGTTCTGGTATTTTTACTGAAAATACAGCACAATTCCATCAATTAAACTTGATCTACAGGAAGAGAACGTCGTATTGCCGTGTAGTGCATCGAAATCCATTAAAAGGTCGAGAAATGGCGCCACTTTGAAATTGAGGTTACACAAGTAAATTAATGCGTACTTGTTGGCTTTTTAAAAGCCAGTAACTCACTTTTCAACCTTTTCATCCCAAAAATGCACCTTTTTTCTCACACCTAGTGGAAAATGTACATCTTTCACTAAGCAAATCGTTGCGCCATACGTCAGGCAAAGTTGGTTTTTCGCGAAATTTTTTGAACTACTCCTCCCCACCCCACACCACCCTCATAAAATACCTAGAGATCAATTATTGGAAAGAAAGGCCAGAAAAGTCGTAAACTGTCATTTGCGCTTTCACGGAAACGGCAGAAACACGAGTTACTGGCTTTTAAAGCTAAAGGGCACACAAGAATCTTGTGTGCCTTTAGCTTTATAAGCCAGTAACTCGTGTTTTTGCCGTTTTCTTGAAACGGCAACTGACAGTTTACGACTTTTCTGGCCTTTCTATCCCATAATTTAATTGTGTGAGATCTATCCCATAATTTCTTTATTCGAGAGCTAGAGGTTAGGGTTAGGTTAGGAAAAGGCCATGTTCTGGTATTTTTACTGAAAATACAGCACAATTCCATCAATTAAACTTGATCTACAGGAAGAGAACGTCGTATTGCCGTGTAGTGCATCGAAATCCATTAAAAGGTCGAGAAATGGCGCCACTTTGAAATTGAGGTTACACAAGTAAATTAATGCGTACTTGTTGGCTTTTTAAAAGCCAGTAACTCACTTTTCAACCTTTTCATCCCAAAAATGCACCTTTTTTCTCACACCTAGTGGAAAATGTACATCTTTCACTAAGCAAATCGTTGCGCCATACGTCAGGCAAAGTTGGTTTTTCGCGAAATTTTTTGAACTACTCCTCCCCACCCCACACCACCCTCATAAAATACCTAGAGATCAATTATTGGAAAGAAAGGCCAGAAAAGTCGTAAACTGTCATTTGCGCTTTCACGGAAACGGCAGAAACACGAGTTACTGGCTTTTAAAGCTAAAGGGCACACAAGAATCTTGTGTGCCTTTAGCTTTATAAGCCAGTAACTCGTGTTTTTGCCGTTTTCTTGAAACGGCAACTGACAGTTTACGACTTTTCTGGCCTTTCTATCCCATAATTTAATTGTGTGAGATCTATCCCATAATTTCTTTATTCGAGAGCTAGAGGTTAGGGTTAGGTTAGGAAAAGGCCATGTTCTGGTATTTTTACTGAAAATACAGCACAATTCCATCAATTAAACTTGATCTACAGGAAGAGAACGTCGTATTGCCGTGTAGTGCATCGAAATCCATTAAAAGGTCGAGAAATGGCGCCACTTTGAAATTGAGGTTACACAAGTAAATTAATGCGTACTTGTTGGCTTTTTAAAAGCCAGTAACTCACTTTTCAACCTTTTCATCCCAAAAATGCACCTTTTTTCTCACACCTAGTGGAAAATGTACATCTTTCACTAAGCAAATCGTTGCGCCATACGTCAGGCAAAGTTGGTTTTTCGCGAAATTTTTTGAACTACTCCTCCCCACCCCACACCACCCTCATAAAATACCTAGAGATCAATTATTGGAAAGAAAGGCCAGAAAAGTCGTAAACTGTCATTTGCGCTTTCACGGAAACGGCAGAAACACGAGTTACTGGCTTTTAAAGCTAAAGGGCACACAAGATCTACGCTGTTTCCACAAAAGGAGCCCTAGAACCTAAAACCCCCTTTTGTGAAAACATGCTAGATCTTGTGTGCCTTTAGCTTTATAAGCCAGTAACTCGTGTTTTTGCCGTTTTCTTGAAACGGCAACTGACAGTTTACGACTTTTCTGGCCTTTCTATCCCATAATTTAATTGTGTGAGATCTATCCCATAATTTCTTTATTCGAGAGCTAGAGGTTAGGGTTAGGTTAGGAAAAGGCCATGTTCTGGTATTTTTACTGAAAATACAGCACAATTCCATCAATTAAACTTGATCTACAGGAAGAGAACGTCGTATTGCCGTGTAGTGCATCGAAATCCATTAAAAGGTCGAGAAATGGCGCCACTTTGAAATTGAGGTTACACAAGTAAATTAATGCGTACTTGTTGGCTTTTTAAAAGCCAGTAACTCACTTTTCAACCTTTTCATCCCAAAAATGCACCTTTTTTCTCACACCTAGTGGAAAATGTACATCTTTCACTAAGCAAATCGTTGCGCCATACGTCAGGCAAAGTTGGTTTTTCGCGAAATTTTTTGAACTACTCCTCCCCACCCCACACCACCCTCATAAAATACCTAGAGATCAATTATTGGAAAGAAAGGCCAGAAAAGTCGTAAACTGTCATTTGCGCTTTCACGGAAACGGCAGAAACACGAGTTACTGGCTTTTAAAGCTAAAGGGCACACAAGAATCTTGTGTGCCTTTAGCTTTATAAGCCAGTAACTCGTGTTTTTGCCGTTTTCTTGAAACGGCAACTGACAGTTTACGACTTTTCTGGCCTTTCTATCCCATAATTTAATTGTGTGAGATCTATCCCATAATTTCTTTATTCGAGAGCTAGAGGTTAGGGTTAGGTTAGGAAAAGGCCATGTTCTGGTATTTTTACTGAAAATACAGCACAATTCCATCAATTAAACTTGATCTACAGGAAGAGAACGTCGTATTGCCGTGTAGTGCATCGAAATCCATTAAAAGGTCGAGAAATGGCGCCACTTTGAAATTGAGGTTACACAAGTAAATTAATGCGTACTTGTTGGCTTTTTAAAAGCCAGTAACTCACTTTTCAACCTTTTCATCCCAAAAATGCACCTTTTTTCTCACACCTAGTGGAAAATGTACATCTTTCACTAAGCAAATCGTTGCGCCATACGTCAGGCAAAGTTGGTTTTTCGCGAAATTTTTTGAACTACTCCTCCCCACCCCACACCACCCTCATAAAATACCTAGAGATCAATTATTGGAAAGAAAGGCCAGAAAAGTCGTAAACTGTCATTTGCGCTTTCACGGAAACGGCAGAAACACGAGTTACTGGCTTTTAAAGCTAAAGGGCACACAAGAATCTTGTGTGCCTTTAGCTTTATAAGCCAGTAACTCGTGTTTTTGCCGTTTTCTTGAAACGGCAACTGACAGTTTACGACTTTTCTGGCCTTTCTATCCCATAATTTAATTGTGTGAGATCTATCCCATAATTTCTTTATTCGAGAGCTAGAGGTTAGGGTTAGGTTAGGAAAAGGCCATGTTCTGGTATTTTTACTGAAAATACAGCACAATTCCATCAATTAAACTTGATCTACAGGAAGAGAACGTCGTATTGCCGTGTAGTGCATCGAAATCCATTAAAAGGTCGAGAAATGGCGCCACTTTGAAATTGAGGTTACACAAGTAAATTAATGCGTACTTGTTGGCTTTTTAAAAGCCAGTAACTCACTTTTCAACCTTTTCATCCCAAAAATGCACCTTTTTTCTCACACCTAGTGGAAAATGTACATCTTTCACTAAGCAAATCGTTGCGCCATACGTCAGGCAAAGTTGGTTTTTCGCGAAATTTTTTGAACTACTCCTCCCCACCCCACACCACCCTCATAAAATACCTAGAGATCAATTATTGGAAAGAAAGGCCAGAAAAGTCGTAAACTGTCATTTGCGCTTTCACGGAAACGGCAGAAACACGAGTTACTGGCTTTTAAAGCTAAAGGGCACACAAGATCTACGCTGTTTCCACAAAAGGAGCCCTAGAACCTAAAACCCCCTTTTGTGAAAACATGCTAGATCTTGTGTGCCTTTAGCTTTATAAGCCAGTAACTCGTGTTTTTGCCGTTTTCTTGAAACGGCAACTGACAGTTTACGACTTTTCTGGCCTTTCTATCCCATAATTTAATTGTGTGAGATCTATCCCATAATTTCTTTATTCGAGAGCTAGAGGTTAGGGTTAGGTTAGGAAAAGGCCATGTTCTGGTATTTTTACTGAAAATACAGCACAATTCCATCAATTAAACTTGATCTACAGGAAGAGAACGTCGTATTGCCGTGTAGTGCATCGAAATCCATTAAAAGGTCGAGAAATGGCGCCACTTTGAAATTGAGGTTACACAAGTAAATTAATGCGTACTTGTTGGCTTTTTAAAAGCCAGTAACTCACTTTTCAACCTTTTCATCCCAAAAATGCACCTTTTTTCTCACACCTAGTGGAAAATGTACATCTTTCACTAAGCAAATCGTTGCGCCATACGTCAGGCAAAGTTGGTTTTTCGCGAAATTTTTTGAACTACTCCTCCCCACCCCACACCACCCTCATAAAATACCTAGAGATCAATTATTGGAAAGAAAGGCCAGAAAAGTCGTAAACTGTCATTTGTGCTTTCACGGAAACGGCAGAAACACGAGTTACTGGCTTTTAAAGCTAAAGGGCACACAAGAATCTTGTGTGCCTTTAGCTTTATAAGCCAGTAACTCGTGTTTTTGCCGTTTTCTTGAAACGGCAACTGACAGTTTACGACTTTTCTGGCCTTTCTATCCCATAATTTAATTGTGTGAGATCTATCCCATAATTTCTTTATTCGAGAGCTAGAGGTTAGGGTTAGGTTAGGAAAAGGCCATGTTCTGGTATTTTTACTGAAAATACAGCACAATTCCATCAATTAAACTTGATCTACAGGAAGAGAACGTCGTATTGCCGTGTAGTGCATCGAAATCCATTAAAAGGTCGAGAAATGGCGCCACTTTGAAATTGAGGTTACACAAGTAAATTAATGCGTACTTGTTGGCTTTTTAAAAGCCAGTAACTCACTTTTCAACCTTTTCATCCCAAAAATGCACCTTTTTTCTCACACCTAGTGGAAAATGTACATCTTTCACTAAGCAAATCGTTGCGCCATACGTCAGGCAAAGTTGGTTTTTCGCGAAATTTTTTGAACTACTCCTCCCCACCCCACACCACCCTCATAAAATACCTAGAGATCAATTATTGGAAAGAAAGGCCAGAAAAGTCGTAAACTGTCATTTGCGCTTTCACGGAAACGGCAGAAACACGAGTTACTGGCTTTTAAAGCTAAAGGGCACACAAGAATCTTGTGTGCCTTTAGCTTTATAAGCCAGTAACTCGTGTTTTTGCCGTTTTCTTGAAACGGCAACTGACAGTTTACGACTTTTCTGGCCTTTCTATCCCATAATTTAATTGTGTGAGATCTATCCCATAATTTCTTTATTCGAGAGCTAGAGGTTAGGGTTAGGTTAGGAAAAGGCCATGTTCTGGTATTTTTACTGAAAATACAGCACAATTCCATCAATTAAACTTGATCTACAGGAAGAGAACGTCGTATTGCCGTGTAGTGCATCGAAATCCATTAAAAGGTCGAGAAATGGCGCCACTTTGAAATTGAGGTTACACAAGTAAATTAATGCGTACTTGTTGGCTTTTTAAAAGCCAGTAACTCACTTTTCAACCTTTTCATCCCAAAAATGCACCTTTTTTCTCACACCTAGTGGAAAATGTACATCTTTCACTAAGCAAATCGTTGCGCCATACGTCAGGCAAAGTTGGTTTTTCGCGAAATTTTTTGAACTACTCCTCCCCACCCCACACCACCCTCATAAAATACCTAGAGATCAATTATTGGAAAGAAAGGCCAGAAAAGTCGTAAACTGTCATTTGCGCTTTCACGGAAACGGCAGAAACACGAGTTACTGGCTTTTAAAGCTAAAGGGCACACAAGAATCTTGTGTGCCTTTAGCTTTATAAGCCAGTAACTCGTGTTTTTGCCGTTTTCTTGAAACGGCAACTGACAGTTTACGACTTTTCTGGCCTTTCTATCCCATAATTTAATTGTGTGAGATCTATCCCATAATTTCTTTATTCGAGAGCTAGAGGTTAGGGTTAGGTTAGGAAAAGGCCATGTTCTGGTATTTTTACTGAAAATACAGCACAATTCCATCAATTAAACTTGATCTACAGGAAGAGAACGTCGTATTGCCGTGTAGTGCATCGAAATCCATTAAAAGGTCGAGAAATGGCGCCACTTTGAAATTGAGGTTACACAAGTAAATTAATGCGTACTTGTTGGCTTTTTAAAAGCCAGTAACTCACTTTTCAACCTTTTCATCCCAAAAATGCACCTTTTTTCTCACACCTAGTGGAAAATGTACATCTTTCACTAAGCAAATCGTTGCGCCATACGTCAGGCAAAGTTGGTTTTTCGCGAAATTTTTTGAACTACTCCTCCCCACCCCACACCACCCTCATAAAATACCTAGAGATCAATTATTGGAAAGAAAGGCCAGAAAAGTCGTAAACTGTCATTTGCGCTTTCACGGAAACGGCAGAAACACGAGTTACTGGCTTTTAAAGCTAAAGGGCACACAAGATCTACGCTGTTTCCACAAAAGGAGCCCTAGAACCTAAAACCCCCTTTTGTGAAAACATGCTAGATCTTGTGTGCCTTTAGCTTTATAAGCCAGTAACTCGTGTTTTTGCCGTTTTCTTGAAACGGCAACTGACAGTTTACGACTTTTCTGGCCTTTCTATCCCATAATTTAATTGTGTGAGATCTATCCCATAATTTCTTTATTCGAGAGCTAGAGGTTAGGGTTAGGTTAGGAAAAGGCCATGTTCTGGTATTTTTACTGAAAATACAGCACAATTCCATCAATTAAACTTGATCTACAGGAAGAGAACGTCGTATTGCCGTGTAGTGCATCGAAATCCATTAAAAGGTCGAGAAATGGCGCCACTTTGAAATTGAGGTTACACAAGTAAATTAATGCGTACTTGTTGGCTTTTTAAAAGCCAGTAACTCACTTTTCAACCTTTTCATCCCAAAAATGCACCTTTTTTCTCACACCTAGTGGAAAATGTACATCTTTCACTAAGCAAATCGTTGCGCCATACGTCAGGCAAAGTTGGTTTTTCGCGAAATTTTTTGAACTACTCCTCCCCACCCCACACCACCCTCATAAAATACCTAGAGATCAATTATTGGAAAGAAAGGCCAGAAAAGTCGTAAACTGTCATTTGTGCTTTCACGGAAACGGCAGAAACACGAGTTACTGGCTTTTAAAGCTAAAGGGCACACAAGAATCTTGTGTGCCTTTAGCTTTATAAGCCAGTAACTCGTGTTTTTGCCGTTTTCTTGAAACGGCAACTGACAGTTTACGACTTTTCTGGCCTTTCTATCCCATAATTTAATTGTGTGAGATCTATCCCATAATTTCTTTATTCGAGAGCTAGAGGTTAGGGTTAGGTTAGGAAAAGGCCATGTTCTGGTATTTTTACTGAAAATACAGCACAATTCCATCAATTAAACTTGATCTACAGGAAGAGAACGTCGTATTGCCGTGTAGTGCATCGAAATCCATTAAAAGGTCGAGAAATGGCGCCACTTTGAAATTGAGGTTACACAAGTAAATTAATGCGTACTTGTTGGCTTTTTAAAAGCCAGTAACTCACTTTTCAACCTTTTCATCCCAAAAATGCACCTTTTTTCTCACACCTAGTGGAAAATGTACATCTTTCACTAAGCAAATCGTTGCGCCATACGTCAGGCAAAGTTGGTTTTTCGCGAAATTTTTTGAACTACTCCTCCCCACCCCACACCACCCTCATAAAATACCTAGAGATCAATTATTGGAAAGAAAGGCCAGAAAAGTCGTAAACTGTCATTTGCGCTTTCACGGAAACGGCAGAAACACGAGTTACTGGCTTTTAAAGCTAAAGGGCACACAAGATCTACGCTGTTTCCACAAAAGGAGCCCTAGAACCTAAAACCCCCTTTTGTGAAAACATGCTAGATCTTGTGTGCCTTTAGCTTTATAAGCCAGTAACTCGTGTTTTTGCCGTTTTCTTGAAACGGCAACTGACAGTTTACGACTTTTCTGGCCTTTCTATCCCATAATTTAATTGTGTGAGATCTATCCCATAATTTCTTTATTCGAGAGCTAGAGGTTAGGGTTAGGTTAGGAAAAGGCCATGTTCTGGTATTTTTACTGAAAATACAGCACAATTCCATCAATTAAACTTGATCTACAGGAAGAGAACGTCGTATTGCCGTGTAGTGCATCGAAATCCATTAAAAGGTCGAGAAATGGCGCCACTTTGAAATTGAGGTTACACAAGTAAATTAATGCGTACTTGTTGGCTTTTTAAAAGCCAGTAACTCACTTTTCAACCTTTTCATCCCAAAAATGCACCTTTTTTCTCACACCTAGTGGAAAATGTACATCTTTCACTAAGCAAATCGTTGCGCCATACGTCAGGCAAAGTTGGTTTTTCGCGAAATTTTTTGAACTACTCCTCCCCACCCCACACCACCCTCATAAAATACCTAGAGATCAATTATTGGAAAGAAAGGCCAGAAAAGTCGTAAACTGTCATTTGCGCTTTCACGGAAACGGCAGAAACACGAGTTACTGGCTTTTAAAGCTAAAGGGCACACAAGAATCTTGTGTGCCTTTAGCTTTATAAGCCAGTAACTCGTGTTTTTGCCGTTTTCTTGAAACGGCAACTGACAGTTTACGACTTTTCTGGCCTTTCTATCCCATAATTTAATTGTGTGAGATCTATCCCATAATTTCTTTATTCGAGAGCTAGAGGTTAGGGTTAGGTTAGGAAAAGGCCATGTTCTGGTATTTTTACTGAAAATACAGCACAATTCCATCAATTAAACTTGATCTACAGGAAGAGAACGTCGTATTGCCGTGTAGTGCATCGAAATCCATTAAAAGGTCGAGAAATGGCGCCACTTTGAAATTGAGGTTACACAAGTAAATTAATGCGTACTTGTTGGCTTTTTAAAAGCCAGTAACTCACTTTTCAACCTTTTCATCCCAAAAATGCACCTTTTTTCTCACACCTAGTGGAAAATGTACATCTTTCACTAAGCAAATCGTTGCGCCATACGTCAGGCAAAGTTGGTTTTTCGCGAAATTTTTTGAACTACTCCTCCCCACCCCACACCACCCTCATAAAATACCTAGAGATCAATTATTGGAAAGAAAGGCCAGAAAAGTCGTAAACTGTCATTTGCGCTTTCACGGAAACGGCAGAAACACGAGTTACTGGCTTTTAAAGCTAAAGGGCACACAAGAATCTTGTGTGCCTTTAGCTTTATAAGCCAGTAACTCGTGTTTTTGCCGTTTTCTTGAAACGGCAACTGACAGTTTACGACTTTTCTGGCCTTTCTATCCCATAATTTAATTGTGTGAGATCTATCCCATAATTTCTTTATTCGAGAGCTAGAGGTTAGGGTTAGGTTAGGAAAAGGCCATGTTCTGGTATTTTTACTGAAAATACAGCACAATTCCATCAATTAAACTTGATCTACAGGAAGAGAACGTCGTATTGCCGTGTAGTGCATCGAAATCCATTAAAAGGTCGAGAAATGGCGCCACTTTGAAATTGAGGTTACACAAGTAAATTAATGCGTACTTGTTGGCTTTTTAAAAGCCAGTAACTCACTTTTCAACCTTTTCATCCCAAAAATGCACCTTTTTTCTCACACCTAGTGGAAAATGTACATCTTTCACTAAGCAAATCGTTGCGCCATACGTCAGGCAAAGTTGGTTTTTCGCGAAATTTTTTGAACTACTCCTCCCCACCCCACACCACCCTCATAAAATACCTAGAGATCAATTATTGGAAAGAAAGGCCAGAAAAGTCGTAAACTGTCATTTGCGCTTTCACGGAAACGGCAGAAACACGAGTTACTGGCTTTTAAAGCTAAAGGGCACACAAGATCTACGCTGTTTCCACAAAAGGAGCCCTAGAACCTAAAACCCCCTTTTGTGAAAACATGCTAGATCTTGTGTGCCTTTAGCTTTATAAGCCAGTAACTCGTGTTTTTGCCGTTTTCTTGAAACGGCAACTGACAGTTTACGACTTTTCTGGCCTTTCTATCCCATAATTTAATTGTGTGAGATCTATCCCATAATTTCTTTATTCGAGAGCTAGAGGTTAGGGTTAGGTTAGGAAAAGGCCATGTTCTGGTATTTTTACTGAAAATACAGCACAATTCCATCAATTAAACTTGATCTACAGGAAGAGAACGTCGTATTGCCGTGTAGTGCATCGAAATCCATTAAAAGGTCGAGAAATGGCGCCACTTTGAAATTGAGGTTACACAAGTAAATTAATGCGTACTTGTTGGCTTTTTAAAAGCCAGTAACTCACTTTTCAACCTTTTCATCCCAAAAATGCACCTTTTTTCTCACACCTAGTGGAAAATGTACATCTTTCACTAAGCAAATCGTTGCGCCATACGTCAGGCAAAGTTGGTTTTTCGCGAAATTTTTTGAACTACTCCTCCCCACCCCACACCACCCTCATAAAATACCTAGAGATCAATTATTGGAAAGAAAGGCCAGAAAAGTCGTAAACTGTCATTTGTGCTTTCACGGAAACGGCAGAAACACGAGTTACTGGCTTTTAAAGCTAAAGGGCACACAAGAATCTTGTGTGCCTTTAGCTTTATAAGCCAGTAACTCGTGTTTTTGCCGTTTTCTTGAAACGGCAACTGACAGTTTACGACTTTTCTGGCCTTTCTATCCCATAATTTAATTGTGTGAGATCTATCCCATAATTTCTTTATTCGAGAGCTAGAGGTTAGGGTTAGGTTAGGAAAAGGCCATGTTCTGGTATTTTTACTGAAAATACAGCACAATTCCATCAATTAAACTTGATCTACAGGAAGAGAACGTCGTATTGCCGTGTAGTGCATCGAAATCCATTAAAAGGTCGAGAAATGGCGCCACTTTGAAATTGAGGTTACACAAGTAAATTAATGCGTACTTGTTGGCTTTTTAAAAGCCAGTAACTCACTTTTCAACCTTTTCATCCCAAAAATGCACCTTTTTTCTCACACCTAGTGGAAAATGTACATCTTTCACTAAGCAAATCGTTGCGCCATACGTCAGGCAAAGTTGGTTTTTCGCGAAATTTTTTGAACTACTCCTCCCCACCCCACACCACCCTCATAAAATACCTAGAGATCAATTATTGGAAAGAAAGGCCAGAAAAGTCGTAAACTGTCATTTGCGCTTTCACGGAAACGGCAGAAACACGAGTTACTGGCTTTTAAAGCTAAAGGGCACACAAGATCTACGCTGTTTCCACAAAAGGAGCCCTAGAACCTAAAACCCCCTTTTGTGAAAACATGCTAGATCTTGTGTGCCTTTAGCTTTATAAGCCAGTAACTCGTGTTTTTGCCGTTTTCTTGAAACGGCAACTGACAGTTTACGACTTTTCTGGCCTTTCTATCCCATAATTTAATTGTGTGAGATCTATCCCATAATTTCTTTATTCGAGAGCTAGAGGTTAGGGTTAGGTTAGGAAAAGGCCATGTTCTGGTATTTTTACTGAAAATACAGCACAATTCCATCAATTAAACTTGATCTACAGGAAGAGAACGTCGTATTGCCGTGTAGTGCATCGAAATCCATTAAAAGGTCGAGAAATGGCGCCACTTTGAAATTGAGGTTACACAAGTAAATTAATGCGTACTTGTTGGCTTTTTAAAAGCCAGTAACTCACTTTTCAACCTTTTCATCCCAAAAATGCACCTTTTTTCTCACACCTAGTGGAAAATGTACATCTTTCACTAAGCAAATCGTTGCGCCATACGTCAGGCAAAGTTGGTTTTTCGCGAAATTTTTTGAACTACTCCTCCCCACCCCACACCACCCTCATAAAATACCTAGAGATCAATTATTGGAAAGAAAGGCCAGAAAAGTCGTAAACTGTCATTTGCGCTTTCACGGAAACGGCAGAAACACGAGTTACTGGCTTTTAAAGCTAAAGGGCACACAAGAATCTTGTGTGCCTTTAGCTTTATAAGCCAGTAACTCGTGTTTTTGCCGTTTTCTTGAAACGGCAACTGACAGTTTACGACTTTTCTGGCCTTTCTATCCCATAATTTAATTGTGTGAGATCTATCCCATAATTTCTTTATTCGAGAGCTAGAGGTTAGGGTTAGGTTAGGAAAAGGCCATGTTCTGGTATTTTTACTGAAAATACAGCACAATTCCATCAATTAAACTTGATCTACAGGAAGAGAACGTCGTATTGCCGTGTAGTGCATCGAAATCCATTAAAAGGTCGAGAAATGGCGCCACTTTGAAATTGAGGTTACACAAGTAAATTAATGCGTACTTGTTGGCTTTTTAAAAGCCAGTAACTCACTTTTCAACCTTTTCATCCCAAAAATGCACCTTTTTTCTCACACCTAGTGGAAAATGTACATCTTTCACTAAGCAAATCGTTGCGCCATACGTCAGGCAAAGTTGGTTTTTCGCGAAATTTTTTGAACTACTCCTCCCCACCCCACACCACCCTCATAAAATACCTAGAGATCAATTATTGGAAAGAAAGGCCAGAAAAGTCGTAAACTGTCATTTGCGCTTTCACGGAAACGGCAGAAACACGAGTTACTGGCTTTTAAAGCTAAAGGGCACACAAGATCTACGCTGTTTCCACAAAAGGAGCCCTAGAACCTAAAACCCCCTTTTGTGAAAACATGCTAGATCTTGTGTGCCTTTAGCTTTATAAGCCAGTAACTCGTGTTTTTGCCGTTTTCTTGAAACGGCAACTGACAGTTTACGACTTTTCTGGCCTTTCTATCCCATAATTTAATTGTGTGAGATCTATCCCATAATTTCTTTATTCGAGAGCTAGAGGTTAGGGTTAGGTTAGGAAAAGGCCATGTTCTGGTATTTTTACTGAAAATACAGCACAATTCCATCAATTAAACTTGATCTACAGGAAGAGAACGTCGTATTGCCGTGTAGTGCATCGAAATCCATTAAAAGGTCGAGAAATGGCGCCACTTTGAAATTGAGGTTACACAAGTAAATTAATGCGTACTTGTTGGCTTTTTAAAAGCCAGTAACTCACTTTTCAACCTTTTCATCCCAAAAATGCACCTTTTTTCTCACACCTAGTGGAAAATGTACATCTTTCACTAAGCAAATCGTTGCGCCATACGTCAGGCAAAGTTGGTTTTTCGCGAAATTTTTTGAACTACTCCTCCCCACCCCACACCACCCTCATAAAATACCTAGAGATCAATTATTGGAAAGAAAGGCCAGAAAAGTCGTAAACTGTCATTTGCGCTTTCACGGAAACGGCAGAAACACGAGTTACTGGCTTTTAAAGCTAAAGGGCACACAAGATCTACGCTGTTTCCACAAAAGGAGCCCTAGAACCTAAAACCCCCTTTTGTGAAAACATGCTAGATCTTGTGTGCCTTTAGCTTTATAAGCCAGTAACTCGTGTTTTTGCCGTTTTCTTGAAACGGCAACTGACAGTTTACGACTTTTCTGGCCTTTCTATCCCATAATTTAATTGTGTGAGATCTATCCCATAATTTCTTTATTCGAGAGCTAGAGGTTAGGGTTAGGTTAGGAAAAGGCCATGTTCTGGTATTTTTACTGAAAATACAGCACAATTCCATCAATTAAACTTGATCTACAGGAAGAGAACGTCGTATTGCCGTGTAGTGCATCGAAATCCATTAAAAGGTCGAGAAATGGCGCCACTTTGAAATTGAGGTTACACAAGTAAATTAATGCGTACTTGTTGGCTTTTTAAAAGCCAGTAACTCACTTTTCAACCTTTTCATCCCAAAAATGCACCTTTTTTCTCACACCTAGTGGAAAATGTACATCTTTCACTAAGCAAATCGTTGCGCCATACGTCAGGCAAAGTTGGTTTTTCGCGAAATTTTTTGAACTACTCCTCCCCACCCCACACCACCCTCATAAAATACCTAGAGATCAATTATTGGAAAGAAAGGCCAGAAAAGTCGTAAACTGTCATTTGCGCTTTCACGGAAACGGCAGAAACACGAGTTACTGGCTTTTAAAGCTAAAGGGCACACAAGAATCTTGTGTGCCTTTAGCTTTATAAGCCAGTAACTCGTGTTTTTGCCGTTTTCTTGAAACGGCAACTGACAGTTTACGACTTTTCTGGCCTTTCTATCCCATAATTTAATTGTGTGAGATCTATCCCATAATTTCTTTATTCGAGAGCTAGAGGTTAGGGTTAGGTTAGGAAAAGGCCATGTTCTGGTATTTTTACTGAAAATACAGCACAATTCCATCAATTAAACTTGATCTACAGGAAGAGAACGTCGTATTGCCGTGTAGTGCATCGAAATCCATTAAAAGGTCGAGAAATGGCGCCACTTTGAAATTGAGGTTACACAAGTAAATTAATGCGTACTTGTTGGCTTTTTAAAAGCCAGTAACTCACTTTTCAACCTTTTCATCCCAAAAATGCACCTTTTTTCTCACACCTAGTGGAAAATGTACATCTTTCACTAAGCAAATCGTTGCGCCATACGTCAGGCAAAGTTGGTTTTTCGCGAAATTTTTTGAACTACTCCTCCCCACCCCACACCACCCTCATAAAATACCTAGAGATCAATTATTGGAAAGAAAGGCCAGAAAAGTCGTAAACTGTCATTTGCGCTTTCACGGAAACGGCAGAAACACGAGTTACTGGCTTTTAAAGCTAAAGGGCACACAAGAATCTTGTGTGCCTTTAGCTTTATAAGCCAGTAACTCGTGTTTTTGCCGTTTTCTTGAAACGGCAACTGACAGTTTACGACTTTTCTGGCCTTTCTATCCCATAATTTAATTGTGTGAGATCTATCCCATAATTTCTTTATTCGAGAGCTAGAGGTTAGGGTTAGGTTAGGAAAAGGCCATGTTCTGGTATTTTTACTGAAAATACAGCACAATTCCATCAATTAAACTTGATCTACAGGAAGAGAACGTCGTATTGCCGTGTAGTGCATCGAAATCCATTAAAAGGTCGAGAAATGGCGCCACTTTGAAATTGAGGTTACACAAGTAAATTAATGCGTACTTGTTGGCTTTTTAAAAGCCAGTAACTCACTTTTCAACCTTTTCATCCCAAAAATGCACCTTTTTTCTCACACCTAGTGGAAAATGTACATCTTTCACTAAGCAAATCGTTGCGCCATACGTCAGGCAAAGTTGGTTTTTCGCGAAATTTTTTGAACTACTCCTCCCCACCCCACACCACCCTCATAAAATACCTAGAGATCAATTATTGGAAAGAAAGGCCAGAAAAGTCGTAAACTGTCATTTGCGCTTTCACGGAAACGGCAGAAACACGAGTTACTGGCTTTTAAAGCTAAAGGGCACACAAGATCTACGCTGTTTCCACAAAAGGAGCCCTAGAACCTAAAACCCCCTTTTGTGAAAACATGCTAGATCTTGTGTGCCTTTAGCTTTATAAGCCAGTAACTCGTGTTTTTGCCGTTTTCTTGAAACGGCAACTGACAGTTTACGACTTTTCTGGCCTTTCTATCCCATAATTTAATTGTGTGAGATCTATCCCATAATTTCTTTATTCGAGAGCTAGAGGTTAGGGTTAGGTTAGGAAAAGGCCATGTTCTGGTATTTTTACTGAAAATACAGCACAATTCCATCAATTAAACTTGATCTACAGGAAGAGAACGTCGTATTGCCGTGTAGTGCATCGAAATCCATTAAAAGGTCGAGAAATGGCGCCACTTTGAAATTGAGGTTACACAAGTAAATTAATGCGTACTTGTTGGCTTTTTAAAAGCCAGTAACTCACTTTTCAACCTTTTCATCCCAAAAATGCACCTTTTTTCTCACACCTAGTGGAAAATGTACATCTTTCACTAAGCAAATCGTTGCGCCATACGTCAGGCAAAGTTGGTTTTTCGCGAAATTTTTTGAACTACTCCTCCCCACCCCACACCACCCTCATAAAATACCTAGAGATCAATTATTGGAAAGAAAGGCCAGAAAAGTCGTAAACTGTCATTTGCGCTTTCACGGAAACGGCAGAAACACGAGTTACTGGCTTTTAAAGCTAAAGGGCACACAAGATCTACGCTGTTTCCACAAAAGGAGCCCTAGAACCTAAAACCCCCTTTTGTGAAAACATGCTAGATCTTGTGTGCCTTTAGCTTTATAAGCCAGTAACTCGTGTTTTTGCCGTTTTCTTGAAACGGCAACTGACAGTTTACGACTTTTCTGGCCTTTCTATCCCATAATTTAATTGTGTGAGATCTATCCCATAATTTCTTTATTCGAGAGCTAGAGGTTAGGGTTAGGTTAGGAAAAGGCCATGTTCTGGTATTTTTACTGAAAATACAGCACAATTCCATCAATTAAACTTGATCTACAGGAAGAGAACGTCGTATTGCCGTGTAGTGCATCGAAATCCATTAAAAGGTCGAGAAATGGCGCCACTTTGAAATTGAGGTTACACAAGTAAATTAATGCGTACTTGTTGGCTTTTTAAAAGCCAGTAACTCACTTTTCAACCTTTTCATCCCAAAAATGCACCTTTTTTCTCACACCTAGTGGAAAATGTACATCTTTCACTAAGCAAATCGTTGCGCCATACGTCAGGCAAAGTTGGTTTTTCGCGAAATTTTTTGAACTACTCCTCCCCACCCCACACCACCCTCATAAAATACCTAGAGATCAATTATTGGAAAGAAAGGCCAGAAAAGTCGTAAACTGTCATTTGCGCTTTCACGGAAACGGCAGAAACACGAGTTACTGGCTTTTAAAGCTAAAGGGCACACAAGAATCTTGTGTGCCTTTAGCTTTATAAGCCAGTAACTCGTGTTTTTGCCGTTTTCTTGAAACGGCAACTGACAGTTTACGACTTTTCTGGCCTTTCTATCCCATAATTTAATTGTGTGAGATCTATCCCATAATTTCTTTATTCGAGAGCTAGAGGTTAGGGTTAGGTTAGGAAAAGGCCATGTTCTGGTATTTTTACTGAAAATACAGCACAATTCCATCAATTAAACTTGATCTACAGGAAGAGAACGTCGTATTGCCGTGTAGTGCATCGAAATCCATTAAAAGGTCGAGAAATGGCGCCACTTTGAAATTGAGGTTACACAAGTAAATTAATGCGTACTTGTTGGCTTTTTAAAAGCCAGTAACTCACTTTTCAACCTTTTCATCCCAAAAATGCACCTTTTTTCTCACACCTAGTGGAAAATGTACATCTTTCACTAAGCAAATCGTTGCGCCATACGTCAGGCAAAGTTGGTTTTTCGCGAAATTTTTTGAACTACTCCTCCCCACCCCACACCACCCTCATAAAATACCTAGAGATCAATTATTGGAAAGAAAGGCCAGAAAAGTCGTAAACTGTCATTTGCGCTTTCACGGAAACGGCAGAAACACGAGTTACTGGCTTTTAAAGCTAAAGGGCACACAAGATCTACGCTGTTTCCACAAAAGGAGCCCTAGAACCTAAAACCCCCTTTTGTGAAAACATGCTAGATCTTGTGTGCCTTTAGCTTTATAAGCCAGTAACTCGTGTTTTTGCCGTTTTCTTGAAACGGCAACTGACAGTTTACGACTTTTCTGGCCTTTCTATCCCATAATTTAATTGTGTGAGATCTATCCCATAATTTCTTTATTCGAGAGCTAGAGGTTAGGGTTAGGTTAGGAAAAGGCCATGTTCTGGTATTTTTACTGAAAATACAGCACAATTCCATCAATTAAACTTGATCTACAGGAAGAGAACGTCGTATTGCCGTGTAGTGCATCGAAATCCATTAAAAGGTCGAGAAATGGCGCCACTTTGAAATTGAGGTTACACAAGTAAATTAATGCGTACTTGTTGGCTTTTTAAAAGCCAGTAACTCACTTTTCAACCTTTTCATCCCAAAAATGCACCTTTTTTCTCACACCTAGTGGAAAATGTACATCTTTCACTAAGCAAATCGTTGCGCCATACGTCAGGCAAAGTTGGTTTTTCGCGAAATTTTTTGAACTACTCCTCCCCACCCCACACCACCCTCATAAAATACCTAGAGATCAATTATTGGAAAGAAAGGCCAGAAAAGTCGTAAACTGTCATTTGCGCTTTCACGGAAACGGCAGAAACACGAGTTACTGGCTTTTAAAGCTAAAGGGCACACAAGATCTACGCTGTTTCCACAAAAGGAGCCCTAGAACCTAAAACCCCCTTTTGTGAAAACATGCTAGATCTTGTGTGCCTTTAGCTTTATAAGCCAGTAACTCGTGTTTTTGCCGTTTTCTTGAAACGGCAACTGACAGTTTACGACTTTTCTGGCCTTTCTATCCCATAATTTAATTGTGTGAGATCTATCCCATAATTTCTTTATTCGAGAGCTAGAGGTTAGGGTTAGGTTAGGAAAAGGCCATGTTCTGGTATTTTTACTGAAAATACAGCACAATTCCATCAATTAAACTGATCTACAGGAAGAGAACGTCGTATTGCCGTGTAGTGCATCGAAATCCATTAAAAGGTCGAGAAATGGCGCCACTATTGAAATTGAGGTTACACAAGTAAATTAATGCGTACTTGTTGGCTTTTTAAAAGCCAGTAACTCACTTTTCAACCTTTTCATCCCAAAAATGCACCTTTTTTCTCACACCTAGTGGAAAATGTACATCTTTCACTAAGCAAATCGTTGCGCCATACGTCAGGCAAAGTTGGTTTTTCGCGAAATTTTTTGAACTACTCCTCCCCACCCCACACCACCCTCATAAAATACCTAGAGATCAATTATTGGAAAGAAAGGCCAGAAAAGTCGTAAACTGTCATTTGCGCTTTCACGGAAACGGCAGAAACACGAGTTACTGCTTTTAAAGCTAAAGGGCACACAAGAATCTTGTGTGCCTTTAGCTTTATAAGCCAGTAACTCGTGTTTTTGCCGTTTTCTTGAAACGGCAACTGACAGTTTACGACTTTTCTGGCCTTTCTATCCCATAATTTAATTGTGTGAGATCTATCCCATAATTTCTTATTCGAGAGC
Organism: Actinernus sp. WN-2022; assembly: GCA_030867875.1. Classification (NCBI taxonomy): domain Eukaryota; kingdom Metazoa; phylum Cnidaria; class Anthozoa; order Actiniaria; family Actinernidae; genus Actinernus; species Actinernus sp. WN-2022. Next base: position 224,325 of record JAOWCC010000008.1, read on the forward strand.
TAGAGGTTAGGGTTAGGTTAGGAAAAGGCCATGTTCTGGTATTTTTACTGAAAATACAGCACAATTCCATCAATTAAACTTGATCTACAGGAAGAGAACGTCGTATTGCCGTGTAGTGCATCGAATCCATTAAAAGGTCGAGAAATGGCGCCACTTTGAAATTGAGGTTACACAAGTAAATTAATGCGTACTTGTTGGCTTTTTAAAAGCCAGTAACTCACTTTTCAACCTTTTCATCCCAAAAATGCACCTTTTTCTCACACCTAGTGGAAAATGTACATCTTTCACTAAGCAAATCGTTGCGCCATACGTCAGGCAAAGTGGGTTTTTCGCGAAATTTTTTGAACTACTCCTCCCCACCCCACACCACCCTCATAAATACCTAGAGATCAATTATTGGAAAGAAAGGCCAGAAAAGTCGTAAACTGTCATTTGCGCTTTCACGGAAACGGCAGAAACACGAGTTACTGGCTTTTAAAGCTAAAGGGGCACACAAGATCTACGCTGTTTCCACAAAAGGAGCCCTAGAACCTAAAACCCCCTTTTGTGAAAACATGCTAGATCTTGTGTGCCTTTAGCTTTATAAGCCAGTAACTCGTGGTTTTTGCCGTTTTCTTGAAACGGCAACTGACAGTTTACGACTTTTCTGGCCTTTCTATCCCATAATTTAATTGTGTGAGATCTATCCCATAATTTCTTTATTCGAGAGCTAGAGGTTAGGGTTAGGTTAGGAAAAGGCCATGTTCTGGTATTTTTACTGAAAATACAGCACAATTCCATCAATTAAACTTGATCTACAGGAAGAGAACGTCGTATTGCCGTGTAGTGCATCGAAATCCATTAAAAGGTCGAGAAATGGCGCCAACTTTGAAATTGAGGTTACACAAGTAAATTAATGCGTACTTGTTGGCTTTTTAAAAGCCAGTAACTCACTTTTCAACCTTTTCATCCCAAAAATGCACCTTTTTTCTCACACCTAGTGGAAAATGTACATCTTTCACTAAGCAAATCGTTGCGCCATACGTCAGGCAAAGTTGGTTTTTCGCGAAATTTTTTGAACTACTCCTCCCCACCCCACACCACCCTCATAAAATACCTAGAGATCAATTATTGGAAAGAAAGGCCAGAAAAGTCGTAAACTGTCATTTGCGCTTTCACGGAAACGGCAGAAACACGAGTTACTGGCTTTTAAAGCTAAAGGGCACACAAGAATCTTGTGTGCCTTTAGCTTTATAAGCCAGTAACTCGTGTTTTTGCCGTTTTCTTGAAACGGCAACTGACAGTTTACGACTTTTCTGGCCTTTCTATCCCATAATTTAATTGTGTGAGATCTATCCCATAATTTCTTTATTCGAGAGCTAGAGGTTAGGGTTAGGTTAGGAAAAGGCCATGTTCTGGTATTTTTACTGAAAATACAGCACAATTCCATCAATTAAACTTGATCTACAGGAAGAGAACGTCGTATTGCCGTGTAGTGCATCGAAATCCATTAAAAGGTCGAGAAATGGCGCCACTTTGAAATTGAGGTTACACAAGTAAATTAATGCGTACTTGTTGGCTTTTTAAAAGCCAGTAACTCACTTTTCAACCTTTTCATCCCAAAAATGCACCTTTTTTCTCACACCTAGTGGAAAATGTACATCTTTCACTAAGCAAATCGTTGCGCCATACGTCAGGCAAAGTTGGTTTTTCGCGAAATTTTTTGAACTACTCCTCCCCACCCCACACCACCCTCATAAAATACCTAGAGATCAATTATTGGAAAGAAAGGCCAGAAAAGTCGTAAACTGTCATTTGCGCTTTCACGGAAACGGCAGAAACACGAGTTACTGGCTTTTAAAGCTAAAGGGCACACAAGAATCTTGTGTGCCTTTAGCTTTATAAGCCAGTAACTCGTGTTTTTGCCGTTTTCTTGAAACGGCAACTGACAGTTTACGACTTTTCTGGCCTTTCTATCCCATAATTTAATTGTGTGAGATCTATCCCATAATTTCTTTATTCGAGAGCTAGAGGTTAGGGTTAGGTTAGGAAAAGGCCATGTTCTGGTATTTTTACTGAAAATACAGCACAATTCCATCAATTAAACTTGATCTACAGGAAGAGAACGTCGTATTGCCGTGTAGTGCATCGAAATCCATTAAAAGGTCGAGAAATGGCGCCACTTTGAAATTGAGGTTACACAAGTAAATTAATGCGTACTTGTTGGCTTTTTAAAAGCCAGTAACTCACTTTTCAACCTTTTCATCCCAAAAATGCACCTTTTTTCTCACACCTAGTGGAAAATGTACATCTTTCACTAAGCAAATCGTTGCGCCATACGTCAGGCAAAGTTGGTTTTTCGCGAAATTTTTTGAACTACTCCTCCCCACCCCACACCACCCTCATAAAATACCTAGAGATCAATTATTGGAAAGAAAGGCCAGAAAAGTCGTAAACTGTCATTTGCGCTTTCACGGAAACGGCAGAAACACGAGTTACTGGCTTTTAAAGCTAAAGGGCACACAAGATCTACGCTGTTTCCACAAAAGGAGCCCTAGAACCTAAAACCCCCTTTTGTGAAAACATGCTAGATCTTGTGTGCCTTTAGCTTTATAAGCCAGTAACTCGTGTTTTTGCCGTTTTCTTGAAACGGCAACTGACAGTTTACGACTTTTCTGGCCTTTCTATCCCATAATTTAATTGTGTGAGATCTATCCCATAATTTCTTTATTCGAGAGCTAGAGGTTAGGGTTAGGTTAGGAAAAGGCCATGTTCTGGTATTTTTACTGAAAATACAGCACAATTCCATCAATTAAACTTGATCTACAGGAAGAGAACGTCGTATTGCCGTGTAGTGCATCGAAATCCATTAAAAGGTCGAGAAATGGCGCCACTTTGAAATTGAGGTTACACAAGTAAATTAATGCGTACTTGTTGGCTTTTTAAAAGCCAGTAACTCACTTTTCAACCTTTTCATCCCAAAAATGCACCTTTTTTCTCACACCTAGTGGAAAATGTACATCTTTCACTAAGCAAATCGTTGCGCCATACGTCAGGCAAAGTTGGTTTTTCGCGAAATTTTTTGAACTACTCCTCCCCACCCCACACCACCCTCATAAAATACCTAGAGATCAATTATTGGAAAGAAAGGCCAGAAAAGTCGTAAACTGTCATTTGCGCTTTCACGGAAACGGCAGAAACACGAGTTACTGGCTTTTAAAGCTAAAGGGCACACAAGATCTACGCTGTTTCCACAAAAGGAGCCCTAGAACCTAAAACCCCCTTTTGTGAAAACATGCTAGATCTTGTGTGCCTTTAGCTTTATAAGCCAGTAACTCGTGTTTTTGCCGTTTTCTTGAAACGGCAACTGACAGTTTACGACTTTTCTGGCCTTTCTATCCCATAATTTAATTGTGTGAGATCTATCCCATAATTTCTTTATTCGAGAGCTAGAGGTTAGGGTTAGGTTAGGAAAAGGCCATGTTCTGGTATTTTTACTGAAAATACAGCACAATTCCATCAATTAAACTTGATCTACAGGAAGAGAACGTCGTATTGCCGTGTAGTGCATCGAAATCCATTAAAAGGTCGAGAAATGGCGCCACTTTGAAATTGAGGTTACACAAGTAAATTAATGCGTACTTGTTGGCTTTTTAAAAGCCAGTAACTCACTTTTCAACCTTTTCATCCCAAAAATGCACCTTTTTTCTCACACCTAGTGGAAAATGTACATCTTTCACTAAGCAAATCGTTGCGCCATACGTCAGGCAAAGTTGGTTTTTCGCGAAATTTTTTGAACTACTCCTCCCCACCCCACACCACCCTCATAAAATACCTAGAGATCAATTATTGGAAAGAAAGGCCAGAAAAGTCGTAAACTGTCATTTGCGCTTTCACGGAAACGGCAGAAACACGAGTTACTGGCTTTTAAAGCTAAAGGGCACACAAGAATCTTGTGTGCCTTTAGCTTTATAAGCCAGTAACTCGTGTTTTTGCCGTTTTCTTGAAACGGCAACTGACAGTTTACGACTTTTCTGGCCTTTCTATCCCATAATTTAATTGTGTGAGATCTATCCCATAATTTCTTTATTCGAGAGCTAGAGGTTAGGGTTAGGTTAGGAAAAGGCCATGTTCTGGTATTTTTACTGAAAATACAGCACAATTCCATCAATTAAACTTGATCTACAGGAAGAGAACGTCGTATTGCCGTGTAGTGCATCGAAATCCATTAAAAGGTCGAGAAATGGCGCCACTTTGAAATTGAGGTTACACAAGTAAATTAATGCGTACTTGTTGGCTTTTTAAAAGCCAGTAACTCACTTTTCAACCTTTTCATCCCAAAAATGCACCTTTTTTCTCACACCTAGTGGAAAATGTACATCTTTCACTAAGCAAATCGTTGCGCCATACGTCAGGCAAAGTTGGTTTTTCGCGAAATTTTTTGAACTACTCCTCCCCACCCCACACCACCCTCATAAAATACCTAGAGATCAATTATTGGAAAGAAAGGCCAGAAAAGTCGTAAACTGTCATTTGCGCTTTCACGGAAACGGCAGAAACACGAGTTACTGGCTTTTAAAGCTAAAGGGCACACAAGATCTACGCTGTTTCCACAAAAGGAGCCCTAGAACCTAAAACCCCCTTTTGTGAAAACATGCTAGATCTTGTGTGCCTTTAGCTTTATAAGCCAGTAACTCGTGTTTTTGCCGTTTTCTTGAAACGGCAACTGACAGTTTACGACTTTTCTGGCCTTTCTATCCCATAATTTAATTGTGTGAGATCTATCCCATAATTTCTTTATTCGAGAGCTAGAGGTTAGGGTTAGGTTAGGAAAAGGCCATGTTCTGGTATTTTTACTGAAAATACAGCACAATTCCATCAATTAAACTTGATCTACAGGAAGAGAACGTCGTATTGCCGTGTAGTGCATCGAAATCCATTAAAAGGTCGAGAAATGGCGCCACTTTGAAATTGAGGTTACACAAGTAAATTAATGCGTACTTGTTGGCTTTTTAAAAGCCAGTAACTCACTTTTCAACCTTTTCATCCCAAAAATGCACCTTTTTTCTCACACCTAGTGGAAAATGTACATCTTTCACTAAGCAAATCGTTGCGCCATACGTCAGGCAAAGTTGGTTTTTCGCGAAATTTTTTGAACTACTCCTCCCCACCCCACACCACCCTCATAAAATACCTAGAGATCAATTATTGGAAAGAAAGGCCAGAAAAGTCGTAAACTGTCATTTGCGCTTTCACGGAAACGGCAGAAACACGAGTTACTGGCTTTTAAAGCTAAAGGGCACACAAGATCTACGCTGTTTCCACAAAAGGAGCCCTAGAACCTAAAACCCCCTTTTGTGAAAACATGCTAGATCTTGTGTGCCTTTAGCTTTATAAGCCAGTAACTCGTGTTTTTGCCGTTTTCTTGAAACGGCAACTGACAGTTTACGACTTTTCTGGCCTTTCTATCCCATAATTTAATTGTGTGAGATCTATCCCATAATTTCTTTATTCGAGAGCTAGAGGTTAGGGTTAGGTTAGGAAAAGGCCATGTTCTGGTATTTTTACTGAAAATACAGCACAATTCCATCAATTAAACTTGATCTACAGGAAGAGAACGTCGTATTGCCGTGTAGTGCATCGAAATCCATTAAAAGGTCGAGAAATGGCGCCACTTTGAAATTGAGGTTACACAAGTAAATTAATGCGTACTTGTTGGCTTTTTAAAAGCCAGTAACTCACTTTTCAACCTTTTCATCCCAAAAATGCACCTTTTTTCTCACACCTAGTGGAAAATGTACATCTTTCACTAAGCAAATCGTTGCGCCATACGTCAGGCAAAGTTGGTTTTTCGCGAAATTTTTTGAACTACTCCTCCCCACCCCACACCACCCTCATAAAATACCTAGAGATCAATTATTGGAAAGAAAGGCCAGAAAAGTCGTAAACTGTCATTTGCGCTTTCACGGAAACGGCAGAAACACGAGTTACTGGCTTTTAAAGCTAAAGGGCACACAAGATCTACGCTGTTTCCACAAAAGGAGCCCTAGAACCTAAAACCCCCTTTTGTGAAAACATGCTAGATCTTGTGTGCCTTTAGCTTTATAAGCCAGTAACTCGTGTTTTTGCCGTTTTCTTGAAACGGCAACTGACAGTTTACGACTTTTCTGGCCTTTCTATCCCATAATTTAATTGTGTGAGATCTATCCCATAATTTCTTTATTCGAGAGCTAGAGGTTAGGGTTAGGTTAGGAAAAGGCCATGTTCTGGTATTTTTACTGAAAATACAGCACAATTCCATCAATTAAACTTGATCTACAGGAAGAGAACGTCGTATTGCCGTGTAGTGCATCGAAATCCATTAAAAGGTCGAGAAATGGCGCCACTTTGAAATTGAGGTTACACAAGTAAATTAATGCGTACTTGTTGGCTTTTTAAAAGCCAGTAACTCACTTTTCAACCTTTTCATCCCAAAAATGCACCTTTTTTCTCACACCTAGTGGAAAATGTACATCTTTCACTAAGCAAATCGTTGCGCCATACGTCAGGCAAAGTTGGTTTTTCGCGAAATTTTTTGAACTACTCCTCCCCACCCCACACCACCCTCATAAAATACCTAGAGATCAATTATTGGAAAGAAAGGCCAGAAAAGTCGTAAACTGTCATTTGCGCTTTCACGGAAACGGCAGAAACACGAGTTACTGGCTTTTAAAGCTAAAGGGCACACAAGAATCTTGTGTGCCTTTAGCTTTATAAGCCAGTAACTCGTGTTTTTGCCGTTTTCTTGAAACGGCAACTGACAGTTTACGACTTTTCTGGCCTTTCTATCCCATAATTTAATTGTGTGAGATCTATCCCATAATTTCTTTATTCGAGAGCTAGAGGTTAGGGTTAGGTTAGGAAAAGGCCATGTTCTGGTATTTTTACTGAAAATACAGCACAATTCCATCAATTAAACTTGATCTACAGGAAGAGAACGTCGTATTGCCGTGTAGTGCATCGAAATCCATTAAAAGGTCGAGAAATGGCGCCACTTTGAAATTGAGGTTACACAAGTAAATTAATGCGTACTTGTTGGCTTTTTAAAAGCCAGTAACTCACTTTTCAACCTTTTCATCCCAAAAATGCACCTTTTTTCTCACACCTAGTGGAAAATGTACATCTTTCACTAAGCAAATCGTTGCGCCATACGTCAGGCAAAGTTGGTTTTTCGCGAAATTTTTTGAACTACTCCTCCCCACCCCACACCACCCTCATAAAATACCTAGAGATCAATTATTGGAAAGAAAGGCCAGAAAAGTCGTAAACTGTCATTTGCGCTTTCACGGAAACGGCAGAAACACGAGTTACTGGCTTTTAAAGCTAAAGGGCACACAAGAATCTTGTGTGCCTTTAGCTTTATAAGCCAGTAACTCGTGTTTTTGCCGTTTTCTTGAAACGGCAACTGACAGTTTACGACTTTTCTGGCCTTTCTATCCCATAATTTAATTGTGTGAGATCTATCCCATAATTTCTTTATTCGAGAGCTAGAGGTTAGGGTTAGGTTAGGAAAAGGCCATGTTCTGGTATTTTTACTGAAAATACAGCACAATTCCATCAATTAAACTTGATCTACAGGAAGAGAACGTCGTATTGCCGTGTAGTGCATCGAAATCCATTAAAAGGTCGAGAAATGGCGCCACTTTGAAATTGAGGTTACACAAGTAAATTAATGCGTACTTGTTGGCTTTTTAAAAGCCAGTAACTCACTTTTCAACCTTTTCATCCCAAAAATGCACCTTTTTTCTCACACCTAGTGGAAAATGTACATCTTTCACTAAGCAAATCGTTGCGCCATACGTCAGGCAAAGTTGGTTTTTCGCGAAATTTTTTGAACTACTCCTCCCCACCCCACACCACCCTCATAAAATACCTAGAGATCAATTATTGGAAAGAAAGGCCAGAAAAGTCGTAAACTGTCATTTGCGCTTTCACGGAAACGGCAGAAACACGAGTTACTGGCTTTTAAAGCTAAAGGGCACACAAGATCTACGCTGTTTCCACAAAAGGAGCCCTAGAACCTAAAACCCCCTTTTGTGAAAACATGCTAGATCTTGTGTGCCTTTAGCTTTATAAGCCAGTAACTCGTGTTTTTGCCGTTTTCTTGAAACGGCAACTGACAGTTTACGACTTTTCTGGCCTTTCTATCCCATAATTTAATTGTGTGAGATCTATCCCATAATTTCTTTATTCGAGAGCTAGAGGTTAGGGTTAGGTTAGGAAAAGGCCATGTTCTGGTATTTTTACTGAAAATACAGCACAATTCCATCAATTAAACTTGATCTACAGGAAGAGAACGTCGTATTGCCGTGTAGTGCATCGAAATCCATTAAAAGGTCGAGAAATGGCGCCACTTTGAAATTGAGGTTACACAAGTAAATTAATGCGTACTTGTTGGCTTTTTAAAAGCCAGTAACTCACTTTTCAACCTTTTCATCCCAAAAATGCACCTTTTTTCTCACACCTAGTGGAAAATGTACATCTTTCACTAAGCAAATCGTTGCGCCATACGTCAGGCAAAGTTGGTTTTTCGCGAAATTTTTTGAACTACTCCTCCCCACCCCACACCACCCTCATAAAATACCTAGAGATCAATTATTGGAAAGAAAGGCCAGAAAAGTCGTAAACTGTCATTTGCGCTTTCACGGAAACGGCAGAAACACGAGTTACTGGCTTTTAAAGCTAAAGGGCACACAAGAATCTTGTGTGCCTTTAGCTTTATAAGCCAGTAACTCGTGTTTTTGCCGTTTTCTTGAAACGGCAACTGACAGTTTACGACTTTTCTGGCCTTTCTATCCCATAATTTAATTGTGTGAGATCTATCCCATAATTTCTTTATTCGAGAGCTAGAGGTTAGGGTTAGGTTAGGAAAAGGCCATGTTCTGGTATTTTTACTGAAAATACAGCACAATTCCATCAATTAAACTTGATCTACAGGAAGAGAACGTCGTATTGCCGTGTAGTGCATCGAAATCCATTAAAAGGTCGAGAAATGGCGCCACTTTGAAATTGAGGTTACACAAGTAAATTAATGCGTACTTGTTGGCTTTTTAAAAGCCAGTAACTCACTTTTCAACCTTTTCATCCCAAAAATGCACCTTTTTTCTCACACCTAGTGGAAAATGTACATCTTTCACTAAGCAAATCGTTGCGCCATACGTCAGGCAAAGTTGGTTTTTCGCGAAATTTTTTGAACTACTCCTCCCCACCCCACACCACCCTCATAAAATACCTAGAGATCAATTATTGGAAAGAAAGGCCAGAAAAGTCGTAAACTGTCATTTGCGCTTTCACGGAAACGGCAGAAACACGAGTTACTGGCTTTTAAAGCTAAAGGGCACACAAGATCTACGCTGTTTCCACAAAAGGAGCCCTAGAACCTAAAACCCCCTTTTGTGAAAACATGCTAGATCTTGTGTGCCTTTAGCTTTATAAGCCAGTAACTCGTGTTTTTGCCGTTTTCTTGAAACGGCAACTGACAGTTTACGACTTTTCTGGCCTTTCTATCCCATAATTTAATTGTGTGAGATCTATCCCATAATTTCTTTATTCGAGAGCTAGAGGTTAGGGTTAGGTTAGGAAAAGGCCATGTTCTGGTATTTTTACTGAAAATACAGCACAATTCCATCAATTAAACTTGATCTACAGGAAGAGAACGTCGTATTGCCGTGTAGTGCATCGAAATCCATTAAAAGGTCGAGAAATGGCGCCACTTTGAAATTGAGGTTACACAAGTAAATTAATGCGTACTTGTTGGCTTTTTAAAAGCCAGTAACTCACTTTTCAACCTTTTCATCCCAAAAATGCACCTTTTTTCTCACACCTAGTGGAAAATGTACATCTTTCACTAAGCAAATCGTTGCGCCATACGTCAGGCAAAGTTGGTTTTTCGCGAAATTTTTTGAACTACTCCTCCCCACCCCACACCACCCTCATAAAATACCTAGAGATCAATTATTGGAAAGAAAGGCCAGAAAAGTCGTAAACTGTCATTTGCGCTTTCACGGAAACGGCAGAAACACGAGTTACTGGCTTTTAAAGCTAAAGGGCACACAAGAATCTTGTGTGCCTTTAGCTTTATAAGCCAGTAACTCGTGTTTTTGCCGTTTTCTTGAAACGGCAACTGACAGTTTACGACTTTTCTGGCCTTTCTATCCCATAATTTAATTGTGTGAGATCTATCCCATAATTTCTTTATTCGAGAGCTAGAGGTTAGGGTTAGGTTAGGAAAAGGCCATGTTCTGGTATTTTTACTGAAAATACAGCACAATTCCATCAATTAAACTTGATCTACAGGAAGAGAACGTCGTATTGCCGTGTAGTGCATCGAAATCCATTAAAAGGTCGAGAAATGGCGCCACTTTGAAATTGAGGTTACACAAGTAAATTAATGCGTACTTGTTGGCTTTTTAAAAGCCAGTAACTCACTTTTCAACCTTTTCATCCCAAAAATGCACCTTTTTTCTCACACCTAGTGGAAAATGTACATCTTTCACTAAGCAAATCGTTGCGCCATACGTCAGGCAAAGTTGGTTTTTCGCGAAATTTTTTGAACTACTCCTCCCCACCCCACACCACCCTCATAAAATACCTAGAGATCAATTATTGGAAAGAAAGGCCAGAAAAGTCGTAAACTGTCATTTGCGCTTTCACGGAAACGGCAGAAACACGAGTTACTGGCTTTTAAAGCTAAAGGGCACACAAGAATCTTGTGTGCCTTTAGCTTTATAAGCCAGTAACTCGTGTTTTTGCCGTTTTCTTGAAACGGCAACTGACAGTTTACGACTTTTCTGGCCTTTCTATCCCATAATTTAATTGTGTGAGATCTATCCCATAATTTCTTTATTCGAGAGCTAGAGGTTAGGGTTAGGTTAGGAAAAGGCCATGTTCTGGTATTTTTACTGAAAATACAGCACAATTCCATCAATTAAACTTGATCTACAGGAAGAGAACGTCGTATTGCCGTGTAGTGCATCGAAATCCATTAAAAGGTCGAGAAATGGCGCCACTTTGAAATTGAGGTTACACAAGTAAATTAATGCGTACTTGTTGGCTTTTTAAAAGCCAGTAACTCACTTTTCAACCTTTTCATCCCAAAAATGCACCTTTTTTCTCACACCTAGTGGAAAATGTACATCTTTCACTAAGCAAATCGTTGCGCCATACGTCAGGCAAAGTTGGTTTTTCGCGAAATTTTTTGAACTACTCCTCCCCACCCCACACCACCCTCATAAAATACCTAGAGATCAATTATTGGAAAGAAAGGCCAGAAAAGTCGTAAACTGTCATTTGCGCTTTCACGGAAACGGCAGAAACACGAGTTACTGGCTTTTAAAACTAAAGGGCACACAAGATCTACGCTGTTTCCACAAAAGGAGCCCTAGAACCTAAAACCCCCTTTTGTGAAAACATGCTAGATCTTGTGTGCCTTTAGCTTTATAAGCCAGTAACTCGTGTTTTTGCCGTTTTCTTGAAACGGCAACTGACAGTTTACGACTTTTCTGGCCTTTCTATCCCATAATTTAATTGTGTGAGATCTATCCCATAATTTCTTTATTCGAGAGCTAGAGGTTAGGGTTAGGTTAGGAAAAGGCCATGTTCTGGTATTTTTACTGAAAATACAGCACAATTCCATCAATTAAACTTGATCTACAGGAAGAGAACGTCGTATTGCCGTGTAGTGCATCGAAATCCATTAAAAGGTCGAGAAATGGCGCCACTTTGAAATTGAGGTTACACAAGTAAATTAATGCGTACTTGTTGGCTTTTTAAAAGCCAGTAACTCACTTTTCAACCTTTTCATCCCAAAAATGCACCTTTTTTCTCACACCTAGTGGAAAATGTACATCTTTCACTAAGCAAATCGTTGCGCCATACGTCAGGCAAAGTTGGTTTTTCGCGAAATTTTTTGAACTACTCCTCCCCACCCCACACCACCCTCATAAAATACCTAGAGATCAATTATTGGAAAGAAAGGCCAGAAAAGTCGTAAACTGTCATTTGCGCTTTCACGGAAACGGCAGAAACACGAGTTACTGGCTTTTAAAGCTAAAGGGCACACAAGAATCTTGTGTGCCTTTAGCTTTATAAGCCAGTAACTCGTGTTTTTGCCGTTTTCTTGAAACGGCAACTGACAGTTTACGACTTTTCTGGCCTTTCTATCCCATAATTTAATTGTGTGAGATCTATCCCATAATTTCTTTATTCGAGAGCTAGAGGTTAGGGTTAGGTTAGGAAAAGGCCATGTTCTGGTATTTTTACTGAAAATACAGCACAATTCCATCAATTAAACTTGATCTACAGGAAGAGAACGTCGTATTGCCGTGTAGTGCATCGAAATCCATTAAAAGGTCGAGAAATGGCGCCACTTTGAAATTGAGGTTACACAAGTAAATTAATGCGTACTTGTTGGCTTTTTAAAAGCCAGTAACTCACTTTTCAACCTTTTCATCCCAAAAATGCACCTTTTTTCTCACACCTAGTGGAAAATGTACATCTTTCACTAAGCAAATCGTTGCGCCATACGTCAGGCAAAGTTGGTTTTTCGCGAAATTTTTTGAACTACTCCTCCCCACCCCACACCACCCTCATAAAATACCTAGAGATCAATTATTGGAAAGAAAGGCCAGAAAAGTCGTAAACTGTCATTTGCGCTTTCACGGAAACGGCAGAAACACGAGTTACTGGCTTTTAAAGCTAAAGGGCACACAAGATCTACGCTGTTTCCACAAAAGGAGCCCTAGAACCTAAAACCCCCTTTTGTGAAAACATGCTAGATCTTGTGTGCCTTTAGCTTTATAAGCCAGTAACTCGTGTTTTTGCCGTTTTCTTGAAACGGCAACTGACAGTTTACGACTTTTCTGGCCTTTCTATCCCATAATTTAATTGTGTGAGATCTATCCCATAATTTCTTTATTCGAGAGCTAGAGGTTAGGGTTAGGTTAGGAAAAGGCCATGTTCTGGTATTTTTACTGAAAATACAGCACAATTCCATCAATTAAACTTGATCTACAGGAAGAGAACGTCGTATTGCCGTGTAGTGCATCGAAATCCATTAAAAGGTCGAGAAATGGCGCCACTTTGAAATTGAGGTTACACAAGTAAATTAATGCGTACTTGTTGGCTTTTTAAAAGCCAGTAACTCACTTTTCAACCTTTTCATCCCAAAAATGCACCTTTTTTCTCACACCTAGTGGAAAATGTACATCTTTCACTAAGCAAATCGTTGCGCCATACGTCAGGATACGTCAGGCAAAGTGGTTTTTCGCGAAATTTTTTGAACTACTCTCCCCCCACCCCACACCACCCTCATAAAATACCTAGAGATCAATTATTGGAAAGAAAGGCCAGAAAAGTCGTAAACTGTCATTTGCGCTTTCACGGAAACGGCAGAAACACGAGTTACTGGCTTTTAAAGCTAAAGGGCACACAAGATCTACGCTGTTTCCACAAAGGAGCCCTAGAACCTAAAACCCCCTTTTGTGAAAACATGCTAGATCTTGTGTGCCTTTAGCTTTATAAGCCAGTAACTCGTGTTTTTGCCGTTTTCTTGAAACGGCAACTGACAGTTTACGACTTTTCTGGCCTTTCTATCCCATAATTAATTGTGTGAGATCTATCCCATAATTTCTTTATTCGAGAGCTAGAGGTTAGGTTAGGTTAGGAAAAGGCCATGTTCTGGTATTTTTACTGAAAATACAGCACAATTCCATCAATTAACTTGATCTACAGGAAGAGAACGTCGTATTGCCGTGTAGTGCATCGAAATCCATTAAAAGGTCGAGAAATGGCGCCACTTTGAAATTGAGGTTACACAAGTAAATTAATGCGTACTTGTTGGCTTTTAAAAGCCAGTAACTCACTTTTCAACCTTTTCATCCCAAAAATGCACCTTTTTTCTCACACCTAGTGGAAAATGTACATCTTTCACTAAGCAAATCGTTGCGCCATACGTCAGGCAAAGTTGGTTTTCGCGAAATTTTTTGAACTACTCCTCCCACCCCACACCACCCTCATAAAATACCTAGAGATCAATTATTGAAAGAAAGGCCAGAAAGTCGTAAACTGTCATTTGCGCTTTCACGGAAACGGCAGAAACACGAGTTACTGGCTTTTAAAGCTAAAGGGCACACAAGAATCTTGTGTGCCTTTAGCTTTATAAGCCAGTAACTCGTGTTTTTGCCGTTTTCTTGAAACGGCAACTGACAGTTTACGGACTTTTCTGGCCTTTCTATCCCATAATTTAATTGTGTGAGATCTATCCCATAATTTCTTTATTCGAGAGCTAGAGGTTAGGGTTAGGTTAGGAAAAGGCCATGTTCTGGTATTTTTACTGAAAATACAGCACAATTCCATCAATTAAACTTGATCTACAGGAAGAGAACGTCGTATTGCCGTGTAGTGCATCGAAATCCATTAAAAGGTCGAGAAATGGCGCCACTTTGAATTGAGGTTACACAAGTAAATTAATGCGTACTTGTTGGCTTTTTAAAAGCCAGTAACTCACTTTTCAACCTTTTCATCCCAAAAATGCACCTTTTTTCTCACACCTAGTGGAAAATGTACATCTTTCACTAAGCAAATCGTTGCGCCATACGTCAGCAAAGTTGGTTTTTCGCGAAATTTTTTGAACTACTCCTCCCCCCCCCACACCACCCTCATAAAATACCTAGAGATCAATTATTGGAAAGAAAGGCCAGAAAAGTCGTAAACTGTCATTTGCGCTTTCACGGAAACGGCAGAAACACGAGTTACTGGCTTTTAAGCTAAAGGGCACACAAGATCTACGCTGTTTCCACAAAAGGAGCCCTAGAACCTAAAACCCCCTTTTGTGAAAACATGCTAGATCTTGTGTGCCTTTAGCTTTATAAGCCAGTAACTCGTGTTTTTGCCGTTTTCTTGAAACGGCAACTGACAGTTTACGACTTTTCTGGCCTTTCTATCCCATAATTTAATTGTGTGAGATCTATCCCATAATTTCTTTATTCGAGAGCTAGAGGTTAGGGTTAGGTTAGGAAAAGGCCATGTTCTGGTATTTTTACTGAAAATACAGCACAATTCCATCAATTAAACTTGATCTACAGGAAGAGAACGTCGTATTGCCGTGTAGTGCATCGAAATCCATTAAAAGGTCGAGAATGGCGCCACTTTGAAATTGAGGTTACACAAGTAAATTAATGCGTACTTGTTGGCTTTTTAAAAGCCAGTAACTCACTTTTCAACCTTTTCATCCCAAAAATGCACCTTTTTTCTCACACCTAGTGGAAAATGTACATCTTTCACTAAGCAAATCGTTGCGCCATACGTCAGGCAAAGTGGTTTTCGCGAAATTTTTTGAACTACTCCTCCCCACCCCACACCACCCTCATAAAATACCTAGAGATCAATTATTGGAAAGAAAGGCCAGAAAAGTCGTAAACTGTCATTTGCGCTTTCACGGAAACGGCAGAAACACGAGTTACTGGCTTTTAAAGCTAAAGGGCACACAAGAATCTTGTGTGCCTTTAGCTTTATAAGCCAGTAACTCGTGTTTTTGCCGTTTTCTTGAAACGGCAACTGACAGTTTACGACTTTTCTGGCCTTTCTATCCCATAATTTAATTGTGTGAGATCTATCCCATAATTTCTTTATTCGAGAGCTAGAGGTTAGGGTTAGGTTAGGAAAAGGCCATGGTTCTGGTATTTTACTGAAAATACAGCACAATTCCATCAATTAAACTTGATCTACAGGAAGAGAACGTCGTATTGCCGTGTAGTGCATCGAAATCCCATTAAAAGGTCGAGAATGGCGCCACTTTGAAATTGAGGTTACACAAGTAAATTAATGCGTACTTGTTGGCTTTTAAAAGCCAGTAACTCACTTTTCAAACCTTTTCATCCCAAAAATGCACCTTTTTCTCACACCTAGTGGAAAATGTACATCTTTCACTAAGCAAATCGTTGGCGCCATACGTCAGGCAAAGTTGGTTTTTCGCGAAATTTTTGAACTACTCCTCCCACCCCACACCACCCTCATAAAATACCTAGAGATCAATTATTGGAAAGAAAGGCCAGAAAAGTCGTAAACTGTCATTTGCGCTTTCACGGAAACGGCAGAAAACACGAGTTACTGGCTTTTAAAGCTAAAGGCACACAAGATCTACGCTGTTTCCACAAAAGGAGCCCTAGAACCTAAAACCCCCTTTTGTGAAAACATGCTAGATCTTGTGTGCCTTTAGCTTTATAAGCCAGTAACTCGTGTTTTTGCCGTTTTCTTGAAACGGCAACTGACAGTTTACGACTTTTCTGGCCTTTCTATCCCATAATTTAATTGTGTGAGATCTATCCCCATAATTTCTTTATTCGAGAGCTAGAGGTTAGGGTTAGGTTAGGAAAAGGCCATGTTCTGGTATTTTTACTGAAAATACAGCACAATTCCATCAATTAAACTTGATCTACAGGAAGAGAACGTCGTATTGCCGTGTAGTGCATCGAAATCCATTAAAAGGTCGAGAAATGGCGCCACTTTGAAATTGAGGTTACACAAGTAAATTAATGCGTACTTGTTGGCTTTTTAAAAGCAGTAACTCACTTTTCAACCTTTTTCATCCCAAAAATGCACCTTTTTTCTCACACCTAGTGGAAAATGTACATCTTTCACTAGCAAATCGTTGCGCCATACGTCAGGCAAAGTTGGTTTTTCGCGAAATTTTTTGAACTACTCCTCCCACCCCACACCACCCTCATAAAATACCTAGAGATCAATTATTGGAAAGAAAGGCCAGAAAAGTCGTAAACTGTCATTTGCGCTTTCACGGAAACGGCAGAAACACGAGTTACTGGCTTTTAAAGCTAAAGGGCACACAAGAATCTTGTGTGCCTTTAGCTTTATAAGCCAGTAACTCGTGTTTTTGCCGTTTTCTTGAAACGGCAACTGACAGTTTACGACTTTTCTGGCCTTTCTATCCATAATTTAATTGTGTGAGATCTATCCCATAATTTCTTTATTCGAGAGCTAGAGGTTAGGGTTAGGTTAGGAAAGGCCATGTTCTGGTATTTTTACTGAAAATACAGCACAATTCCATCAATTAAACTTGATCTACAGGAAGAGAACGTCGTATTGCCGTGTAGTGCATCGAAATCCATTAAAGGTCGAGAAATGGCGCACTTTGAAATTGAGGTTACACAAGTAAATTAATGCGTACTTGTTGGCTTTTTAAAAGCCAGTAACTCACTTTTCAACCTTTTCATCCCAAAAATGCACCTTTTTTCTCACACCTAGTGAAAATGTACATCTTTCACTAAGCAAATCGTTGCGCCATACGTCAGGCAAAGTTGGTTTTTCCGCGAAATTTTTTGAACTACTCCTCCCCACCCCACACCACCCTCATAAAATACCTAGAGATCAATTATTGGAAAGAAAGGCCAGAAAAGTCGTAAACTGTCATTTGCGCTTTCACGGAAACGGCAGAAACACGAGTTACTGGCTTTTAAAAGCTAAAGGGCACACAAGAATCTTGTGTGCCTTTAGCTTTATAAGCCAGTAACTCGTGTTTTTGCCGTTTTCTTGAAACGGCAACTGACAGTTTACGACTTTTCTGGCCCTTTCTATCCCATAATTTAATTGTGTGAGATCTATCCCATAATTTCTTTATTCGAGAGCTAGAGGTTAGGGTTAGGTTAGGAAAAGGCCATGTTCTGGTATTTTTACTGAAAATACAGCACAATTCCATCAATTAAACTTGATCTACAGGAAGAGAACGTCGTATTGCCGTGTAGTGCATCGAAATCCATTAAAAGGTCGAGAAATGGCGCCACTCTGAAATTGAGGTTACACAAGTAAATTAATGCGTACTTGTTGGCTTTTTAAAAGCCAGTAACTCACTTTTCAACCTTTTTCATCCCAAAAATGCACCTTTTTTCTCACACCTAGTGGAAAATGTACATCTTTCACTAAGCAAATCGTTGCGCCATACGTCAAGGCAAAGTTGGTTTTTCGCGAAATTTTTTGAACTACTCCTCCCCACCCCACACCACCCTCATAAAATACCTAGAGATCAATTATTGGAAAGAAAGGCCAGAAAAGTCGTAAACTGTCATTTGCGCTTTCACGGAAACGGCAGAAACACGAGTTACTGGCTTTTAAAGCTAAAGGGCACACAAGAATCTTGTGTGCCTTTAGCTTTATAAGCCAGTAACTCGTGTTTTTTGCCGTTTTCTTGAAACGGCAACTGACAGTTTACGACTTTTCTGGCCTTTCTATCCCATAATTTAATTGTGTGAGATCTATCCCATAATTTTCTTTATTCGAGAGCTAGAGGTTAGGGTTAGGTTAGGAAAAGGCCATGTTCTGGTATTTTTACTGAAAATACAGCACAATTCCATCAATTAAACTTGATCTACAGGAAGAGAACGTCGTATTGCCGTGTAGTGCATCGAAATCCATTAAAAGGTCGAGAAATGGCGCCACTTTGAATTGAGGTTACACAAGTAAATTAATGCGTACTTGTTGGCTTTTTAAAGCCAGTAACTCACTTTTCAACCTTTTCATCCCAAAAATGCACCTTTTTTCTCACACCTAGTGGAAAATGTACATCTTTCACTAAGCAAATCGTTGCGCCATACGTCAGGCAAAGTTGGTTTTTCGCGAAATTTTTTGAACTACTCCTCCCCACCCCACACCACCCTCATAAAATACCTAGAGATCAATTATTGGAAAGAAAGGCCAGAAAAGTCGTAAACTGTCATTTGCGCTTTCACGGAAACGGCAGAAACACGAGTTACTGGCTTTTAAAGCTAAAGGGCACACAAGATCTACGCTGTTTCCACAAAAGGAGCCCTAGAACCTAAAACCCCCTTTTGTGAAAACATGCTAGATCTTGTGTGCCTTAGCTTTATAAGCCAGTAACTCGTGGTTTTTGCCGTTTTCTTGAAACGGCAACTGACAGTTTACGACTTTTCTGGCCTTTCTATCCCATAATTTAATTGTGTGAGATCTATCCCATAATTTCTTTATTCGAGAGCTAGAGGTTAGGGTTAGGTTAGGAAAAGGCCATGTTCTGGTATTTTTACTGAAAATACAGCACAATTCCATCAATTAAACTTGATCTACAGGAAGAGAACGTCGTATTGCCGTGTAGTGCATCGAAATCCATTAAAAGGTCGAGAAATGGCGCCACTTTGAAATTGAGGTTACACAAGTAAATTAATGCGTACTTGTTGGCTTTTTAAAAGCCAGTAACTCACTTTTCAACCTTTTCATCCCAAAAATGCACCTTTTTTCTCACACCTAGTGGAAAATGTACATCTTTCACTAAGCAAATCGTTGCGCCATACGTCAGGCAAAGTTGGTTTTTCGCGAAATTTTTTGAACTACTCCTCCCCACCCACACCACCCTCATAAAATACCTAGAGATCAATTATTGGAAAGAAAGGCCAGAAAAGTCGTAAACTGTCAGTTGCGCTTTCACGGAAACGGCAGAAACACGAGTTACTGGCTTTTAAAGCTAAAGGGCACACAAGAATCTTGTGTGCCTTTAGCTTTATAAGCCAGTAACTCGTGTTTTTGCCGTTTTCTTGAAACGGCAACTGACAGTTTACGACTTTTCTGGCCTTTCTATCCCATAATTTAATTGTGTGAGATCTATCCCATAATTTCTTTATTCGAGAGCTAGAGGTTAGGGTTAGGTTAGGAAAAGGCCATGTTCTGGTATTTTTACTGAAAATACAGCACAATTCCATCAATTAAACTTGATCTACAGGAAGAGAACGTCGTATTGCCGTGTAGTGCATCGAAATCCATTAAAAGGTCGAGAAATGGCGCCACTTTGAAATTGAGGTTACACAAGTAAATTAATGCGTACTTGTTGGCTTTTTAAAAGCCAGTAACTCACTTTTCAACCTTTTCATCCCAAAAATGCACCTTTTTTCTCAACACCTAGTGGAAAATGTACATCTTTCACTAAGCAAATCGTTGCGCCATACGTCAGGCAAAGTTGGTTTTTCGCGAAATTTTTTGAACTACTCCTCCCCACCCCACACCACCCTCATAAAATACCTAGAGATCAATTATTGGAAAGAAAGGCAGAAAAGTCGTAAACTGTCATTTGCGCTTTCACGGAAACGGCAGAAACACGAGTTACTGGCTTTTAAAGCTAAAGGGCACACAAGAATCTTGTGTGCCTTTAGCTTTATAAGCCAGTAACTCGTGTTTTTGCCGTTTTCTTGAAACGGCAACTGACAGTTTACGACTTTTCTGGCCTTTCTATCCCATAATTTAATTGTGTGAGATCTATCCCATAATTTCTTTATTCGAGAGCTAGAGGTTAGGGTTAGGTTAGGAAAAGGCCATGTTCTGGTATTTTTACTGAAAATACAGCACAATTCCATCAATTAAACTTGATCTACAGGAAGAGAACGTCGTATTGCCGTGTAGTGCATCGAAATCCATTAAAAGGTCGAGAAATGGCGCCACTTTGAAATTGAGGTTACACAAGTAAATTAATGCGTACTTGTTGGCTTTTTAAAAGCCAGTAACTCACTTTTCAACCTTTTCATCCCAAAAATGCACCTTTTTTCTCACACCTAGTGGAAAATGTACATCTTTCACTAAGCAAATCGTTGCGCCATACGTCAGGCAAAGTTGGTTTTTCGCGAAATTTTTTGAACTACTCCTCCCCACCCCACACCACCCTCATAAAATACCTAGAGATCAATTATGGAAAGAAAGGCCAGAAAAGTCGTAAACTGTCATTTGCGCTTTCACGGAAACGGCAGAAACACGAGTTACTGGCTTTTAAAGCTAAAGGGCACACAAGAATCTTGTGTGCCTTTAGCTTTATAAGCCAGTAACTCGTGTTTTTGCCGTTTTCTTGAAACGGCAACTGACAGTTTACGACTTTTCTGGCCTTTCTATCCCATAATTTAATTGTGTGAGATCTATCCCATAATTTCTTTATTCGAGAGCTAGAGGTTAGGGTTAGGTTAGGAAAAGGCCATGTTCTGGTATTTTTACTGAAAATACAGCACAATTCCATCAATTAAACTTGATCTACAGGAAGAGAACGTCGTATTGCCGTGTAGTGCATCGAAATCCATTAAAGGTCGAGAAATGGCGCCACTTTGAAATTGAGGTTACACAAGTAAATTAATGCGTACTTGTTGGCTTTTTAAAAGCCAGTAACTCACTTTTCAACCTTTTCATCCCAAAAATGCACCTTTTCTTCTCACACCTAGTGGAAAATGTACATCTTTCACTAAGCAAATCGTTGCGCCATACGTCAGGCAAAGTTGGTTTTTCGCGAAATTTTTTGAACTACTCCTCCCCACCCCACACCACCCTCATAAAATACCTAGAGATCAATTATTGGAAAGGAAAGGCCAGAAAAGTCGTAAACTGTCATTTGCGCTTTCACGGAAACGGCAGAAACACGAGTTACTGGCTTTTAAAGCTAAAGGGCAACACAAGATCTACGCTGTTTCCACAAAAGGAGCCCTAGAACCTAAAACCCCTTTTGTGAAAACATGCTAGATCTTGTGTGCCTTTAGCTTTATAAGCCAGTAACTCGTGTTTTTGCCGTTTTCTTGAAACGGCAACTGACAGTTTACGACTTTTCTGGCCTTTCTATCCCATAATTTAATTGTGTGAGATCTATCCCATAATTTCTTTATTCGAGAGCTAGAGGTTAGGGTTAGGTTAGGAAAAGGCCATGTTCTGGTATTTTTACTGAAAATACAGCACAATTCCATCAATTAAACTTGATCTACAGGAAGAGAACGTCGTATTGCCGTGTAGTGCATCGAAATCCATTAAAAGGTCGAGAAATGGCGCCACTTTGAAATTGAGGTTACACAAGTAAATTAATGCGTACTTGTTGGCTTTTTAAAAGCCAGTAACTCACTTTTCAACCTTTTCATCCCAAAAATGCACCTTTTTTCTCACACCTAGTGGAAAATGTACATCTTTCACTAAGCAAATCGTTGCGCCATACGTCAGGCAAAGTTGGTTTTTCGCGAAATTTTTTGAACTACTCCTCCCCACCCCACACCACCCTCATAAAATACCTAGAGATCAATATTGGAAAGAAAGGCCAGAAAAGTCGTAAACTGTCATTTGCGCTTTCACGGAAACGGCAGAAACACGAGTTACTGGCTTTTAAAGCTAAAGGGCACACAAGAATCTTGTGTGCCTTTAGCTTTATAAGCCAGTACTCGTGTTTTTTGCCGTTTTCTTGAAACGGCAACTGACAGTTTACGACTTTTCTGGCCTTTCTATCCCATAATTTAATTGTGTGAGATCTATCCCATAATTTCTTTATTCGAGAGCTAGAGGTTAGGGTTAGGTAGGAAAAGGCCATGTTCTGGTATTTTTACTGAAAATACAGCACAATTCCATCAATTAAACTTGATCTACAGGAAGAGAACGTCGTATTGCCGTGTAGTGCATCGAAATCCATTAAAAGGTCGAGAAATGGCGCCACTTTGAAATTGAGGTTACACAAGTAAATTAATGCGTACTTGTTGGCTTTTTAAAAGCCAGTAACTCACTTTTCAACCTTTTCATCCCAAAAATGCACCTTTTTTCTCACACCTAGTGGAAAATGTACATCTTTCACTAAGCAAATCGTTGCGCCATACGTCAGGCAAAGTTGGTTTTTCGCGAAATTTTTTGAACTACTCCTCCCCACCCCACACCACCCTCATAAAATACCTAGAGATCAAATATTGGAAAGAAAGGCCAGAAAAGTCGTAACTGTCATTTGCGCTTTCACGGAAACGGCAGAAACACGAGTTACTGGCTTTTAAAGCTAAAGGGCACACAAGATCTACGCTGTTTCCACAAAAGGAGCCTAGAACCTAAAAACCCCTTTTGTGAAAACATGCTAGATCTTGGGTGCCTTTAGCTTTATAAGCCAGTAACTCGTGTTTTTGCCGTTTTCTTGAAACGGCAACTGACAGTTTACGACTTTTCTGGCCTTTCTATCCCATAATTTAATTGTGTGAGATCTATCCCATAATTTCTTTATTCGAGAGCTAGAGGTTAGGGTTAGGTTAGGAAAAGGCCATGTTCTGGTATTTTTACTGAAAATACAGCCACAATTCCATCAATTAAACTTGATCTACAGGAAGAGAACGTCGTATTGCCGTGTAGTGCATCGAAATCCCATTAAAAGGTCGAGAAATGGCGCCACTTTGAAATTGAGGTTACACAAGTAAATTAATGCGTACTTGTTGGCTTTTTAAAAGCCAGTAACTCACTTTTCAACCTTTTCATCCCAAAAATGCACCTTTTTTCTCACACCTAGTGGAAAATGTACATCTTTCACTAAGCAAATCGTTGCGCCATACGTCAGGCAAAGTTGGTTTTTCGCGAAATTTTTTGAACTACTCCTCCCCACCCCACACCACCCTCATAAAATACCTAGAGATCAATTATTGGAAAGAAAGGCCAGAAAAGTCGTAAACTGTCATTTGCGCTTTCACGGAAACGGCAGAAACACGAGTTACTGCTTTTAAAGCTAAAGGGCACACAAGAATCTTGTGTGCCTTTAGCTTTATAAGCCAGTAACTCGTGTTTTGCCGTTTTCTTGAAACGGCAACTGACAGTTTACGACTTTTCTGGCCTTTCTATCCCATAATTTAATTGTGTGAGATCTATCCCATAATTTCTTTATTCGAGAGCTAGAGGTTAGGGTTAGGTTAGGAAAAGGCCATGTTCTGGTATTTTTACTGAAAATACAGCACAATTCATCAATTAAACTTGATCTACAGGAAGAGAACGTCGTATTGCCGTGTAGTGCATCGAAATCCATTAAAAGGTCGAGAAATGGCGCCACTTTGAAATTGAGGTTACACAAGTAAATTAATGCGTACTTGTTGGCTTTTTAAAAGCCAGTAACTCACTTTTCAACCTTTTCATCCCAAAAATGCACCTTTTTTCTCACACCTAGTGGAAAATGTACATCTTTCACTAAGCAAATCGTTGCGCCATACGTCAGGCAAAGTTGGTTTTCGCGAAATTTTTTTGAACTACTCCTCCCCACCCCACACCACCTCATAAAATACCTAGAGATCAATTATTGGAAAGAAAGGCCAGAAAAGTCGTAAACTGTCATTTGCGCTTTCACGGAAACGGCAGAAACACGAGTTACTGGCTTTTAAAGCTAAAGGGCACACAAGAATCTTGTGTGCCTTTAGCTTTATAAGCCAGTAACTCGTGTTTTTGCCGTTTTCTTGAAACGGCAACTGACAGTTTACGACTTTTCTGGCCTTTCTATCCCATAATTTAATTGTGTGAGATCTATCCCATAATTTCTTTATTCGAGAGCTAGAGGTTAGGGTTAGGTTAGGAAAAGGCCATGTTCTGGTATTTTTACTGAAAATACAGCACAATTCCATCAATTAAACTTGATCTACAGGAAGAGAACGTCGTATTGCGTGTAGTGCATCGAAATCCATTAAAGGTCGAGAAATGGCGCCACTTTGAAATTGAGGTTACACAAGTAAATTAATGCGTACTTGTTGGCTTTTTAAAAGCCAGTAACTCACTTTTCAACCTTTTCATCCCAAAAATGCACCTTTTTTCTCACACCTAGTGGAAAATGTACATCTTTCACTAAGCAAATCGTTGCGCCATACGTCAGGCAAAGTTGGTTTTCGCGAAATTTTTTGAACTACTCCTCCCCACCCCACACCACCCTCATAAAATACCTAGAGATCAATTATTGGAAAGAAAGGCCAGAAAAGTCGTAAACTGTCATTTGCGCTTTCACGGAAACGGCAGAAACACGAGTTACTGGCTTTTAAAGCTAAAGGGCACACAAGATCTACGCTGTTTCCACAAAAGGAGCCCTAGAACCTAAAACCCCCTTTTGTGAAAACATGCTAGATCTTGTGTGCCTTTAGCTTTATAAGCCAGTAACTCGTGTTTTTGCCGTTTTCTTGAAACGGCAACTGACAGTTTACGACTTTTCTGGCCTTTCTATCCCATAATTTAATTGTGTGAGATCTATCCCATAATTTCTTTATTCGAGAGCTAGAGGTTAGGGTTAGGTTAGGAAAAGGCCATGTTCTGGTATTTTTACTGAAAATACAGCACAATTCCATCAATTAAACTTGATCTACAGGAAGAGAACGTCGTATTGCCGTGTAGTGCATCGAAATCCATTAAAAGGTCGAGAAATGGCGCCACTTTGAAATTGAGGTTACACAAGTAAATTAATGCGTACTTGTTGGCTTTTAAAAGCCAGTAACTCACTTTTCAACCTTTTCATCCCAAAAATGCACCTTTTTTCTCACACCTAGTGGAAAATGTACATCTTTCACTAAGCAAATCGTTGCGCCATACGTCAGGCAAAGTTGGTTTTTCGCGAAATTTTTTGAACTACTCCTCCCCACCCCACACCACCCTCATAAAATACCTAGAGATCAATTATTGGAAAGAAAGGCCAGAAAAGTCGTAAACTGTCATTTGCGCTTTCACGGAAACGGCAGAAACACGAGTTACTGGCTTTTAAAGCTAAAGGGCACACAAGAATCTTGTGTGCCTTTAGCTTTATAAGCCAGTAACTCGTGTTTTTGCCGTTTTCTTGAAACGGCAACTGACAGTTTACGACTTTTCTGGCCTTTCTATCCCATAATTTAATTGTGTGAGATCTATCCCATAATTTCTTTATTCGAGAGCTAGAGGTTAGGGTTAGGTTAGGAAAAGGCATGTTCTGGTATTTTTACTGAAAATACAGCACAATTCCATCAATTAAACTTGATCTACAGGAAGAGAACGTCGTATTGCCGTGTAGTGCATCGAAATCCATTAACAAGGTCGAGAAATGGCGCCACTTTGAAATTGAGTTACACAAGTAAATTAATGCGTACTTGTTGGCTTTTTAAAAGCCAGTAACTCACTTTTCAACCTTTTCATCCCAAAAATGCACCTTTTTTCTCACACCTAGTGGAAAATGTACATCTTTCACTAAGCAAATCGTTGCGCCATACGTCAGGCAAAGTTGGTTTTTCGCGAAATTTTTTGAACTACTCCTCCCACCCCACACCACCCTCATAAAATACCTAGAGATCAATTATTGGAAAGAAAGGCCAGAAAAGTCGTAAACTGTCATTTGCGCTTTCACGGAAACGGCAGAAACACGAGTTACTGGCTTTTAAAGCTAAAGGGCACACAAGATCTACGCTGTTTCCACAAAAGGAGCCCTAGAACCTAAAACCCCCTTTTGTGAAAACATGCTAGATCTTGTGTGCCTTTAGCTTTATAAGCCAGTAACTCGTGTTTTTGCCGTTTTCTTGAAACGGCAACTGACAGTTTACGACTTTTCTGGCCTTTCTATCCCATAATTTAATTGTGTGAGATCTATCCATAATTTCTTTATTCGAGAGCTAGAGGTTAGGGTTAGGTTAGGAAAAGGCCATGTTCTGTATTTTTACTGAAAATACAGCACAATTCCATCAATTAAACTTGATCTACAGGAAGAGAACGTCGTATTGCCGTGTAGTGCATCGAAATCCATTAAAAGGTCGAGAAATGGCGCCACTTTGAAATTGAGGTTACACAAGTAAATTAATGCGTACTTGTTGGCTTTTTAAAAGCCAGTAACTCACTTTCAACCTTTTCATCTCAAATGCACCTTTTTTCTCACACCTAGTGGAAAATGTACATCTTTCACTAAGCAAATCGTTGCGCCATACGTCAGGCAAAGTTGGTTTTTCGCGAAATTTTTTGAACTACTCCTCCCCACCCCACACCACCCTCATAAAATACCTAGAGATCAATTATTGGAAAGAAAGGCCAGAAAAGTCGTAAACCTGTCATTTGCGCTTTCACGGAAACGGCAGAAACACGAGTTACTGGCTTTTAAAGCTAAAGGGCACACAAGAATCTTGTGTGCCTTTAGCTTTATAAGCCAGTAACTCGTGTTTTTGCCGTTTTCTTGAAACGGCAACTGACAGTTTACGACTTTTCTGGCCCTTTCTATCCCATAATTTAATTGTGTGAGATCTATCCATAATTTCTTTATTCGAGAGCTAGAGGTTAGGTTAGGTTAGGAAAAGGCATGTTCTGGTATTTTTTACTGAAAATACAGCACAATTCCATCAATTAAACTTGATCTACAGGAAGAGAACGTCGTATTGCCGTGTAGTGCATCGAAATCCATTAAAAGGTCGAGAAATGGCGCCACTTTGAAATTGAGGTTACACAAGTAAATTAATGCGTACTTGTTGGCTTTTTAAAAGCCAGTAACTCACTTTTCAACCTTTTCATCCCAAAAATGCACCTTTTTTCTCACACCTAGTGGAAAATGTACATCTTTCACTAAGCAAATCGTTGCGCCATACGTCAGGCAAAGTTGGTTTTTCGCGAATTTTTTGAACTACTCCTCCCCACCCCACACCACCCTCATAAAATACCTAGAGATCAATTATTGGAAAGAAAGGCCAGAAAAGTCGTAAACTGTCATTTGCGCTTTCACGGAAACGGCAGAAACACGAGTTACTGGCTTTTAAAGCTAAAGGGCACACAAGATCTACGCTGTTTCCACAAAAGGAGCCCTAGAACCTAAAACCCCCTTTTGTGAAAACATGCTAGATCTTGTGTGCCTTTAGCTTTATAAGCCAGTAACTCGTGTTTTTGCCGTTTTCTTGAAACGGCAACTGACAGTTTACGACTTTTCTGGCCTTTCTATCCCATAATTTAATTGTGTGAGATCTATCCCATAATTTCTTTATTCGAGAGCTAGAGGTTAGGGTTAGGTTAGGAAAAGGCCATGTCTGGTATTTTTACTGAAATACAGCACAATTCCATCAATTAAACTTGATCTACAGGAAGAGAACGTCGTATTGCCGTGTAGTGCATCGAAATCCATTAAAAGGTCGAGAAATGGCGCCACTTTGAAATTGAGGTTACACAAGTAAATTAATGCGTACTTGTTGGCTTTTTAAAAGCCAGTAACTCACTTTTCAACCTTTTCATCCCAAAAATGCACCTTTTTTCTCACACCTAGTGGAAAATGTACATCTTTCACTAAGCAAATCGTTGCGCCATACGTCAGGCAAAGTTGGTTTTCGCGAAATTTTTTGAACTACTCCTCCCCACCCCACACCACCCTCATAAAATACCTAGAGATCAATTATTGGAAAGAAAGGCCAGAAAAGTCGTAAACTGTCATTTGCGCTTTCACGGAAACGGCAGAAACACGAGTTACTGGCTTTTAAAGCTAAAGGGCACACAAGAATCTTGTGTGCCTTTAGCTTTATAAGCCAGTAACTCGTGTTTTTGCCGTTTTCTTGAAACGGCAACTGACAGTTTACGACTTTTCTGGCCTTTCTATCCCATAATTTAATTGTGTGAGATCTATCCCATAATTTCTTTATTCGAGAGCTAGAGGTTAGGGTTAGGTTAGGAAAAGGCATGTTCTGGTATTTTTACTGAAAATACAGCACAATTCCATCAATTAAACTTGATCTACAGGAAGAGAACGTCGTATTGCCGTGTAGTGCATCGAAATCCATTAAAAGGTCGAGAAATGGCGCCACTTTGAAATTGAGGTTACACAAGTAAATTAATGCGTACTTGTTGGCTTTTTAAAAGCCAGTAACTCACTTTTCAACCTTTTCATCCCAAAAATGCACCTTTTTTCTCACACCTAGTGGAAAATGTACATCTTTCACTAAGCAAATCGTTGCGCCATACGTCAGGCAAAGTTGGTTTTTCGCGAAATTTTTTGAACTACTCCTCCCCACCCCACACCACCCTCATAAAATACCTAGAGATCAATTATTGGAAAGAAAGGCCAGAAAAGTCGTAAACTGTCATTTGCGCTTTCACGGAAACGGCAGAAACACGAGTTACTGGCTTTTAAAGCTAAAGGGCACACAAGATCTACGCTGTTTCCACAAAGGAGCCCTAGAACCCTAAAACCCCCTTTTGTGAAAACATGCTAGATCTTGTGTGCCTTTAGCTTTATAAGCCAGTAACTCGTGTTTTTGCCGTTTTCTTGAAACGGCAACTGACAGTTTACGACTTTTCTGGCCTTTCTATCCCATAATTTAATTGTGTGAGATCTATCCATAATTTCTTTATTCGAGAGCTAGAGGTTAGGGTTAGGTTAGGAAAAGGCCATGTTCTGGTCTTTTTACTGAAAATACAGCACAATTCCATCAATTAAACTTGATCTACAGGAAGAGAACGTCGTATTGCCGTGTAGTGCATCGAAATCCATTAAAAGGTCGAGAAATGGCGCCACTTTGAAATTGAGGTTACACAAGTAAATTAATGCGTACTTGTTGGCTTTTTAAAAGCCAGTAACTCACTTTTCAACCTTTTCATCCAAAAATGCACCTTTTTTCTCACACCTAGTGGAAAATGTACATCTTTCACTAAGCAAATCGTTGCGCCATACGTCAGGCAAGTTGGTTTTCGCGAAATTTTTTGAACTACTCCTCCCCACCCCACACCACCCTCATACAATACCTAGAGATCAATTATTGGAAAGAAGGCCAGAAAAGTCGTAAACTGTCATTTGCGCTTTCACGGAAACGGCAGAAACACGAGTTACTGGCTTTTAAAGCTAAAGGGCACACAAGATCTACGCTGTTTCCACAAAAGGAGCCCTAGAACCTAAAACCCCCTTTGTGAAAACATGCTAGATCTTGTGTGCCTTTAGCTTTATAAGCCAGTAACTCGTGTTTTTGCCGTTTTCTTGAAACGGCAACTGACAGTTTACGACTTTTCTGGCCTTTCTATCCCATAATTTAATTGTGTGAGATCTATCCCATAATTTCTTTATTCGAGAGCTAGAGGTTAGGTTAGGTTAGGAAAAGGCCATGTTCTGGTATTTTTACTGAAATACAGCACAATTCCATCAATTAAACTTGATCTACAGGAAGAGAACGTCGTATTGCCGTGTAGTGCATCGAAATCCATTAAAAGGTCGAGAAATGGCGCCACTTTGAAATTGAGGTTACACAAGTAAATTAATGCGTACTTGTTGGCTTTTTAAAAGCCAGTAACTCACTTTTCAACCTTTTCATCCCAAAAATGCACCTTTTTTCTCACACCTAGTGGAAAATGTACATCTTTCACTAAGCAAATCGTTGCGCCATACGTCAGGCAAAGTTGGTTTTTCGCGAATTTTTTGAACTACTCCTCCCCACCCCACACCACCCTCATAAAATACCTAGAGATCAATTATTGGAAAGAAAGGCCAGAAAAGTCGTAAACTGTCATTTGCGCTTTCACGGAAACGGCAGAAACACGAGTTACTGGCTTTTAAAGCTAAAGGGCACACAAGAATCTTGTGTGCCTTTAGCTTTATAAGCCAGTAACTCGTGTTTTTGCCGTTTTTCTTGAAACGGCAACTGACAGTTTACGACTTTTCTGGCCTTTCTATCCCATAATTTAATTGTGTGAGATCTATCCCATAATTTCTTTATTCGAGAGCTAGAGGTTAGGGTTAGGTTAGGAAAAGGCCATGTTCTGGTATTTTTACTGAAAATACAGCACAATTCCATCAATTAAACTTGATCTACAGGAAGAGAACGTCGTATTGCCGTGTAGTGCATCGAAATCCATTAAAAGGTCGAGAAATGGCGCCACTTTGAAATTGAGGTTACACAAGTAAATTAATGCGTACTTGTTGGCTTTTTAAAAGCCAGTAACTCACTTTTCAACCTTTTCATCCCAAAAATGCACCTTTTTTCTCACACCTAGTGGAAAATGTACATCTTTCACTAAGCAAATCGTTGCGCCATACGTCAGCAAAGTTGGTTTTTCGCGAAATTTTTTGAACTACTCCTCCCCACCCCACACCACCCTCATAAAATACCTAGAGATCAATTATTGGAAAGAAAGGCCAGAAAAGTCGTAAACTGTCATTTGCGCTTTCACGGAAACGGCAGAAACACGAGTTACTGGCTTTTAAAGCTAAAGGGCACACAAGAATCTTGTGTGCCTTTAGCTTTA